>OY986966.1:8342171-8368737 GCA_963920575.1 Narthecium ossifragum
TCTTTGGTTGTCGGCTGGAGCTTGGGCTGCTGGATTTTCGACGGCAAATCATGGCGATCAGAGTTGGGGAATTGATAGATCGACATCTCATCTATACATGTAGATGTTTCTACCCAATTCTACCGAGCTGGTTTACCTAGGATTGGTTTTATGTGCTCTTGATGTGTTTGTGTCTGTTAGAATGTTATGTAACTTGATACGGTAGCGTAATAGCATGCATAGAACATTCCTACCGTACTTGTTTCATATTTCATAAGACGAATTCTGTATTTATCGCTGTTTCATATGTTTTTGTCAGTTTTCGGCTATTTTGGCCTAGATCTGAAATCTAACCGTCAGAAGTTGGATTTCTTAGCACCAATATGTTTCCCACCTCCAATTGTACCTCATTGCGAAGTTTGGTTTGAATTAGACTTATTTTTATAGATTAAATCGAAGAAATTAGATTTTTATTACTATTCATGTGAATAGTAACCGCCGTTGAATGATTGATCTTCCTTGAGAGAAGATCGATCTTTTAGCTTGAATATGCCTTCCGTCAGATGAAGGATCGAGAAGATTGATCTTTTCTGGTTGACAGGGGCCGTACAAAGAGATCGATCTCAAGCTTACTGTCGTATGAAAGATCGATCTTCTTAGGTAGAAGACCGATATCTTCTTTGCTAGTAAGGAAGTTTTCCATTTTTAGCTGAACAGTCATGTTCATGCTCGATTTATGTGTTCTTTGTGTATGATATCATGAAGCTTTCAAGATAGAGGTTGTAGATCATCGAGTCTTCTTTCAATTTCCGTTGATTGCATAATTTTTTTATTTTTCTCTGATTTATGGCGAATTGTTTTTAAACTGCGACGAAGCAGAGTTTAGGGAAAGATCGATCTTTTTGGGTAGAAAATTGATCTCTTGTCCTCAGGAAGAGGATGTGCAGAGAGAAGATCGATCATCTTGGGAAAGAAGATCAATCTCTTATGTGCAATTTGCTGAATTCGATTCTGATTTCAACGGTTTTGATTTTCTTTCAACTCGGATTTCTTGTGTATCTTTCCCAATGACGAATAAGGACTAAGATGATATTTTAATTGGGATTTTGATAGATTTATTTTTGGATTATGCCGTTTCGTATTTTGGGTTGATTTTATCGAAATTTACCGATTTCAAACGTGCTATATATATATAGTTTGTGATTGCTTTACAGTTCTCTTAACCACTTGTACATAGCCCTCTATTGGTTTATGGTTAACCAGGGGTGTGATAACTCCCGGGAATGCTTTATTGAACTGTTTAAATGTTGAACACCCGTTGTATGGTTACAAATGTTACCCGTTGGAATACATTGGAACCTTAGCCCATTGTGTGTCAGCGCCGCACCAAAGGCTATTGTATAACGGCGTTGCCTATTGTTGTTAAAGAATCAAGTTGGATTCTTTATCATAGTATTAGCTTAACCAGTGGACTCTGATGTTGATGTGGCATATAGTGACATTTAGAATAGATGCTTGTATTGGTACATGCACTGTATACATTAGAGGAATTTCAGGCTAGGTGTGGGTGATAGGTTGATCGTCGATCCGAGGGCTCGGGCAGTTAAGATCTAGCTCTAGGACCGAGGATGGGTACCATGGTCTAGGGCGTGATTGTATTGTTGGAATCCTTATGTTATCGAGGTTAATGTCTAGTTGGTTACCATTATATTGTCATTGAGGTTTAGAGGTCGTGTCGCTTCTCCAAGGCCAAGTACTAAGGATGGTTGTCGATGTCCAGGATGTGTGTCCCCAGGTAGTGGTTTCCTGCTGGGTAAGGGTGTTTCCACATCAATTCTGATTTCTGTTTCTCCCAGCGTGGTGGTGCCAGTCCCAACATGGTTAGTTGAGAGAGGTTGGATTCCTTTGGAATCGATGGGGTTATGGGGACCCTTGGTATCCTTTAGACTTAGGTGGAGAAACGACACTGTTATTATTTCCTCCCTTTGTGTGTGACGTAAAGTAGAACCCTATAGTGCTTATCATTCGCTTCTACCCGGGCTGTGTTTGCAGGTGCAGACGTCAGCTCTTCCGTAATACCAGCTGGACAGGTTTTTGGTGGCGCAGTGACTTCAGGAGGCTCTCGAGGATTCTGAGATGTTGGCAGATTCAACAGTCCCTTTTGTTATAGATTACTTTTGATAGATGTATTAAATGTATAATTTCCCTCTTCGAGAAATAGATGTTTATAAATTTATATTCGATGAGTAAATTGTATAACTCTGAGTTTTGCATAATTATGTAATTTTGTTTATTTTGATGTTAATCTGGAACTGTTATAAATAGTAGTTTATTAGAAATTACTATGCCGCTCCTCTGGTAGAATTGTTCAAATTAGTTGTGTTAATTATTATAGATATGCGTAATGGAAAGTGAACAGGTTTAGGTCCCTCACGTCCCGCCCCGGATGGGTTTTCTGGGTTGGGGTGTGACAATAGGTATAAAATTGATGCTGATAATTTTGACAAACTAAAATTTCAATCTGATAAGTGCATATTAAAAATACTGTATTAACACAAGTATAATATTTTAAATAAATACCACATCATTAATTATCCTCAATGATTTTTAATATATTTTAAAAGTAATGCATGATAGACATACTACCAATACATCAAAAATATCTTTGTTGGCATAAACGATCGATGAGGCTTTCATTCATCCGCTAATTTTTCATTCGCCTTTTTTTTTGAATAGTTATGGCCACAGGTTACAACAAACACACTTGGCATGAGACAGGCGGCGAGCCTGTCCAGCTACCCAGTCCGCCTGCGAGTCATTCTCCGTCGGAATAAGAACCATACAAAAATTATTAACCCTTCCAATAAGCCACCAAACACTACGCACTACCGAGCCTAGCTCCTACACTATCGACCAGTGACCATTAATGAGGCCCATTGGCATCGCGGAATCACTTTCTACTAAAAGATCATTAGCCCCTCGCAACACTGCCTCCTCCAACGCAAATTTCATAGTCAGAAGCTCAGCACAAATGACAACATTAGTAGTAGTAGCCACCAAGGAAGATGCAAACCATAATACCTCATCAGCATCGCCGACACAAACCACGCCAATCCCCACCGAATGAGACAAGCAATCCACCGAGGCATCCACCTATAAGCACATACCAGTCCAAGCAGCAACTGCACTCCTCCGTGCTCTTCTCATATAATGAAGGTGACGGTATTCTCGAGCTTGCCACCATATAGACCATAAAAGATCCACCACCCCTATCTGGACTCCCTCATACACCAATGAACATCGTATCTTCCATAAACACCAGAGACCATATGACACCATTGTCTTGAAGAAGGAGCCTATCTATGTTTTAACTGATTTATCATTTGGTTACATAATCGCCACTTCACATTTTCATGCCAGAAAATGCTCATTTCAAGTGCAGCAGTTGCCACCGGTGACAAAAAGAAAATTTTATAATTGTCAATTTTTAATCACAATTTCAACAAAAAATAGGTAAAGAAGGAAAAGGAAAAACTTGATATTAGTCAAAAATAATTGCTAATTTGTAGTAACCAATCAATGATCGACACGTAGACATAGTGTATATGACTGATGACTTATTGATCTATGCTTTAATCGCCCAATTCAATTGGTCGATCAAATATTTGATGTGCATGGAAGAATCATGGGCCAAGTACGATTGTGATACACTCATCGACCAAATCATGACATGGAGAAACAGTTAGAGCACGATCTCCTTTATCTGTATCACAATCAATTCAGGCGGTTACAGAACGATCAATGGTGCTAATAGGACATAAATAGACTTTCTATCATTGTAAAAGCTCTCTCACAAATCTTGTATCCAGCCTGTGCGCTTGGAGTTTTCCTTTGTATCCCCGTTGCTATCCTACATTATTGTTGTAAGTTTTATTAAATTAATGGAAATCTTTTATGTAATATGATTTTCTTCCATTTTTTTATTAGATTAGTTTAAGTTATTTGTTTCCTGTTTAATTCCTGTCGCACTCTAAGTAGATAAGTTCTTTACAGTAGGCTTATATTCGCTTTAAACATGATTTAGTTGCTTTTAGACTGATCATTATTGTTTTCTAGGTTTAATTATTTGTTTTAGATAGATTTATCATTTCTAATAGATTAACTTAGGATTAATTTAGGTTTAACCCGAAAGAACTTCATAATTATCCTTTTAGTATACCATAAATTAAGCTTGACTGTATTTCCAATTAATTTAACACATCTGCTCAAACTGAGTTCGAAAGAGTTGAATATTTTCACGTCCCAATTTTTTTGACTTGTTTAATCTATTTTGACTTTTGCCGATCAACGATAACATTTTCATTCTAACATTTTTTGGCATGCCCAGTAGGACACTGTGTTAAGTTTTTTTTTTATAGAAATCGATCAAATTGGACCTGACGGTATGGTAGTGATCCGTACTGGACGGGATACTCACAACAATATAGAAAACACCGATCATGGTGATGCCCTACATATTGAAAATGCTAGTGATAACGAACAAATCAATAAATCACACATTGATCAACCGCAAGTAGAATATCGTGAAATGATGATATATTGCAGTGTAGAACGGGGAGAACTATCGATTAGAAATGGTCAAGATTATGAGACTATAACTATTAGGACCACACATATTATGGTCGATAAAGCGTTACAGGTCAATAATCAACAAATTGCAAATCATATCGCCATGGCTTTAAGGCCTTTTATAGAGGCGATGCAAAATTTCATAAACGTGACCATGCCAAGCACAAGTAATGGTCATAACATCATTAGACTGACTGCATTCATTGCTCATAATATCAGTCTGCTAATAATAACAATCGTATCAATGGAAATAATCAAGGATTTTCGCCTAACACCATAATCGGGCATGAGAATAATACTGGATATGTTCTTTTAAACAATCCATCGGTCAGTCAAAATGGGACTGGTCAAAATAGTCAATTAGGCCATAATAGTCTAAATCATAATATCCATTTTTTATAAACAAATGACATTAAATAATGATAATAGCCTAAGACCGAATGGAATCGGTCAAGTACCCGGATTATATGTATCACCAAACCGAGGACATGCACAAGGTGATATTAATAATATGCAACCAATGTTTACTGCTGGTTGTTCGGAATATGCATTTAACCCGATGGGAGTGCCAAATAATGGTGTTCATGTTAATCCAAATAATCCCACCGTTTTTAATGGTTCAATCAAAAATGGCCCCTTCAACGCCCAAAATTTTGGCCAAAATAATAATTTAAGTGACAAAATTATGGACAAGTGAATGGCCAGAATAATTTTGGCCAAGTTGGTGGACAGAATAACATGCTGATCGGAAATAATTTCAATGGCCCAAGAATGGTCGATATACCTCACTAAAATAATTATCGGCAAAACGATATACCTCAATTTAATGTTCGGCCATAGAATGAGCAATATAACCAAATGTATTATAACCCTCTATTGTTGGTCCTAATATTTTTTTGATGATGTTTTGATGATGCCAATATGTTCTTAAATGATAAAATATATATGTGATAGAATATATGTTGGAAAAATGCTTTAACTTTCATATTTGAGAAATGTTAGTGTCCACGGACGATACGGCGGTCGACTGTGGGATCGACTGCGGGCTATGAAGAGGTCGACCGTGGAGTATGACGGGCGATGGTGGATCGACCGCGAAGGTTATTTATGAGCTTTAGGCCGACGGTCGATGGATTGATCGACCGTGGCCTATATGATCTTATGAGGAGAAGCGACGGTCGAACGAGGCATCGACCCTGGGAAGTGTTTTTCCTCACAGGGCCTCACAGACGATGTGATGGTCGATGCGATAGTTGACCGTGAAGCTTGAACACGCATCGACCGCGGCTCAAGAAGAACGCGATGGACGATGTGGCGGACGTTGCGACGGTCGATCGCCAGTCAGAAAACTAGCAGTTAAAGAGCCGTTGCAGAAATGCAAAGTGGCCGTTGGGAGCTGCTTTTTGAGGTCTTAAAGCTCAAGTATATATGGGAAGTTGCAGAAACTTGGTGTAAGACTAAGGGAGATATTAGTTTACATTGTAACAAGTTTTAGTCTTCTTTTGAGAGCTTTAATTTTTATAAAACTACTTCAAGTTGTGAAGTAGACTTTGTGAGAAATATCCAAGAGTTGTTTGGAGTGATTTGTAAGGTTCTCAAGCACCTGGAAGCTTGAGAGAGAGATCCAACAGTTGTTGGTTGTGGTTGTAAGGTTGTTAAACACCCGGAAGCTTGGTGGAAAAACTTGTAAGCAAGGATTATAAGTAATGAAACCTCAAGGAGGACCTTGAGTGAAGTGGACGTAGGCAAGGTTAGTCGAACCACTATAAAATTTGGTGCAAGTCTCCTAACTCTCTCTTATCCTTCATTACTTGCTTTATTTATTGCTTTCATATATTTACAAGCATACTAGTATTCTAGCATTCTATTTAGGTTTTCATCTATTGTATTTCCGCAAAAGAGTTCAATTCACCCCCTCTCTTGAACCTATAATTGGTATCAGAGCTTGTCTCTAAATCCGAGGTCTAACGACCCTAGAGGATCCTAGGTGTGAGGACCTGTCCCTCTGTTCCTATAGCTCATGGGTGACCACAAGGGTAATTTGGTAAATTGCGCATTGTCGGTTTGTTTCACTCCCGCGTGTGCACACACCGGCCTTGTTTTGGTGTTTGTGTTTGAATAGAAGGGCTAGGTGGACCCGGGATCGGAGGATCCAAGCTTGGGCTTGTGTTTAGCCTAAGTTTGCCTTTCTGGGCAAAGCGGATCGATCTTCCTTGCTAAGGAGATCGATCTTCCTTGCTAAGGGAATCGATCTTCCTTGGGAAGAGATCGATCCCTCTGTGCCGGAAAGTCCTGGCGGTGACTCTTTTGAGGACGGCCGCCGTTGGCCGTCGCTCTCCCTTGTCAGAAGGAGAGAGGACTTTCCCTCCTCTCCTCCTCTTTTTCCCCTCCTTCACCGGCTTTCCCCTTCCCTTTTCCTTCCTCTTCTTCCCCTTCTCCTTCTCTTCTTCTTCCTTCTTCCGCGGCTCTGCTTCCTCAGTTCTTCTCGGCAGCCACTTCTTCTTCTCCTTTCTTCCTCCTCCGGCCACCGTTTTGGGCGTTCCAAGGCTTGTTGGAACCGTGGTGGCGTGAGGAAGATCTCTGGTGTGGTTTGAAGCTTTTTTGGTGACCGGTTTGTGAGGAAGCAACCAAGGATTGCGTTTCCGGTAGGTTTCTACCTACTTGAGT
This sequence comes from Narthecium ossifragum, assembly GCA_963920575.1. Classification (NCBI taxonomy): domain Eukaryota; kingdom Viridiplantae; phylum Streptophyta; class Magnoliopsida; order Dioscoreales; family Nartheciaceae; genus Narthecium; species Narthecium ossifragum. The sequence goes on from OY986966.1 coordinate 8,349,447, forward strand.
TAGTTTAATGGATTTCTCTTAATCTAGCCATTAGATCTTACTGTATTTGTGTTGTTGGATGCATGTTGCTTAGTATAATTTCTGGTTTAAGTTTCATGAACTTTGGTTGAGATTTTAGTAGGATTTATGCATGTTTAATCTCGGATTTTCTGGTTTCTGCTGTTCTTGAAGAACAGACGGCTTGCGGCTTGTTTTTCGACCAGTACGTACATGCGCTTGGGTTGTGATGAACATAAGAGTTATAGATCTTTGAATCTACTATCAAACCCAACTGATTTCATAATTTTTAGAGTTTCCTACGATTTGTTATGAATTTATTACTGGAGGGCTGCGTTGCAGCAAGTAATTGGTAAGTTAGTTTGATTAGCGGTTTGGATTAGTGTGTTCCCATTAATCGAGCCATTGAATGTTTCTGGATTTTGGATATGTTTTTGGATTTTGGATCTCGAATCCGACGTCGTTTGGATGTCAGATCGAAGGGGTCAATTAGCTCTAGGTAGAGAATGCTTGGGTGTTTTAAATATAATATTATATGTTCAGATTATAATATTATATTTTACTATTCATCGGCGGTTTTTGGGGTTGCATCTCGTTGCAGGAGTCCGCGGTTGATGGTCGTGGTATCATCGTAATGCCGGAACCCGCTGCGGATTGGCTGTCACCGATTGGTAGTACCGCTGTAACGATCCGGTTGACTTGTATGCTACATGTATCAATTGCTAAGAGGTGGATGTCATTACCCCGACATGTGTCGTCGTGTCCACCCTGTGTCAGGGATTGTCGGAGGTGGTCCATCCTTGAACAATGGCTGTCAGAGGGACGTACTTTGGACATGAACCCTGGGGTATCGATGGGATTTATGGGCTCCCTGGCATGACTTAGCTTTTGATTTGGAGTTTAGAGGTCGTGTTGGCTCTGTTGCTTTGAGCGCTGAGAGTTGGTTGTTATAACCACAGTTGTTCCGCCAAGTGTGGAGATTCCGCTTGGAGAGGGGTGTTCTACTGGTATTGTCATGTCCACCCTGCGTCAGGGATTGTCGGAGGTGGTCCATCCTTGAACAGTGGCTGTCGGAGGGACATACTAGGATAGGTATCCTTCGAATTATTGACGGGATTTATGGGGTCCTTGGCAGACCTCAGTACTTGGCACAGAGTTAGTTCAGTTGTTGTTGCCTTCCTTGTGTGTGTCGTAGAGTAGAACCCGCTGAGTTTTTGCTCATTCCTACCCGGGCTGCGGTATTTGCAGGTGCAGGTACCAGCTCTTCTGCAGTGGCCCCCAGTTGTCCGTCCTATGGCGGCGCGTCGACATCAGGTCATGCTTGAGGGTCAAGAGGGCTTCTGCTGTGTTTTTCTAGAGACTTCTGCTGATGTAACTCTTTGAGGACTGGTATATGTAAATTTTGTTATAACTCTAATGGACTAATAGATGTTAGATTTACTTCTGTGCTCTGATTGTTTATTGTAACTGTTTTCACCAGTTTGATCTTAGTAGATGTAGAAACCCCCCCTCGTGTCCCGATCCGGATGGGTTTTCTGGGCCGGGGCGCGACACTAGGCATAGATGGAAAACCAACAAGGACAATCTACCAATAGGCCTCTCTACTTTAATAGAGAAAATTACAATTAGTGAAAGACTAGGATTGAAATTTTTATCCAATCCTTAGATTATGAAGCTTGGCTTACCATTGAGGATGTACCATTTATTCCTATTAAAAAGCATGACAGAAAGGATGTACATAACTTAAGAGTGAGTATATCCCATCCGATTTAAAGAAATTAGAAACCGATGCTAAAGCCAAATGCCTTCTTATTTATGCATTGAGCTCCAGTGAATTTAGTAGAATTTCAAGTTATAGATCGGTCAAGGAAATATGGGAGAAGCTTGGAATTACATATGAGGGAACCAGTCGAATTAAGGAGAGTAGGATAAGTATGCTTGTTCATGATTATGAATTGTTTAGCATGAAGGATAATGACTCCATTAGTGAAATGTTTACACGCTTCAATAATATTTTAAATGTGTTTCAATCTCTTGGCAAATCTTATGCTAATGATGAAATTGTAAGAAAGATACTTAGGTGTCTACCTAAAGCATGGGATCCCAAGGTGACGGCGATTGAAGAAGCTAAAGACCTTTCCAAGTTATCACTTGATGAGCTCATAGGTTCACTCATGACCTATGAGATGTGCTTGAAGAAGAGCAACGATAAAGGAGAGAAGAAAGACAAATCAATTGCATTCAAGTCGTCGTACCAAGATTCATCAAGTTCAAGTGATGAAGAATCGGATTCAAGTGATGAGGAATTGGCATCAATTACAAGAAAAATTAAAAGTATGGTCAAACGCCAAGGAGGAAAGAAGAATTTCAAGAAGAAAACCTCCGAAGGTGAAAAATCAAACTCTTCCTCATCTAATTCAAATGATATTATATGTTATGAGTGTAGAAAGTCCAGACACTACAAGTCCGATTGCCCTCAACTCAAGAAGCCAACAAAGAAGAGTTTCAAGAAAAAGAAAGGCATGGTGGCAACTTGGAGTGAAAGCGATATGGATTCCTGCTCTAATGAAAAAGAGCAAGAAAAGACAAATATTTGTCTAATGGCCATCGGGGATGAGGAAGAAGATCATGAGGTAAATGATGAGTTAGGTTTTGATGAACTTTTGAAGCTTATCATTCCTTAGCTAAAGATTTCAAGTTTCTTAAAAAGAAATATTATGCTTCATGTAAGGACTTGAGGAAGCTAGAACAAGAAAAACTAGATGCCATGTATAGGATTGACTTATTAGAAAACGAGAACAAATGTATGATGAGTAAGACATCTCGTGATGATCATGCCTCACTTAGAAAAAAACTTGAGGATTGCAAATGTGAGCATGACATTTTACAAAATAACTCAAAAAACTTGCAAAAGGAAATCATTAATTTGAGAGAATCAAAAAGGGATCTCACCCTTGAAACTAATGAATTGAAAATTACTCTTTCTAAGTTTATGAAGAGTAATATCATACTTAATGAGATCCTTGATAGCCAACGTAGTTCATTGAACAAGAATGGAATTGGCTATAATCCTAGGAAGTGAATAATCTTAAAAAGACAAGCTTTGTTAATGCATCATCTCATCCTCCTAGATTTGCAAATGTACCTACTTGTCACTATTGTTGTAAAATAGGACATATTGTTCCTAATTGCTATTTAATGAAGAATGTAAGTGCTAACACCTTTTGGATTCCAAAGCATACATCTTATATGCACATGTCAAGAACTAACGATAGTGGACCCAAAAAGATTTGGGTAGCAAAAAGCAAGACATGATTTGTGTTAGGGATGCTTGAGATCCAATTGTCAAGACAAATTCAAAAGAAAAAGGTGATATCTTGATGGTGGATGCTCAAGGCATAAGGTGGGGACAAGAAAATATTTTCAAGAAAAGGAGGTATGCTAAATAGTCATCAAATGATAAATGATCCCTCCAATGGTATGAAATCTTGTTCCTCCATTTTCATTTGGTATCTCAAATAATTGTAGTGAATTTTATCTTGTGATTTGCTCTTTAGAGGTTTAAAAATTTCCTAATCTTTATGAAGTCCTTTTTTATTTGAAATGCATCTTTGAAAAGAATTCATCTTGGTTAAAATATTGCATCTTGATTGATTTTAAAAAGAGGTCATAATAGTCATATTTTGCATTATAATGCTTACTGATTTGAAATGAAATTTATTCATCTTTTATGAGAAATTGTGATTTGTACGCACCATCTCAATTGGTTTCATGCAATGGAAAATTGGTTTCATGCAATGAAAAAGAGGTCATAATAGTCATATGTGAGTTTTTAATACTCATCTTCACACATACACTCATGTGTCATATTTTTGACTAAATGCATGAATTCCATGTTTAATGACTTGGTTTAGCGCAAAATATTCAATTACATTTGTATGCAAAATTTCATGAGATTTTGATTCAAAAATCAATTTAAATTAAATTTCAAAATTCATTTTCTGGAAGTGACAGTCGACCGTGAGTTCACTTTGATCGACTGTGACTACGTAATTTTTCATGTAATGATCAAATCGTGCTCGACGGTTGACCGTGGACCTTTTGAAGGTCGACTGCCACTGGTTGTGTCATATTTTTCATGAAATGTTTCATCACATCTCACTTTAAAAATAATTTTTCAATGGTTTGTCTTTGGGGGAGTTAAAGAAACTTATGTTTGGGGATTACTTTAATTGAAGGGGTTTAAATTTTTTTTTCTCTAAATGTATCCCCTACTTCCTTTGGTATTATGAATATTATAATCGATTTGATGTCAAGCCTCCTTTAGTGATCAAAATTTTTCTCTTGCCTCAACCCCCACTTTTTGATGTTGCCATAGAGGGAGAAAAAGTTGTGATGTGATCTATTGCTTTCAATCATGATATTAGTTGAATTTATTCTTATAAGCTTAACTTTACTTGTTTTAAAGAAGTGATCATACTAAAAGATAAATTATCTTATCATAACATCATGGATAGAACTTTTAATATTATATGACTTGTGTGTATCCTTAGTATTCATCTTAAAACACTTTTTATCAAAGAAATTGATGCATTGATTTAGTGGGAGCAATAGATATTTTATCATCACATATAAATAGATTGTCATCATAAAAAAGGGGGAGATTGTTGGTCCTAATATTATTTTGATGATGTTTTGATGATGCCTATATGTTCTTAAATGATAATATATATATATATGATAGAATATATGTTGGAAACATGCTTTAACATTCATATTTGAGAAATGTTAGTGTCCACGGACAATGCGGTGGTCGACCGTGGGATCGACCGCGGGCTATGAAGAGGTCTACCGTGGAGTATGGCGGGTGATGGTGGATCGACCGCAGAGGTTATTTATGGGCTTTAGGCCGACGGTCGATGGACTGATTGACCGTGGCCTATGTGACCTTATGAGGAGAAGCGACAGTAGAACGAGGCATCGACCCTGGGAAGTGTTTTTCCTCACAGGGCCTCACGGACGATGTGATGGTCGATGTGATAGTTGACCGTGAAGCTTGAAGGTCGATGCGTGTATCGACCGCGGCTCAAGAAGAACGCGCCGGACGATGTGGAGGACCTTGCGACGGTCGACCGCCAGTCAGAAAACTAGCCGTTAAAGAGCCATTGCAGAAATGCAAAGTGGCCGTTGGGAGCTACTTTTTGAGGTCTTAAAGCTCAAGTATATATGAGAAGTTGCAGAAAACTTGGTGTAAGACTAAGGGAGATATTAGTTTACATTGTAACAAGTTTTAGTCTTCTTTTGAGAGCTTTAATTTTTGTAAAACTACTTCAAGTTGTAAAGTAGACTTTTTGAGAAATATCCAAGAGTTGCTTGGAGTGATTTGTAAGGTTCTCAAGCACCTGGAAGCTTGAGAGAGAGATCCAACAACTGTTGGTTGTGGTTGTAAGGTTGCTAAGCACCCGGAAGCTTGGTGGAAAAACTTGTAAGGAAGGATTACAAGTAGTGGAACCTCAAGGAGGATGTTGAGTGAAGTGAACGTAGGCAAGGTTGGCCAAACCACTATAAAATATGGTGCAAGTCTCCTAACTCTCTCTTATCCTTCATTACTTGCTTTATTTGTTGCTTTCATATCTTTACAAGCATACTAGTCTTCTAGCATTCTATCTAGGTTTTCATCTATTGTATTTTCGCAAAAGAGTTCAATTCACACCCCCCCTTGAACCTACATCTAGATGATCCAATGGATATTCTGCGAGAACAAGTGCCTGATATATTACAAGAACAAATAGGCTTAGGACGACCAGCTACTCTTCCAACCTACAAAAAACCCTATCCCGATTGGATCGATCAAATGTACCCATTTAGTAAGAACTACAAAGTTCTAGAATTTAGCTTGTTCTTTGGTGTAGACGACGTTTACCATTGAGCATATTGGAAAATTTTCCATGCAATGTGGAGAACTGAATGAGTATATAATACTAAGGCTATTCCCAATTTCTTTAGCTGGAGTCGCCTATTTATGGTTCATCAAACTACCGGTCAATTCTATACAAAATTGACAGTAAATGAAATATTCTTTCCATTCACAATTCTACAAAACAGAACCAGAAATCACCATGGCCGGCTTAGCTCAATTAAGACAACGACAAGATAAAGATGCTGAAACTTTCTTACAATGATTTAAGAGAGGACAGAGCAAGTGTTTCATACCATTGCCCGAGAGGGAATTTGTAAAAATTGCTCAAAGTAGTTTATCATTTGAACTTAAGAAAAGTTTCAAGATAAAGATTTTGTTGACCTTTTCCAATTGCAAACTAGCGACATAAGCAATTACTAAAAGAAGAAGAACAAATGAAAGTGTCTTCTCGGAAACATACTATAAGGATTCTAACTATGATATTGATCAGGTCGTTGAATTTTTGATGAAGAATGTCAATGTATGACAGAATTTTTGATCAGGTCGTCCAATTGCAAACCAGCTGAAAGGAATACGTCCATTTGCTAGAGTCTGTCTACTTCAGCAATCATCAGTCCAGACTGATGCGGCGCCATTCAAGGCGTAGTACGGTAGTTTGTGCTGTTCTTCCGAATTGCTCGACAGAGGTTGTCGAGACATCACCCACCATTTTAGATAGCATTAGATGGTCCTCAGAGAGATTACCACAAATCAGGCAGAGGCTCCAGATGGCGCAGAGTAGGCGAGAGAGCTATGCGGGTCATCGACGATGACCTTTGGAATTCCCAGTTGCCGATAGGGGTGCTCTAGAAGGTTATTTCACGCAGAGGATCAGTCAGGGTTGGCAGAAAATAGATGCGGTTCACGGGCTACTTATAGGCCCGAGTTCGATCGGTCGCTCCCCGAGCGATCGATCGGACTAGGTCGGTTCGCGTCCTTATATAGACACTCGGGGGCAGTGTCCTAAAGACAACTTCCGCGCGCCCGAACTCAGATTTTTCGATCACAAGTTTGTCTAAGGTTCTAATAAGCACAAATACCAAGCAAGGGAGCCGTGTGTGTACAACGCGGGTGTGAAACCAACCGCCAAGGCACAATTTACCAAATTGCCCTTGGGGTCTTCGCGGTCAACCCGGTCGCGGAACAAGGCCAAACGGGCCAAACCCTCGATCTAACGCGGTTGGACCAGATTGGAGGAACGGGTCCTCACAATGGTGGTGGAGAAAGGATCTAGCGGTAGGGGAGGGAAGTGAAGGTGGCTGGTGGAGTTGGTGGAAATAGGGTTATAGCTACTCCTATGATTTTTCTACTAATAACTCTACTTTATTCATCAAAATTCGTCCATTACCTAATACAAACTATAGAGGTCATTTTATAGAGGCCTTGACAAAGTTCTACTCCCACTAGAGAATTATCTTGCTTTAATTAGCAAGTAATAATACTTTCCAATTAAGACTCAATCATAACTCAAACTTCCTAATAACTAGGACTCATAATAGGAACGAATAAAGCAAAGCATAAATTGAACTCAAACTAGGAAACTAACTCAATCAAGATAACTACTAACTAGAAAATCAACTAAGTAAGCAAACCAGTTAGGGAATAGGAATCCCTATGGCCGGCTTGGCTCAACCTGCTCCAAAGGGACCTGGTTGTAGCCAGCTCCTTGGTGTGTGCCTGCCCAAGCAAGACCGTGTGTCCCTTCTTGGAATGGCTTGGTTCGACCTCGTATCATCATCAAAATCTCTTAAAAGGTTATACGGACCGCGAACGATCATTTCACCAGTAGATGACAAACCTAATTTGGATGGGACTGAATTTAAAAAGTCAAAGAGATCCTCGTCATCCCCAATCTCCCTTTCATCTTCTTCGTCTCGCTCATATGCTTGATCGACATACTTATCTTTTTTGAGCCAAGCAAGTATAGAGATGAGAAAAGATCGATAGATGATAAGACGTGAAAAGTGCACAAATCACCCTTTTAACTAGGTCACGTTAGTCTCCGAGTAATGCTATTTTGATTGTCTTTTCCCCATTTCAGGCTTAAGGACCCTCAACGAAGATTAGATCAAGTTTGGTGCTAAAACGAGCAAATAAAGAACCTGCTAGGAGCAAAAGAGCAAAGAAGCAAAGATGAACCATCTTTGACATCAAAACTGTACCTGCTCAGGACGAACCAGATGATGTACTATATATAGTTGGAAAGCTCTTGAAGTCTAGATTCCAGAACTTTTTACGGTTCGTGATTTGGAGTTTCCTAGAGGAAGATATGCCATTTCTAGTACAGAGGTGCAGAAGAAGCAGTTACGGAAAACCAGATCGATCTGCTTCCCATGCAGATCGATCTGGGTCGGGCAAATTCCAATTTTTGAAGTTCCCGAAGTGAAGAAGATCGATCTCAACCCAAAGGAGATCGATCTCCTTGGGCGCTGCGGGAAAAATAAAAGGAAGTTGACTAATCCGAGTTAGGGTTTGTCTTAGGCTATAAATAGCCTTCTTTGGGGGCGTTTTGGCAGCCTTCCAGAGCCGAATTTGGGGTTCCTTTAGACGTTTTTTGCAGCTTTCTTCCCCCTTTTTCTTCCTCCTTTCTTCTCAAATAAATTAGGGTTAGGGTTAGATCTTTGAGAGAAGATCCATGGATGGATGGCTTCAACAACCTTCATCAAGGTGTCCTCTTCTTAAGATGAGTACCTAAACCCTAGCCTAGGAATTCTATGATGTAGTAAAGTTATTTATTAGGGTTTTCTATAGATTATGAGTTGTAAATCATACGTTTGATGATTGAATGGATTGTTTTTATATTTTTATCTATTGGTGTGATTATTATTATATGTTAGATGAATGATTTGTTCCTATATGCCTTAGATTTAGGTCTTGTGCATGTTAGGGCTTGAGATTAGAGATTCTCATCAAACATCCGTGCTAGGACCATGGATGTGAGGATCTCCTTCTCGAGATTAAGAGCCTTGTAATGCTAGGACCATTACACATAATGCTAGAACCATTATGACCGCTTCTTAATCCGTTATTCATCATTATTCGAGATTAGGGATTTCATATGTGCTAGAACCACAATGCTAGTGCCAGAACCACTAGGTTAACTCTAATACTTGATACATTCTACTAGGCGATCTCAAGGTGCCAGAACCATCTTGATTATTTACGAATATCCATTCTTGATATTATCCCCGACGTCTTCGTCGAGCGGTAGGACTTCTAGCCATTCACCTATCGACTATATGAAATCATCTGAGTTGATTTATTCGCTCTTATCTTAGGAATACCTAGTAAGTTCTTTATTATTGATTAGAGTTCCTTGGCATTATCTTATCTATTAGTACTCTTTTCGTATTTGTTTAGTTCTTTATTATTGATTGCGAATGAGAATGTAACGTATTTCTAGATAAAAATCCCGCTTATGATTTGCATGCATACTCTTATGATCCGAATTTGAGTAGTCATACATACCCCAATTGGCAATACCAAGGTTACTATCCTCCGAATGTTCAACCTCAAGGTGACTATCCTAACCCGCACTATGCACCTAATTTTGAACCGTCTTATCCTTCTCAACCACAATACCCACCACCCCAACATTGGTATGAGCCTTCTGTCTCTCTTGAACCGCAAGCACAAGTAGAGCCATCTTTAGATGAAAGAATATTTCTACAAGAAATTCTACATTCTCATTCGCAATCAATAGCTAGGATACAAGCCCAAATGGAGCAACTCACATCTTTGATTGAATCCTACGATGATGCGGTTGATGATTGTAAGAATGATTCGGCACTTCCTAGTTTTAATAATGTTACTTGTGATAGCCAAGTTGCCAATGTTAGTGACACATGCACTTATGAGATTCCTAATGAGACTTCACTTGTTCATGATGAGTCGATTGATGTTTCGCCGGTGTGTGATGATATTATTGATGATTTATGGTCGGCGGCACATATTAAATGGTTGAATGGACAACTGCCTCATATTGTTCATGATGATGATGATAGTGATGAAAGCATGTGTGACTTAGAGCCTCCTACGATTAATGATGATGTTGATAATACTTATCCGGTTAATGATTTTGAGGCATGTGATGGTGGTATAGTTTATGATAACTCACCGGTTTCCGATGAACAAATTAATGATGATGTTAATAAAGAGATATTACCCGCATTTGATGTCATTGATATGTTTCATGAGGACTTACCGGTGTTTGAGTATGCTATTGATGATAATGTTCAGGATGATAAGTCATTACCGGTGAATTATATGTTTAATGATAATGAGCCTGTACTTGAGGCATCATATGCGAGTGATATTTTACCGATTTTTGATGATTATGGTGATGAAAGTACATATAATGATAAGTTACCGGTTTTTGACGTGTTGGATGATGATGGTGTTTTGCCTTGTTTAAATGATAATGAGGAATCTAGTGATGTTAGCAAAACCTCTCATAGAAAGCCTCCATTTGAGCTTCTATCATTCATGTCATCCACACTAGTTGAACATTTGGGGAGGATAGACCTTATTTTGAGTAGAGACTATGCTCATTTTCATCGAAACTTCATCAAAGATCTTATAAAGACCTCTCATCCTTCTAGCACTTTGTTTGCTACGGACATTCCCTTTTTCTTTGACGAAGCTTGTTTGCATGGCTTTACCCTTCTTCAGACCATGTATTTCTTTACCTCAAATCATCGACCTCCAAAAGACCACTTGAGGATGGATCTTTTTATTGAAATTCATGGCTTGAAAGATGACAATTGGCCCATGATTAAAACTTTTACTGAATTGTTTGCCATGAATCCTTCTTTATTCTTTGATAAAACATGTTTGCACCTCCTCGCCATTCTTAGGAACATGTATTTCTTTACTTTCACCCATCGACCACCAAAAGCCTATTTGATGATGGACAAATTTACTGATTCGCATGATTTGCAGGATGATGATCGACCATTGGCTAAAATTGTTAATGATTTATTTGCCTTGGACCATCCGTTCTTCATTAATAAATCATGTCTGCATGTTTTCTCTATTCTTAAATCCATGTATTTCTTTACATGGAATCATCGACCACCCAAATTTCAGTATATTTAGTATAACGTCGAGCTAGCGACTTTAAACCGAGCGCTTCCTGGGAGGCAACCTAGTAGTTTTTTGGATTTTTCCTGAGCTTTTAGAATTTTCCTTAATTTTTAAGATTTTTTTATGTTTTGTTTCTATTTTTTCAGATTTTTCCTAAATTTCCTTTCTTTTCCTCGTTTTTCCTCTCTCCTCCCGCTCTATCTCTTCTCACAGCTCGTCGTCCCGGCTCGTCGGCTCGTCCCCGAGCCGACGACGCTGCCCACCGTCGCTGTCTCTCCGGCCATCCCCGTCCCTCCAAGCCAACACCTACATCACCGCCATCTTCTCCTATACCTCCTCCCGACTTCGTATTCCCTCAATATCACCTCCTCCGACGCCGGTGAGCCTCCCCTGTTTCACCGGCCATCTCCGATCACCTCTTCCACTGCTTCCCACCGCCCTTAGCTACCTCCAGTGCCTTCCTCTGGCTGTCACGAAGCTTCTTTCACCCTCAAAACTCAAGCTTGCAGCTCGGATCACCGGCGTCCACTCCCGACGATCTCCCACCGCGCCGGCCATCTTCTATCCACCTCCTGGAACTCCTATTCTGAAATTAAATCCCATAGGTAACTTCCTTAGGCCTCCACGATCCTTCCTCGATCCTTGCCTATCTAGATTGAAGCTCCGACCGCCGGTTTCCAACTCCGGTCATCTCCCTCCGAGCCGTCCACCGCCATTCCGTCGTCTGGAGGCCACTATGCTTCGATCAGACTTCACCAGTAAAGTCCTTGGCCCTCCATGATTCTATCCCAGCCCTTCCCGTCCTCCGGCGACGAGGTTTCACCGTCGATTCACCTCCGGCGAGCTCTCAGCCGTCCATTGGCTGCCATACATGATCCAGAGGCTACAGTGATCCATTTTCCGATCGGACGGTCGCGATCATCAATCAGGACAATATTATTGATGCTGAATATTTTTAGTGTTGCGCATGGATGATTTAATGTATTTTAATGTCTATATTTTAAATTATGTGGATGAATGATTGTACAGGCTACATATTTAAGAAATACAAAGGAGACTCTGCCAAAATTTTTAATAATTTATATGCCTTTTTTGCTATTCATGATATATTTTTCATTTATTCTATTTGATTTTTCTTTGGAAAGGTATTTTTATTGCAGGTGTTCCTTTGTACATTGCTCATGGGCGAATATTTATACCAAATATAGATTGTATTTTCTAGAGACATGCATTTCGTCGGTGGCGATGTTTCCATTGTGTGGGTGTTGTGGTGCTTATAATGCGGAAGACGACTATTCTGACACGATCTTATGGTGATCTCTACCCTTTATACCTTGCTTTATTTTTATGACTTAGTGTAATTGAGGACAATTACATTTAAGTTGGGGGGTAGAATTCTAGAAATTTATGTTTATGATTCTTAGGGAATTCATGTCTATTATACATCCCTTAAAACATGTCAAAAGAATGACATTATGATTTTTATTGATAAAGATGCATGATTTAGAAATCTATTCGATGATTTGTTCGGAAATTTATATGTCATATAAAGTCTAGCAAATTTAGCTATGCATGGCATTATCTCTATGCTTTAACACTTTTACCATGATTTAGGGATAACTTGACATATCCTAATGCACTGAGCACTTTCACATGTTGAAGAGCTGAAATTAGATTCTGAGCCTAAGACTGGGATAGATTTATTGTTCTCTGTCATGTCACAGAAGATACACGAACACATGCAATTTTCTGTTCAAAAAAAGTATCTGTCTGAAAGTGTAGGGTTTTCAACTTAGTAACCGGGCAGTGTGCCTAACCAGCGTGCTGTTCGCGTAAAACAGTTGAATTACCTGAAAAAAAAGAAAAAAAAAGAGAAATAAAAAAAAAAGGATTTCATACCTAGTAACCGGGCAGGTGCCTAACCAGCATGTTGTTCGCGTAAAACGGTTGAATTTCCTAAAGAAAAAAAGTATGTGTCTGAAAAAAAAGAACAAATATTGTTATGTGATAGTGGAAAATATGTGCATGTTTAGAATGTTGATCTTGAACAGTTGAATGCTTGGATATAATGGAGACTCTGATGCATGTGGAACTTTATTCACACACTGCAGTGTTAAGGTTATTTTTGAATTATGATTAAATATGTTGAAGTATTGGAAGTGTGTTATGACATGCTTGTATTTACTCTACTTTTATTTGTCTGTAAATTAAAGAATACATTCATGAATATTAGTTCTATTTGATGCATTAGAGTTAATGAATATTATAATTGAGTTCTGATGATATGTCAAGGGGATGTATAGATGTTTGTGGGTATCATCACTGGAAACCCTCAGGAGACTATAACTCCTCCACTGGGGCCACCCAGGGGTTTAAAGGCTTGTTACACATGCTAAGTGTAATCGTGAGACCTACGAAAGTGGCTAGTTAGGTTTACTGGTTTATGTTTATTTTTATCTTGCTTTGCTCGAGGACTAGCAAAGATCAAGTTGGGGGATGTGATAAGACGTGAAAAGTGCACAAATCACCCTTTTAACTAGGTCACGTTAGTCTCCGAGCAATGCTATTTTGATTGTCTTTTCCCCATTTCAGGCTTAAGGACCCTCAACGAAGATTAGATCAAGTTTGGTGCTAAAACGAGCAAATAAAGAACCTGCTAGGAGCAAAAGAGCAAAGAAGCAAAGATGAACCATCTTTGACATCAAAACTGTACCTGCTCAGGATGAACCAGATGATGTACTATATATAGTTGGAAAGCTCTTGAAGTCTAGATTCCAGAACTTTTTACAGTTCGTGATTTGGAGTTTCCTAGAGGAAGATATGCCATTTCTAGTACAGAGGTGCAGAAGAAGCAGTTACGGAAAACCAGATCGATCTGCTTCCCATGCAGATCGATCTGGGTCGGGCAAATTCCAGTTTTTGAAGTTCCCGAAGTGAAGAAGATCGATCTCAACCCAAAGGAGATCGATCTCCTTGGGCGCTGCGGGAAAAATAAAAGGAAGTTGACTAATCCGAGTTAGGGTTTGTCTTAGGCTATAAATAGCCTTCTTTGGGGGCGTTTTGGCAGCCTTCCAGAGCCGAATTTGGGGTTCCTTTAGACGTTTTTTGCAGCTTTCTTCCTCCTTTCTTCTCAAATAAATTAGGGTTAGGGTTAGATCTTTGAGAGAAGATCCATGGATGGATGGCTTCAACAACCTTCATCAAGGTGTCCTCTTCTTAAGATGAGTACCTAAACCCTAGCCTAGGAATTCTATGATGTAGTAAAGTTATTTATTAGGGTTTTCTATAGATTATGAGTTGTAAATCATACGTTTGATGATTGAATGGATTGTTTTTATATTTTTATCTATTGGTGTGATTATTATTATATGTTAGATGAATGATTTGTTCCTATATGCCCTAGATTTAGGTCTTGTGCATGTTAGGGCTTGAGATTAGAGATTCTCATCAAACATCCGTGCTAGGACCATGGATGTGAGGATCTCCTTCTCGAGATTAAGAGCCTTGTAATGCTAGGACCATTACACATAATGCTAGAACCATTATGACCGCTTCTTAATCCGTTATTCATCATTATTCGAGATTAGGGATTTCATATGTGCTAGAACCACAATGCTAGTGCCAGAACCACTAGGTTAACTCTAATACTTGATACATTCTACTAGGCGATCTCAAGGTGCCAGAACCATCTTGATTATTTACGAATATCCATTCTTGATATTATCCCCGACGTCTTCGTCGAGCGGTAGGACTTCTAGCCATTCACCTATCGACTATATGAAATCATCTGAGTTGATTTATTCGCTCTTATCTTAGGAATACCTAGTAAGTTCTTTATTATTGATTAGAGTTCCTTGGCATTATCTTATCTATTAGTACTCTTTTCGTATTTGTTTAGTTCTAGATAAAAATCCAAAATATTATCTTTTTCCCAACTCCTTGGCTAGGAATTATACCTAGTATACGACTTAAACCATTAGTTCCCTGTGGATTCGACTCGGACTCATTGCTATCTACCTATAAAGTAGTTAGTTAGTAGTTTGATTATAAATTTGTAATTTTGGCGTCCTTGTTAAGGTAACGACACTTTTCAAGGCGTGTCAATAGATCAATTGTAAATAAAAACATAATTAATTATACTTTCTTCTCCTTTTGGGCGATATTTTTGATCCTGCCCTTGGAACGTACTTGTTCCACATTTTGGAGAATGCATGTTGTTGATCTTTCTTCTGGGCAATTCTTCTTTACTTGACCAATTACGACGAGAGGATTTTTCTCGACCTTCTTGGAAGTAATTACGTCAGCCAAGTTTGAGGGATCTCTTGCAGTAAGACTTGGGGAAAGCGATGAACTTGAGGAACTGGATGATACCTCTATTGTTGTCCTAAAAACACAGAAATGCCAAGTGTGAAGAAAAGAATATGAAAAGGACAAGCAAAATAAATGAAAATACTCACTTAGAAGTTGGAATAGACTCGCAACTTGGCCGACTATATGGAGATTCAGCCTCCTCTTCCATCACTGAAGATAGGTGAGATCGTCTCTCGGCTTCTTTAGCCAATATTTTCTCGGCTAATGGTGATATTACAAACTCACTTTTAATTGATACTCAAGGTTTCCTCTGAGGCGAAGTCTCTTGGGTAAACTTTTTCCCATGTTTCCTCTTGGGCGATGTTTCAGCCTCGTCATCAAAACCTATCGATCATCTTATTCATTAGGGCGTGAAAAGATAAAATATTTTCAGGAAGAAGGCCTAGAAAGTTACGTTTTCTTTTTCTTTTTTTCTGGCCTATCTTTCACGTCAGATTGGTCAGGCCCTTCTTTCTTTTGTCCTTGTTTCTTCTCCTTTGGAGGGATGAAGTTTTCAAACATAGAATCCTTGTCTTGAGAAAAAATACGCTCATTGACGGCAGATTCCCATCTTTCGATGACAACAGAGTCAACATTGCCCACCGGTTCAAATTCTACGAGTTTGAACTTCTTGAAAAGAGCGATTTCTCTCTTCTCCACTCAAACTACCCGACTGATGTAGAAAATGTTGCATCAACCCCTGGCAATTATATTGAAGCTGAAAAATGGAGGCACTGGCCAAGCCTGCATTAGACCAAATTGGCGAGCAATGAAATTTGGAGCATACACTTCTACTCCATATTTGTTGTTGGCCTTACCCCATACCATGTCGAACTGCAAATCTCGGCCAATGAGAATACCCATGCCAATCTCTTCTCTTCGGAGTCCATGTTTGTAGAAAAATCGAGCAATGGAGGAATTGATACCGGATGGGAATCAGGATGAAAAGGCTGGTAGGAAGAAAAGTTGGACAAATTATAGAAATGATCAAAAACTTGTCGGAAAGATTTGGAGATGAACGACGAGAAAAGATATAAATAGCCTTGAGTTCTAACCAATGATGATGATGGCGGCAAATGAAGTTAAGGAAAATAGGCTTTAAGCCATAATTGGACAAGCCAAAGATGACCAAAACCAGAAAGCCCCCCGCCCTCTCTCAATTGATCGAGAGTAAGGTGAATTCCTCTATAAATGGCCGAGAAAATGAAGGTAGCAAGAGAAAGATCTTGCTTTCCAGTATCAATTTTCTGGGCAAGTTTAATGTAGCCCTTAATGGGTTTTTTGGAAGGAAGACAGAGAACGAATTTGCACAGCCAGTAATATATAGAAGCCAAACGTTCTCGGGAATTTGGAGGATCATCAGTCTCCTTTAGTTTTGCATAAGCATTGATGAAAACACCGTAATTCTTATCGGTGTCAAAAACCATGTCACGCTGCTAAGGTAGCTCCATATTGGTTGATACAAGTGCGCCAAGCGGGGAAAGACCGGTCAAAAGTGAAATGTCCAATAAAGTGATGGTAAGTGTGCCGAAAGGAAAGACAAAATTGTTATCTTTCGTCGACCAAAGGAGGAACGACGAGATGAGAAAGTGAGGTTCTTGATTAGGAATCCTAGTGCTCAAATCTAGAAAATCTAGTATACCAGCATCGAAAAAAAAATTCTTTGACTTAGGATCACTGTTCATCCTTCTGTGCCACTCGATGAATTTATCATTGGTCAAGGGCCATGGAGTAATAGGATTCTTTGACGAAAGAGCAGAAAGATTGAGTTCTTGAGAAAAAGGCAAATTGCTAGAAAGGGGGAACGAATTAAAAACGGTCATGGCCTCGGATGCAGGGAAGGAATTTTTCCAGAAATAAAGCAAGGATAAAGAATGAATGACCTGGAATCAGAAGCACCATCCCGGGCCAGATATCCACTCCGCACCTCGTTTGACCTCATTAACTCGTTAAACTCTGCAAAAGTTGTATTCACTTCCTTCTGGATGGTCTCATTGGCCTTGATCTCACGAACATGATGACTAATAGGAAATTGTTAGCCGAAATAAGGAAAAAGAGAACCTAAACGCCGCAGTAACAGTAGATGTGGGAGATAAAACCCTAATGGTCAGAAGAAGATGGCCGAAGAGTAAAGTTCTCTTAGAGGCAAGAAATATGGATTAAATAGAAAACTATTATCTCATAAGAAATCATGTTTAGTACGTCGCATTAAATACGAGATCCAAAGAGATATGGATAGAGAAAATAAACGACGGGCGGTGCGACTTCCTAGAGCATTGTAATGATTAGGCTTTGAAAAATAAGAAAAACGGTCAAATCAAGTCAGATACGATCATCTCATCATTAATGACAAATTCCTTGATGACCGCATGAGGGGCAAAATGCTACCAAAATAATGGCTAATTTGTAGTAACCAATCAATAATCGACACGTAGACATCGTGGTATATGACCGATGACTTATTGATCTATGCTTTAATCACCCAATTCAGTTGGTTGATTAAATATTTGATGCGCATGGAAGAATCATCGGCCAAGTGCGATTGTGATGCTCTTATCGACCAAATCATGACGTGGAGAAACAGTTCGAGCATGATCTCCTTTAATTGTACCACGATCACCTTTAACTTGTACCACGATCATTGTAAAAGCTCTCTCACAAATATTGTATCTAGTCCATGCGTTTGGAGTTTTTGTTTGTGTTCCCGTTGCTATCCTACTGTGTTGTTGTAAGTTTTATTAAATTAATGAAAATCTTTTATGTAATATGATGTTATTCTATTATTTTATTAGATTAGTTAAGTTATTTGTTTCCCGTTTAATTTATGTCGCACTCTAAGTTGATTAGTGCTTTGCAGTAGGCTTATATTTTCTTTTCCCATGAGTTAGTTGCTTTTAAGATGATCGTTATTATTTTCTAGGTTTAATTATTTGTTTTAAATATATTTATCATTTTAGTAGATTAACTTAGGATTAATTTAGGTTTATCCAAAAGAACTTCATAATTATTCTTTTAATATGTCATAAACTAAGTTTGATTATATTTTTAATTAATTTGACATGTCTATTTCGAACTCAGTTCGAAAGAGTTGAAAGCATGTCCTGTTTTTGATTTGTTTAAGGCAAGATTTCCATTATATGACTTGAATAATTGTCGGCCAGGGCAAGAGCGATTTATTTTGGGTTGGGGGGGGGGGGTTGTGTGTGTTGGGGTGGGGGGAGAGAGAGAGATATTAAAATCTTTAATTGGGAGAGACTCAAGTGAGAGAGAGCGAGCTGAGACATGTGGTGGGATCGGAGAGAGGACGTTTAATTCAGATGTGATTAGACCTTGGACGGTAACGAGTGATTGGTGCCAAAGAAAATATAGAATATGTGCAAGTAGGGTCCACTTATTAAATAAATCAATAACCAATGAAATAGAGGTAAGAGGGCCACGTGAGGGGTCGGCGGGCCTCCGATGCTATGCGATGTGCATCGCTTAATTAACCGATGCACACACCAACCGTTGGATCTTGACCAGAGGGCCTCCGATGTAGATTAACGGGGAAGTGGTGGGGACCACAAACGGGATGCAGGCGGAAATTCCACTGTTTGGTGGGACCACATGCAACTTCAACATCTAACCGGCTTTGGTGGCGGCGGCGGCGGCGGTGCTGACTCTTCTTCGCTGGGTTCGATGTCGGCGTCCTCCGGCGACGGAGGCGGTGGCAGAGGATGGGGATGGGATGCAGCGGGATGGAAGGAGAGAGTCCGGTCGAAGGCCTGGTTGCGGTTGAGTGGATGGAGAAGGTGAGGGGCCACGCTGCCATCGCCCTCGTCGGGGCGGCTATGGTAGCGATAGAGGAGGACCAGGCCATGCCAGCGCGTTGTAGCCGGAGGTGATCCTTAAAGCCTCGCC
>OY986966.1:8368937-8453847 GCA_963920575.1 Narthecium ossifragum
AAGCCAAGGTAATGCAAATACATATACATACATAAATATATTCGTAAATCTATGCTATTAGAGTATGGGGTATTTTGGTCTTTAATTTATATTCTCATTCCAGTTCCCATGTTTATTATGTATACCAAACACTTGCGAGTTCCATTTCCATTCCAATTCATTGTCGTACCAAACAAGTATAATTTCTTTCCAGTTCCGGTTCCCATTCCCAATCCCGTTCCCGTTCCCATTCCCATTCCAATTTCCATGGCAACCAAACGTGGCCTGAGGGAACACTAGCTTAGAGTTATTTCCCATCACTGTATCTTTATTCCCTAAAAACAGAGTAACTCTCATGATTACAGTTCTACTGTGTAATCTTAGGACTTGTCAAGACAAATACTAGTTCGGACTCTGAAAAAAATCTCTGTTAGTGTCTTTTATGGTGGTCGAAATTATCAAGGTGATTACTCGTTAATTACCAAATCTCTTAAAATATTTTATTTATTTGTTTATATGTTTTTAATTCCCATAATATTGTAGGTGATACTTGTTGAGGTTCACATCACCTTACAATAATCCGTCTTTTCACTATGTGGTCTCAGTGCTGAAAGTGCTTGAAAACATAAAAGATGATGGAGTTCAGTCAAAACAAGGATTCATGGCTATGAGCTTGATGGATAAGATGGAAAGCCTTGAGTTTGTATTCACTATGCATTTGATGAGAAATATAATGGGAATTACGAATGAATTGTCATAGGTCTTGCAACGAAAGGATTAAGACATAGTTAATGCTATGAGTTTGGTTGAAGTAGTGAAGGAACGGTTGTAGGATCTGAGGGAGACAAAATGGAATAAATTTTTGGAAGAAGTCAAAACTTTTTGTGTCGATAATTCTATTAGTGTACCCAATATGAAAGATATTATGCCAACTTGCAGTCGTTGGAGGCGTGGATGACAAAGTATTACTTATATGCACCATTTTCGTGTTGAAGTGTTTTTCCAAGTTATTGATTTCATCGCTCAAGAGATGAATCATCGTTTCACAGAAACAAGTACGGAATTACTTCTTTGCATAGCATGCCTTGATCCAAGAAACTCATTCTCAGCATTTGACCATGCTAAGTTATGTCGTCTTGCTGAACTTTATTCAGAGGATTTCATAGCAGCTGATCGTATGATCCTTAGAGATCAGCTTAACACCTACATTAGAGATCTTAGAAAAATGATGATTTTTCTGGACTTCAAGATATTTGAAGTCTTGCTGTGAAGATGGTTGAGACTAGAAAAAATGCTCTATTTCCAGTGATTTATCTTCTTATTGACTTGGTATTGGTCTTACTAGTTGCGACTACAGCCGTTGAGATAGTCTTCTCTTCGATGAAGATTATCAAGTCTGATTTACATAATAAGATGGGAGATGACTGGATGAATGATTGCATCATAGTATACATCGAGCGGAAAATTTTTGAAACTATTGAGAACGAAGTCATTTTGCAATGTTTTCAACAAATGCAAAAGCGTCGGATCCAACTTCCACCTCTCAATCACAGCACATAGTACGGTACATATATTTTAATATATGTATTGTTTTTATTCTTTAATGTTCGATATTGTAATTTTAAGGTACCTTTTGCATTACTTAGAAGAAAAAAAACTTGGTCATTTTCTTGTAGATCCCCCCTCTCTTTAAGTCTCATCCTGGTTCCGCCACTATTTGGATGTCAAAGAGGTTGTAGTAATGGAGGCCACTGTCAGGGTCCACCAAACGGAGGAGTTTCCGGTTGCATCCCGTCTATGGTCCCCACCAGTTCCCCGTTAATCTGCATTGGAGGCCTCCGATCAAGATCCAACGGCTGGTGTGTGCATCGGTTGATTAACCAGAGGGCCCCCCGGATCCCACGTGAGGAGGGGCAATGTGGCTACAATTAAGCCTGTAGTGTAATCCTTGAGGGTGGCAAATAACTAATCAATTTTTTTTTAAAAAAAGGTATACTTCTGAGTTAACAAAAGTTGAGGCCCCCGCCCTCACGTCTAACAAAAGTTGAGCCGCCCCACGTCTAACAAAAGTTGGATCCGCCCCTATCATATTATTGTGCACCATTATAGGTTATATGACATCTTTTCACAAACTTTTGTCGACTTTACTACAAGTATGAAAACCATGGCATAAACTCTTCTTTTCGGAACCAAAATGACGATGAGTTAGTGTGCCTGAATCGGACTGCTGTTTGGACTAATGTCTGCATGTCCTAATCGCGTACTTGTGATTGTTCTTTTACTGTATTATATGATCAAGGGTGTTCACTTATGAAAACAGAAAAAAGAAGAAGAAAAAGAATCATAATTCATAGAAATGGTAGAGTGATTGGAGGGCCCTCAACAAAAGTACTCTATCACCTTGCAAGTGGGCATCAAAATAAGAGTGCCACGGCAACATCCAACAAAATCTAGTGATGCCTCTAGTTGAACCTTGAAAAATGAACGCATAGTTTAGCTGATATGTTTCCTTTTTGCCCTTCGTCCTCTATAAAATTTCAAAAACTTTCAAGCATCCAGATAATGTCATGTGATGTCGTATTCTCGATTTGAAAAGGATATCTCACTCTAGCTCTAATGGTGATTTGTGACACAAACGTAACTTCTTATAGACATATATCCGTAATCTATCTTATAAAGTAATGTAAATTGTCTATTTGTCTCAGTTAGTTATATTTATCTAACGTACACGTGGCGGATAGGTTACACATAAATATTAATGTTACGGTAACTGAGGAGAGAGGGATGGCGAGGGGGGCATTATAACCGTGCCACACTTGGCACAGAGAGCCCACTAGTACAAACATAGAATGAAAGGAGAGCAGTTTCTGATGAGCTGATTCTTGTTCTCACAATGGACATTTGAGGACCTGTTTTGTGTTTAAGAATAGAGCAAAAATGGCCTTCCATGCACTAGTCTATATATATGAGTCAAAAATAAAAAAATTAACTCCTAACTAATCCCTCTATAATAAAATTAAATCATACTACTCATAGGACGAATCCATTTTGACACTCGTTAGTCAAGTGTGTAAACTAGATCAGTACAATTATGGGTATTGGTCTGTACTGGTGATGTTGTTAGGAAACTATTTGGTTCCTTTTTGGGCTCAAGAAACTGAACACATCACCATCATGTTTGTAGCGTTAATTAATATCATATTATTGCCTTAAAACTGACTAAATTTCACCTCAGTTCATGCATTTCTGACAATATCATAATAGTTCTTGAAAACCTACGAGCGGCTTCATACTCGGCATTTCGTTTAAGAGACTAAAATGCCTAAAACATCTTCAGGAGGAAATTTAATCAGCTCTTGAGGAAACAAAACCATACCATATTGATCAAATTTACAAGTAAACTGCATGCATGAGCCTATCCGACACTCTTTAGTCAAGTGCAATGCTACTTTGGGTATTGCACTCTGCTACCAATGACATTGATAGGATGCCATTTGGTTTTCCTTCTTGGCTTCACATCACCATCTCGCCTTCTTCTTTCTTATATTGCTCTCTAATCATTCTAAAATGCCTATTTGCCGGAAGTGGAAATCGCTGTCCGGTAGTGGGACACACACATATGTGACGTCCGGTGTGAAGGAATGGCAGTTGTTTTGGAGCCCATCTGCCTGATGAAGTGATGATGATCCAATTGAAGTGCTGAGTACTCGAAAGCTGGAGCAACCTGACGTGGATACCACCAATTATGTGGGCACTGCACTCCACCCTTTTCAAGTGTTCCAGCTACGTACCTTGCATCTCTTCTCCATTGATCTCTGTTTCCTTGTTTGTGGAGAACATGAGAATGATGGGCTTTCTTACCACATAGTCTGTGTGGCAGTGGGCACTACACTGGTCGTGGGTTGGTCTGTGGCTGGCTGGGTAAACTCTCTCTCTCAAGAGTCATCAAAGTGCTTGATTGATCCATATAGTTAAAAGAGTTTAGCCCTATCCCTTTCCTCATTCCGGCAATAGCATCTTTGGCATCAAAAGGGACAAATTCACTATTTACATGATGTTTGGGAACTGCACTGCTGGGACATGAATCAGGCTTATAGTTTCCATCCCGCAATCTAACTCGGACTTTTGATGGGCTTGTTTGTGAACTCTGTCCCCCCATACTTCACAATGTTTCACCTTATTAGGAAATTGGGTTGGGTCTGACAAAGCCACACAGGATAACAGACCTATTCCTGGTTCGGAATGTGGTTAAACCATCAACCAAATTTGCCTCATTTTTGTTGGCCCATCAGATCAGGTACTGCGTTCTACAGCTTCTGTGAACCGTGTGTTCTGCATAATTCAAAGGACTAGAATTCTCAAACTTCCATGATTGGTGGTCATTGTCAGCATGCCAAAACTTAAAACTTCATACATTAATAAATCTCCTGCATTTCTTAATCTGCAGACAGACCCTCTGACAATTCTAGTATTCAGGGTCCAGGCAAAATACATTAAGGAATAGCCCATTCTTCTCCATCCTATCAATAGTTGTGAATGGGATGATGATAGAGCTGCATCATCACATCTGAATGTCCAAGGACAAAATTGGTGCCGTCATATACATATAGAGGTGTTCTTCAATGATACAACATGGACAGGTTCTAAACTTGAATTATCATTATTTCCTAGATCTTGCCCAATTTAATTGATTGTCATGAGTGGATTCCTTTGCGCCTGTATTTGTAGATTGTGGTGCTGCTTGTCTTCCCTTTGCTCTGATCCATTCTTTGATCTGATTTCCTCAACCAATTCAGCTACGGAAGTTGTCCGCAATTCTTCAATGGAGGACAAGCTCGGCACATTGATGGTTGACTTCTTGGGTGTGATATTCGTTGGATGATCAACCTGCTCAACAATGAAGTCCAAGTCAGATTTCCTGTTACAATGTTCCATCTCCTTTTTAACCCCATTTGAAAACAATGCTGCCATCATCGCCGCACAGGCTAAAACTAAAGTTGGCGTTGTCATCATTATGATTAGCCCAGCATGACTCAGATTGGATGCAGCTAGCCAAAGAGTAGACTTAAATGTAAAAGAATTACATCGTGATAGAGAGTGCAGAAAATAATTTTTTTGGGGGCAGAATCAGATGTTCAACATTTGTACTTCTGTTACACTGGTGAGAAAGACCTAGATATTTCTTCTAATGGTAGCATGAAATGTTCTAAATACTTCTAGCAAGTTTTACCACGCAGATGCTATTAGAATAAAGGACTATCATTCCTGTCACATAAATAAAACCTCAAATAAGAAAAGGGTCAAAAGCGTACCAAATATTCCTTTATGAGGCATCTTTTCATCAGGTTTCTGATATCCCTCGTGCTCACATTGTGGTCAGTCTCCAGTAACTTCAGACGTTCAGAGCACATGGTTGATATGGACACGGTTTCCTTTCTAGCTTCATGATCAAGCTGAAGTGTACCTGAAGAGATGCATGTTACTGTATGAGATGTGTAGCTCGTGTGCATTAAACACTCAAACTTGGAGTCAAGAAACAGATTTACTCTTAGCGGCAGCCAGCAGATCACAAGTTCCTGCGTCAAATCCCACATCAGAGCCTGCAGACAAAGACATGACCTCTTCAAGAGATCTTTGGCTTTCTTGACTTCTATCTCTGTTGAAAATAAAGATTACAATGATTAATTCCAGCAAATTTATGGTGTCAGCAGCTAGTGGTCACTAGAATAACAGTATCTTTAACTTACTCTATAGATGTCTCAATTTCAACAACATGACCTTTATTCAGCTGGTCTACAGATAATTGAGCACTCTCCCAATATTTGATAGATTGGCACACTTTATCTGAGCTGCATGCAAGATACAAGGTTTAGTATCAGGATCCTGCCTTGGGAATAAGATTAGACAAGTGGCTGAGAAAAAAACAAGTAACATCCAAAACCTGTCAAATTTTAAAAAAGTGATCCCAGTGTCTTAGAAGTTAGAAGAATACCAGGATTGAAGGACATTTTCCATAATAGCCGTGGTCTCAGCTGTTGAAAGTATATCTTCCTGGAACTTGCTTTCTACCTTCTCTGCATAAGCAATCCATCTCTTTTCGGCATTAGCTGAAACTTGCTGCAAATCTGAGATCTCTAGATGCAACCTATCTTTGACTTCAAAACTCGAGTGATTCATGTTGCATAGAGCCTCCAGAACCTGCTCATCAAGAGCCGAAAAGAGGATTTGCATATTTATGGAACCTTTGATTAACTTAGCATGGACATTGTCAGAAAACGCTGACCATATAATCTTTAGTGGCTGTCAAGTTGGTCAATATTCTTGTCATTTTTTCAAGGGCAGCTTTCTCCTCTTTAGCAGACAATTCCTGTAAATAAGATCATGCATCGACTAATCATTGATGGTTTTTATAAACTTGCCAACAAGATACCGAAGCCACAAACTTGCACATGTGGTCGCATGTTTAAATGTGTTTGTGTATCTATGTGTGTATTGTGCACATGTACATGTTTATTTCTGTTAGCTCTGACCTTAAAGGTTTTCTGAAAGGCTGCTAACTTGCTTGATCTTTCTATCTGATTAGCTTCAAGAACTTCGAAACACCGGCAAGCTCTTTTCTGGAGGTCATTGAAGAACTCAATGGTGGATCTCGAGATTACTTGTGTTGCAGCAAGATTCCTTTGTAATCCCTGAAATTTCTCCTCAAGCATACACATTAGTCTGAAGCCTTACATTACAAGCATTTCTGTGTGGTTCTTCGGAAATCTTTTAAGGAGCCAAGAAGAAATCTAATAAGAATCCAAAAGGTAGGCAACAGTTGTAGAAGCCAAGTAGGCAGCAAAATATACCAGTTCTTGTTGTTGAGCTGAGAAAGCGAGTAGTTCCTTTTGCTCTCCAAGAGATCTCTGAAGATCCTTCAAAAGTAGCTCCGCCTCTGAGACTGCAGTAGCTAGAAACTGCAAATAATGTAAACAAAATATCTGATAAATCATGCTTTCTAGATCTTCACAGTTAAACCTCTAGACGTATCATATAAGCTCTTCTTTTACAACATACATTTTCAACAGCCATAGTCTGGGAAAAAACTGTTGCTTTCAATTGATCTAGGTCTAGAAAGGCTTTCTTCTGTAGTGTAATAGCAAGCTCCTTCATGCCCTCAACCCCTGAAGCATATATATCTTTGATTTTTGTGATCCTTAACTCAAGGGACTTATTTGCCTGAAAATAGTGAAACTAATATAAGAATCCAGAAGAACAAAATATATAGTGAATATATGATATTAACATCATGGAACCTTTACCTCACATTTAATTGCAAGAAATGAGCTTGCATGCTCTTCCATGGATTTTAATAACTGGTGATTTTGACAAACTGATCCAAGCACAATATCATGTAATGTTTTTAGGCTCTGGTCAAGCTCAGAGCTGAAGTTCATGATCAAACCCTGGTTTCCCTTCTCAATTTTGGTTTTCTGATCTACAAACAAATATGGCATAAATGAATGCCTCTTTTGGCAAAAAGAATAATTCTTTGGTCTAATAACTGACTGAGTCATAAAACATTGAATTGGTTCTCTTCTGAAATAAAGAAAGCTGAATTTACCTATTTTACGCAAGAGCATCACTATATCCTCTGAAGCATTTTCCAAGCTATTACGCAGCTCCTTTGTGCTTTCGATAATAGCATGTTCTATTCACAAGATAAATGAAACTTATAAGACATTAAAAGAGAACCTGCATGATAAATTTGCTCTGATTTATGAACCTGATTGGAGTAACTTTGCTATTATAAACTCCTTTTCCATCACTGTTGAGTTGGTGACCCTGTGAACTTCTTGAAGGTCTGAGAAGGCTTTTCTATTGCTCTCTAGATTTGTCTACAACAAAATACAAGTAAAAATCATATTGGTTCACCATAATTTGAGTAGCTGGTGATTAAAGAAGCCAGCATACCTTGCCTTCCATAATCTCACTCTCCAAAGCCATGTTACGTTCTTGTTCGACATGGTAGAGTTCTTGAAATCTATCTGCTTCCTATCAAAGAGAAGACAACATACATGTATAATTTTGATGAAAGGGAGAATTAAGAGGGACCAAAAGCATACCTTTTTCTTTTGTTCTAGGTCAAGCTCCAATTGTCCAATCTTCTCCATCATTGCCTGAGCGACACATGTGGAATAGTTAGCTACTAATGGCAAAGATGATCAGATATCAGAACAGATCGTCATGGCGAATAAAGAAAAGAATCTGACATGGAAGTTTAGCTGAGGACTGAACCTTCTTTTCTGCCTCATCTTGGGCAAACCTTTCATGCGGAACATAAACTCCATTTTTTTCTCTGGCAGCCCTTACATCTGCCATTCAGAGAAGGATGGGTAAGATGTGATAATAACAATTGAAATAATAAGCATTCAGGACCCTACAAGTATTGTCATACCTTGTCTCATTCTCTCAATTTCTAAGTGCAGATCCTTGAGGAGCACAGATTTGAACAACTTTTGATTTGCCTGCGACATAGATCCTTGTTTCACTCTCTGAATATCTAAGCATAAATCCTTGAGACAGTAAAAGGTTTTGTACCTCTGGTTTGTTTCTTATACTCTTAGCACGATATGCGTAATCAAGTGTGTTTAGAGTTTCTTCTAGACAGTGGATAGATGGAGATACTGTTGCTATTATACATGTCTTTGCTTTCCCTCCCAAGGATTCCCTTAGCAATCTTGTCAGCTTACTATCCCTATCCAGAGATTCACAACAAAGAAAACAGCTCATAGCGCATAATATGGATGGAGAAGAGAACCAAGTGACTACACAGAAGCTCAAATTATGATACAAACCTGTAGGGTATGTGACCAGAATGATCCACCAGTGCAGTTATGACACGACCAAGTGTAAGTAAGCTCTTATTCATCTCTCCTGCTTCTCTTGCTCGAATCTATGATCATTTGAGATGATATTAGTAATAACACATTGATCACTTGTTCAAAGACCTATGATGCAAGCAATTTTCACTGATTGATTAATGTGGTGGCAAATTGTTACTGCATTGAAAATTTAGAATGTTCTGTAAGTTTAATAGATAGGAAAAGAAACAACTTGATTGCATCCAGCAAGCTTTCCTCCCACTTTCTTCACCAACACTAAAGCATAAAGCATGGGGGGTAGCCTCGAGTAAAAGACAGCTTTCGTAGCAAACAGAAATTGCCACGCGCTGTTTCTGAACGTTTATATTGGACAGGCAGCAAACTATGCTATATCACGATTTGCTCCAAATAAAAAGAAGCAGTATTACTAGCCACTCTAAAGCTGTTCTGATGAATAGACAATATTTTGGTGATAATATGTGTGGAAGGGGACAAATATACAAGTGTGCATGTCGAAGGAAAAAGAACATCTCTACTTGGATTACTCTACACTAAATACATCAAGGAGCCAGTGTTCTTCAATCAATCAATATTTCTACAGACCATAAAAAGCATTTCTTTGAGAATGGACATCTTTTACTATGATACCTCTCTTGCACCAGATCTGGATATGTTCTCTGAGCCAGCCAAATCTACAAGATTCAGCCTGCCACATTTTACAAGCTCCTCATTTCCTATTGATGCCTCTTTCACATGGATTGTCATAGAAAAGATAGAATGAGAACGGCTGCACAAAAAAGTTGCAATTAATGCTTACAAATGTAATCAACATGTAAATCTTGCAATTATTAATGTGCATAAGGTTAGTATACCTGCTTTGCTTGTTTAGTAAGGTAGCAGCAGTGCGTCTTTTAGCTGGCACATGGTCCAATAAATTATAAATATCATTTGCACTGTAGACAACCTCCTCTTGAAGGCCCCTAAGGACTGCACCACCCTTCCCATCTTCCATAAGTGAAATTGGCCTTCGTGGTTTATCCTCTAAAAACCTAATCTGGTCCTCTGGTGCCAATAAGTCAGTTATCTCTTCATTGTATAGCTCCAAGAAAGTTACCTTCATACTATAATCAGCTTTTTGTGCCTCTAATACATCAAAAATATGGCGAATTGCTCTGGGAATTACACCAGCCTCGACTGACAACTCTCCAACCTGGAAAGATATCTGACAATGTGGTAATTTACCTGGTGATTATGCTGCTACTTGTAGTAACAACTAGAATCAGTAACATATACCTTAGATTTGAATCCTCCCTCCATTGTGTATGTTTTTCCCGTACCTGTCTGGCCATAAGCGAAGATAGTGCAGTTGTGACCATCGAGTACATCATTGACAAAGGGAGCAACTGCATGCTCATATATCGACCTCTGTTGAACTTTCGGTCCAAATACCTGGTTGCAAGTAAGCTATTGCTTAAATGGGCAACTATAGATAAGGCATTTGCCCACTCTCCTACCACCAGCTAGTTGCTTGACATATGTCAAACGGATGATTGACTTTAAAGGCGTCAAAACCAGGTTAAAGGCTCAACTACCCAAAAAAGAGACACGGAGAAAGAAAAACCTAGCTCTAGTGGGAATAAGTGGAGTGAAGTCAAGTTTCATGGTGAAGATCAACATCACACCTTGTCAAAGGCAAATGTCTTTTCTACTGGCCTGTTCGAGGTTCCCTGCAAGACCGTCACCTCTTTTCTTTGTTCATTGCATGATATGACTCTTTGAGCATTCATTCGTTGTTCCTCATCATTCAGTGGCCTGCCATTATGGGAAGCAAGAAATGAATACAGCTAGAAATGGCATTAGCACACTAAAACCCCATTCAATCAGGATGTATAACATATAGTGTCCATCTTCAAAAATTTGAAAGGCAAGAATTATGCATCGTCCAAAGAACAACCCCAGAAACTTCATTAAACCAAGTCCACTTGGTTTCTCTGGTAAAACTAGATTTTCAACAACTAAACCATGTTTAAACATATCTTGTAACATTTAGTGGACTCTCTAGTAACAAGTGGAAAACAGCTGAGAACTCTAAACGTGTCGATAAATTATAATATCAAGATTAGCCAAACCTGCATCGAAGGACTACTTGGACGTTGACCTCTCGATCCTTGTCGGAAAGCCGACATATTGTGGAACTCCCATCTGCCCACCTGAGATCAGACGACCGCTTCTCCGGTCGGGGAGTCAAAAAGGGGGCTGGAGATGGAGGCAGGGAAAACCCCAACTTCCTATGGGGATTTGGAGTCAGCGACATCCTTGTCCGAATTCACCCAACAATCTCTACTCTGATACCGACAATAAGCTCACGAATCACTACAGACCCGAGCACAAATAAGAAGAACCAAAAACAATCAAGAATTTCTCAAGAAAACCCAGAAAAATCATGTTAGATGGAAGCAAGAGAACAAAAGAACCGATTCATTCTCATCGGCGTACCTTGGAAGCAGCTTAATCACTGGATCTCGAGACCAAAACCCTTCTCTTTTCCCCTAATTTTGTTCGCTATGTTCTCGGTTCTAACAGTTACAAAGGGAGAGTTGGTGTTACGTTTTGTAGCTGTTAAGAGGGGGAGGCCGTCAGATTCCATTCGGTTCTCGATTCAAAATTTCAAATTATAGCTCTCCGCCCAAACCAAACTATTTTGAAGGCCCAATGGGTCGTCGGGCCCAGCCCATTTGACTTGAATTATAGTTCGCATCTATCGCCCTTTTGGAGCTTGTGTAACCCTAGAAGCTGGCAACGAAACACTACGAGATGGTTCTATCGAACAGGAAGCTCAAGCAGAAGCTGCGGTCTCTCGCCGCCGAGTCGCTCGCGAACGCCGAATCCCTCGCGAGCGGCAAATCGAAGAAGAAGCATCGAGATGGTACGCTTATCAGTGAAGTCGATCGCGGATTGCAGAGCATCAAGGAGCTCTTGAGCTCGAAGAAATCCAAGAGGAAAAAGAAGGTTCCTTTGTCCTCCGAGGAGTCGTCGAAGCCTGCTGGACGGGGCGAGGAAGATGCTCAGAAGGAGAATGGATTGGTTGGTTCGGATGAGAAGGAGAGGAGTGGGAAGAGGAAGAGGGAGGGCGGAGGAGTCGATGCTTCGGGTGAGAAGGAGGGAAAGAAGAGGAGTAAGAAGGTGAAGAAGTGGTGGAAGGAGAAGAGAGCCAAGAAGGGCGAGGATACGAATGGAAATGCTGAGGAGGAAAAGTTAGCGGAGGCGGTTGTTACGGAGGAAAGGTAAATGATTCTCTTTCCATTGCGTGATTGTTTCAGTATGATCATGTTCAATGCTTTTGTGTTTTAATTTGTTTGGTAGAAATGTTAAAGATTGGCGTTTGCGTTGTATGCTGATGCGTTTGGTTGCATGAGGATTGTTAGACTTCTTTATTGAAGTAAATTACTTGGAGCTGGTGGATGATTAATTGTTTCTAAGGTTACAATGTGGAGTATAGCTCGGAAAGCAATTGCTAAGTGCTAAAGTGAAGGTCTTCGGATTTGTATCTAGACTTGATATATGGTTATGTTCTGTTTTCAGTGAACCAAACACTAAGAAGATTTATGTTGGAGGCATCCCGTACTACTCGACTGAGGATGACATAAGGAGCTTCTTCGAGAGTTGTGGCACCATAACTGAAGTGGACTGCATGATGTTCCCTGAAACTGGCAAGTTTAGGGGGATTGCTATGCTAACTTTCAAGGTTAGACTCAAATATTCTAGCCCTGTTTCTTTGTTTAGTTTGTTGTATGTTAGATGTGTTATTATCAGTGAACTTGAAGCTGTACATTTGCATAGATCGCAACTAATATGAGCAACTTGAGGAGCAAGTTGCTTATATATTTCTAAAAATTCACGATACAAGAATTTGATCTTGTGCGCATACTTAATCTTGTGCCCGTACTTGATCCCCTTTTATGTGTGCAAATATGTGCAAATATGAGCCCTGTTTCTTTGTTTAGTTTGTTGTATGTTAGACGTGTTATCATCAGTGAACTTGAAGCTGTACATTTGCATAGATCACAACTAATATGAGCAACTTGAGGAGCAAGTTGCTTATAAATTTCTAAAAATTCACGATACAAGAATTTGATCTTGTGCGCATACTTAATCTTGTGCCTGTACTTGTTCCCCTTTTATGTATGCAAATATGAGCTCCTCTATATATATGGGTTTGCTATGCTGATGGTATATTTTGGCAGGGTTTACATTGAGAGGACCCATAATGTTAAGAAATGCTTGTATCCTCAGTGGAAGTTTAGTTAGTTTGTGGCAATTTGAAGTATTGATTTACCCTCAAGCTCATAAGCAACAATAGGAAGATATGTTTTAGTTTGTTCAATTTTTGTCTCATATCTAAATCTTTACATGCCTTTATCTGCTCTAAGAAGTACATAGATGAGGCACTTTGCTGTGATTAACAGCCTCAGACTACGTGTTAATCTCTATAAGGGCCATCTTGCAATGTGCTTACTGCATGACAGCCTGCCAACTTTCCAGAACATGATAACCAAGCATGATTTTTGCTGAAATATTTACTCTGTAAGCCCCTTATTGATCAGAGTATAGTTTCCCCACTGCTTGATAATCTGCAGTGATTCTGGCATGAATATCAATTCTTGCATCTCTAATATGAAACAACATAACTGTCATGAATTGACAACTGTGCATTTTTTTCAGACTGAAGCTGCTGCAAAAAGAGCTTTAGCTCTTGACGGAGCTGATATGTAAGTAAAGCTATCCTGTCTTTACAATCTTCTATGCATGTCCTGACCAGTGGCTTGTTCTTTGTTTCCCTCAATTTTTCAGGGGTGGGTTTTACTTGAAGATACAGCCTTACAAGGTGAATCGTGCCCATAAGTCGGATTTTGCACCAGAGATTGTGGATGGTTACAACAGAGTTTATGTTGGAAATTTATCATGGGATATAACAGAGGAAGACTTGAGGAAGTTCTTCTCTGATTGCAGTATCTCCTCCATCAGATTCGGCATGGACAAGGAGACGGGTGAGTTCAAGGGCTATGCCCATGTGGACTTTGCTGACAGTGCATCCCTTGCGGTTGCCTTAAAACTTGACCAGCAAGTTGTATGTGGACGGCCGGCAAGGATAACATGTGCTGTTCCAAAGAAGTTGAAAGAACCCAGCCAAAGCTTAAAATCGGATGTTAAGAAGGAAGAGGAAAAAAAGATTGCAGGTGATTCAAGGAAGATGAAGAGGCGCACTTGTTATGAATGTGGTATACCTGGTCATATATCATCATCCTGCCCTAGGAAAAGGGTGACTGAGGAGAATGGTTCTAGTGTCACTAGTTGAATATAGTCGTAGTAGCACTTTTCTGTGCTATTGCTTACGCATTCATTTGATTCATTCCTTTGAATCTAAGTGGGTCTGGTCAAGGATTTCTGCTAACTTTCACAAAATTTCTTCTTGAGCTGAATTGCTCATTTGGATGTTTTCTCATGAGGTGGTTGGGTTTCCTGAGATGGTGCCCCTTTTGAGTATGGAGTTTCAGGTTTAGTATCCTCCTGCCAGTCAACAACATAGGCAGTTTGTCATCAACGCAGTCTTTGGAGCTTGATTTCCATTTGCAGTATTCCCAATATGAAGTTCATTGGCAAATGATGATGAAGCGGATACATGTCTGGTTACAGATCAGTGAAGGCAAACTCATGATGGATCATGGTTTGGTGCTTCTATTTAAGTGGCCGTTCACAAACTGTCTAAAGCTGAATTCAAATGAGATCTTCAATCTAGGTGTGGTACTTCTGTTGTCTTCACATTTCAAGCATAGATAGGTTCTTAAATTTCTATGATCTTTCTTTTTCGTTTATGACAAAACGAAAACGAGTCCGTGGGTGCATAGTTGAAATCTCCAATATGTGCAAGATCTTTTAAATCTGGATGCCATCAAGCCTGTATTAAAAGGCCTCTTCCTGTATTTAGCATCTCTGTCTCAGTGGAGCTCAAGCTCTGGCCTCAGTAACTAATCATGCCTGCAACCATAGCCCGACAGCTGGTCTCCAATCTAGGTCTTGTGCTTCAATTATGTTCACATTTAAAAGCAAAGGTTCTTAAATGTCCAAACATTGTGATCTTTTTCATCTATGACAAAAGGAAAACGACTCCATGGGTGGTGCATAGTCGAGATCTCCAACATGTGCAAGATATTGTAAATCTGGATTGCAGCAAGCCTGTGTTAAAGGGCCTCTTCCTGCATTTGGCAATTTGGCTCCATCTCTGTCACAGTGGAGCTCAAGCTCTGCCCCCAGTGACCCCAATCATGCCTGCAATCAAGGCCTGACAACTGATCCCCAAGTGTGCCAAGCACCCTCACCTTACAGCCTGATCACTGTGGCCCTTACCCGTATGGGTATGAGCCAAAGATCTTTGCAAGAGATCTAAACCCCGATACTCTCCTGGCCCACCACCCGATCCACCGAGGAGCGTGGAGCGATGGCGAACCCAGTCTCCATCACGGTACTCTCGCTTTCCTCGTGGGGTCAAACCAGGTCGCCCGGGCGTAGAGAAGAGAGCTCCCGCGGCAAGGCTCACATGGCCCTAATTTAATTCGACTCCCCCCTCTGTACTTTGACCATGGCACCCTTCTGTACTAATAGGCCGATGTCTTAGACTCCGATCCATCCATCCATCCACCCCTGTACACACTCATCTCGGAAAAAGCCCACCTTTTGGCGACCAAGCGACGGCGAGTAGCTAGCTCCAAGTGTAAAGGCCAAACGCTCCCCACCTTACCTTTCTTTCTTTTCCCACCACTGATGCAGCTGCAGCAGCTACCCATTTCTCGCACACCAATAACGCTAGTTTCATTATGATAATACAGTGCCAGCATTAAGGTCAGCAACTGGGTGACGTTGCTGGACCCTTTTCACTTTAGCTATGGGTTTACCTGGAGTCAAATCGGTCCGATACGATCCTACGGCCCCTGATCGGTCACTCGATTTGATCAGGACAACCTGAAAGACAACACGGTTGACTCCAAGGGGCTCTTTTTATTGAGAGATTTTTAATTAGCTATTATTGAGGGAGGGAGGTATTGTTTAATGTGTTTCCTGTTGCCACGTGGCTTGTTTTTACAGTAATCCCATGAACCCGTGTTGTTGGTTTCCCCTTGTCTGCCGCATCCTTCATTTGAATACGACCAACCCCCCCCTCCTCTCTTTCTCCACGCTTTCCCACCCTCCTCCTCTCACCCAAGTCCACACCTCCCTCGCTCGCTTCCGATATAAATATCCGCCCCCCCTTCTTTGAGATCCTCCTCTCCTTGAGCTAGTGGTGTTAGTATGGTTCAGCAGCTACTTTAGTTTGGAGTGAAACCCTTAAAAAGCTCTTCAAAGCATCAATGGCGGTGGCGTCGAGAGCGGGGAGGGGAGAGCTCGCCAGGCAGTGGAACGAGAGGGAGGGGAGCCCGGAGAGGACGAGGGTTTGGACGGAGCCGAAGCCGAGGGGATCAGGCGAGAGGAGGGTCCCCGTCGTTTACTATCTCTCCAGGAACGGCCAGCTCGAGCACCCCCACTTCATGGAGGTCCCCATTCCCTCTGCTGATGGCCTCTATCTAAGAGGTAACTCAACCGTGAACTAAATCCATCTCGTTTTGAGATAGATTTCTAAAAGCGTGCTCTTTTTCTTCTCCAGATGTGATCAATCGACTAAATTTTCTCCGGGGAAAGGGGATTGCGTCCATGTATTCCTGGTCCTCGAAACGGTAGGTTAGGTTGAAACCCCTTCTTATCGAATGTTTTTCTTCTCCAAATCGATTTTTTATCTCAATGCTTTGGTGTTTTGAATGATTTAGGGGCTATAAGAATGGATTTGTGTGGCATGACCTCTCGGAAGACGATTTCATCTACCCGGCGCACGGTCACGAGTACGTTCTCAAAGGATCGGAGCTCCTCCACCGCGGACCGTCCCCGAGATCTCAAGAGACCACCCCGTCCTCTTCCAGCTCCGAGAAGCCGCTGGAAATCTCAAGATCCTTCGCGGACGACGCCGAGTCCCCCCTCTTAAGGCGGAAGAAGAAGTCGTGGAGCTCACTCGACCTCAGCGAGTACAAGGTCTACAAGACGGAACTCTCCTCCGACGCCGCCACCAAGGCCGCGGACGCCTCCACCCAGACCGACGACAAGCGCCACCGCCGCCGCGAGCTCGCCCGCGACGACGACCGCGGCGCGTTCCCGAGCGCGGAGGACAACCCGTCGACGGAGCTCGGGAGGGACGAGATCTCCCCGCCCCCGTCATCGTCTAGCCCCGAGACCCTGGAGTCCTTAATCAAAGCCGACGGCCGACTCATCCCCATCGTGCCGGAGGACACCAGAGATCGGACGTCCGGGATCGGATCCAGCGGGAGATTGAAGGCATCAGCGGTGCTGATGCATCTGATCTCCTGCGGGTCGATCTCGGTGAAGGATACCGGTCTCTCCATGGCGTCCCAGTACAAGGCTAGGCTACCACGTCGCGGCGGCGGAGTCCATCATCACGCGGCCAAGGAGATGGACGGTTTGATCGACAACCCTAGCTTCCCATCCGTGGGCTTGGAGGACAAGGCGTACTTTAGCGGCAGTTTGATCGAGACCAAGAAGAAGGCGAGTGATGGCGTTTCAGCAGAGTTCTCCAGTCTCAAGCGCTCGTCTTCGTACAATGCCGACAGGTACGAGTAAAGCTTAAAGTTCATTTATTTATTTTATCTATGGTTTATGGCTATTTTCTGGAGGCTTGAGGACCACTTTGGTATTTAGCGTCAGAGTTCAAAAATGGTAACAAAAATTAAGGGTGGGGTTGGGGTTGGCGATGCTTACGTTAGCTCCTCGTCGTCGTCGGCGGCGGCTTAGGCACGAGAGAGGACTGCACCAGGCACGTTCACCACTCGGTTTTTTTATTATCAGTTTTGTCAGCACTATTTTGGTGCAGCGGAGTTGCTCGGCTTTAATGCCGTCTCCTAATAGGCAATAGCAGCTTCTTGCATTTAGTACCGCACCCAGCTGTCTACAGTTATTACTCTTATTAGATGCCCAAATACTTATGGATTATTTAAATCTTTAGACA
Organism: Narthecium ossifragum; assembly: GCA_963920575.1. Taxonomy (NCBI): domain Eukaryota; kingdom Viridiplantae; phylum Streptophyta; class Magnoliopsida; order Dioscoreales; family Nartheciaceae; genus Narthecium; species Narthecium ossifragum. The sequence goes on from OY986966.1 coordinate 8,386,884, forward strand.
ATTGTGTATGATCGATCAAGTGATTATAGAACAACAGTAGAATGGAGACCACGTGGTATCCAGCCCCCCGGGCCAGGTGAGCATTCGAATTTTTTTATGCAGTTTTTTAAGAACCGAATCTACATAAGAACCGAATGCAATCAAAATTTTTGGGTTCGAACCGAACTATATTACTAACCGAACTGAACTTTTTAAAGAGCCAAACTTTAAAAAGTAAACTGTCTTTTTGGTTAGATCATATGCATAAAAAAGTTCAGTTTTTCGGTTCTGATCTGAATTTTTTTTTTAAGAACCGAATCTGAACCGAAATATGAAATTTTCATATATGTCAAAACCGAATCGAAAAAACTGAACTGAATGAACCGAATTAATTCAGTTCGGTTCTTCGGGTTCGGTTAGATTCTGCTCACCTCTATCTCGGGCTTATCTAATAAAAAAACAAAAAAAAAAAGGAATGGAGACAACGTGGTATTCGCTTGTGCTGCTGGTGTGTCACGACACTATCAAATATAATATGAAAACAATAGTTCCTTCATTTAAAAAAAAAATCGCGTAGAGATTTTTGGATGATACCTGGATGCACAAGGCAGACCCACACATAGTCAATTTTTGTATGATAGTAAAAGGATAAATTCATAATTCATCATTTGTTTAATTTTTTTGAGATTTTACACTTGTTAATTGGTCTGAGATTGATTGAATTTGTTAGCCATGTCTGGAGAGCTAACTGAGTTGTGTTTATTGTTGGGCAGGAGCTTGAAGGAGGACTTGGGAGAGAAGGAGATGGACGGGGTGCGAGCAAAGTGCATCCCGAGGAAATCCAGGGGGATGGCGAGGAAAGAGATGGACAACACCCTCACATCACGCAGCGTTCATGGCAGCAAGCGGCTCAACGAGGAACCCTCCCCCATCATCTCGAGATCGGAGATCCCTCAGTAGTAGTACAGGATATAACAACATTGGGAAGTAAAATATCTCATAAGAGGGGCATTAACATGCTTGTCTTCTTTCGACTTGGTGATCACGGCACGTAGTTGGGCGTACGAGGGTTGAGTCCGGTTTCCCGAGAGCATGCCTTTTTTAGTGTACAAAAACGAGGTCTTTGAGATGGGAGGAACCCCCCTCGGTGTTTGTTAATTTTCTGTTGTTTTAATCTTCCCGCTATTTACTGCTAAAATGGTTGGTCCCTTCAGCTACACGGACTTGGATCACTCGGTTTGAATTAAGAATATGATTGGTATGCATACTGCATAATATAACTTTTATGTAAAAATGACTTTACATAATCTCTTGCATAAGTAAAAGATAATTGATTAGTTATCATACATAATTTATGGGATAAATTCCATAGGTAACTTCTTTTTTAATGTAAAATACCAAAACTATCTTTCTTTTTTATTTCCTGCTTTTACTTAGGGCATGTTTGGTTGTTCTGGAGCAGGCTGGACTGGAGTGATTTTTTTAGGAGTGAGTTTTCCTGAAGTGGGCTGTCAATTTTTGGCGTTTGATTGGTGTCGGGGTGGATACTGAGTTCTGGGAAATTTTGACACTTTTGTTGTTTGGTTGATGCTGTAGTGGTGCTAGAGTGGAGGCTGAGTTTTAGGATTTTTTGAGTTTTAATGTTTGGTTGGTGCTGGAGTGGTGCTGGAATGGAGATACAGTCATCCCCATTGTCTGTAGTGAACATACCGTCCACGTTCTAACAAGAGGACAAACAAAAAGTTTGCAACTTGGACCGCCATTATCCCAATGTACTAACCTTAGAAAAGTTGGCCAACTTTTGCATCCAATAATTGATTATTGGATAAGTCAATTAGAATAGCCAAAGGAGATCAAGAAGCACGGAGTAGTCAATTATTGGATAAGTCAATTGAAAGATAATGATCATGAAAATCCTTCGAGTAGATGATCCCCTTAACTCTTAGCTTCCAACTATCACGCGTGATCAATCGTTATGTATAGTTTTTTATAGAAGTAACTGCACATATACTAATGCACTTCAACCCAATCAGATTTAGAAAATTAACATGATGTTGCTGTATATATAAGCTGAATAGGGGAATGCAACTAGAATTAAACTCAAGCACCTAATAGACATGCAAAGATTTTGAAACCACCTAATAGATATACAAAATAGCTAGTATTGAAGTAATGATTTAATCTGATTTCATACAATTAACTGCTTGATATCAAAGCTCATATAAAGGGAACTATGCATTCAAGTACAAATTGGGATGTTAATATACATACAAGTACAAATTATATAATACGACTTGATTTCTTATACATACAAATTATACAATAGGACTTGATTCCTTGTACATACAAACTCCTCTACAACTATTCCACAAGTCTTCAATTTGCTGCCGATCACATTCCTCGCCTCTTACGATCGTGTATAAAATACAAGGGCTCAGAATTTGGATTAGCATTGCCTTTTTGTGACGGCAATTGGTTGCTTGATAAATTAAGCCATCCAAATCACCAAGCCACTCATCTCCGATCATCATGTTCGAATCATCACTTCCCCAAGAACATCATCTCACCATCATGTCCCCAAGATTCAATAGGCAATGAAACATATACCAACAAAACCATCAATCTATACATGGGCATCAATTAAACAGATGATCATCATCTCCCCAATCTTATAAACAACAATGAAACAAAACCACCAAAAAGGAACCAATCAACAACCCTTCAATCCACCATAGTATCAAATTTCATCATCTCCCCACAACCATAAGCAACAGTAAATCATAAACCAACAAAACCATCAATTAAACATGCATTCAAAAGTGAGCTCGCTGCCAATCAAGATGACCTCCAATGTCGCGCCCCGACCCACGAAAGCCCAACCAGGCCGGGCGACGCGAACTGGAACCTAACAACTACGAAAAAATTATCGGCGAGGGTTCCCTCTAACCTAATGGTCTCCCTAAACAATTAATCAAACACCCTCAATTACAAATTAAAGATTTAAGAAACCTCAAGCTTAAAGATATCAAAACCCAAAGAATAATATACAAAACCTCGAAGAGGGAAAGATCAAGTACAAACATAAATACTCTCCTGTAGGAGGCTAACTATACAAAGGTTATGGGAAAGATAGATCACCACTCCTCAGACTCCGCCAGGTGCCGCTACACCGCCGACCAACTGCCCGGTAGGGGCCACCGAAGAGGAGCTAACGCCTACACCTGCAAAACGCAGCCTGGGTAAGAATGAGCACTAAGCTCAGTAGGGAAACTACACTACGACACACAGAAGGAAGAGGGAAACGCAACAGTGTCGCCCTCTAGCAAGGCCTGGGTGTACACAAGGGCCCCATAACCCCACCGCGTGTCCTTGAGGTCCACGATCATGGTCTTCCAGAAGAACTGGAAACATGATGGGTTACGCTCTGTGAGGACCTGTCCCTCTACTCCTGGGTCGACCGGCTGGGTTGGACCCATGGGTCGTTTGATTGTTTCGCATCGAGCGCGCGATCCGGTGGATCGTATTGTTTCTTGGACCACAAGGGCAATTTGGTAAATTGCACCTTGTTGGTTTGTTTCACACCCGCGTGTGCACACACTGACCTTGTTTGGTGCTAGTGTTTGATTAGAATGGTTAGGTGGACCCGGGATCGGAAGATCCAAGCTCGGGCGTGCAAAAACTTGTTTTTGGGCGGATGGCGGCCCGTGAGCGACCGATCGCTCCTTGGAGCGATTGATCGCTATCGAGTCGGTGGGTTTTTTTGAGAAGACGACCACCGTCGGCCGTCGCTCTCCCCTGTCAGAGGGAGAGAGGACTTTCCCTCCTCTCCTCCCCCTTTTCCCCTCCTTCCCCGGCTTTCCCCTTACCTTTTCCTTCCTCTTCTTCCCCTTCTCCTTCTCTTCTTCTTCTCCCTTCTTCCTTCTTCTTCCGCGGTTCTGTTTTTCCCCTGTTTCCGGCGAGCTTTTTCTCCTCCGTTCTCCCTCCTCCGGCCACTGTTTTGGGCGTTCCAAGGCGCGTTGGATATACATGGCGACGTGAGGAAGATCCCTGGTGTGGTTTGAAGCCTTGTTGGTAACTGGTTTGCGGGGGAATCAGCCGAGGTTTAGTGTTTCTGGTAGGTGTTCTATCTACGTGAGTTGTTTAATGGGTTTCTCTTAATCTAGCCGTTTGATCTTGTTGTTCTTTGTGTTGTTGGCTTCCTCTTGTTTAGTATAATTTCTGGTATAAGTTTCATAAGCTTTGGTTGAGATTTTAGTATGATTTATGCATGTTTAATCTCAGATTTTCCTGTTTCTGCTGTTCTTGAAGAACAGCCGGTTTGCGGTGAGCTTTCCGACTAATACGTACATGTTCTTGGGTTGTGATGAACATAAGAGTTGTAGATCTTTGAATCTACTCTCAAACCCAACTGATTTCATAATTTTCTGATTTTTCTACGATTTGTTATGATTTGCGTGCGTTGCAGTAAGCAATGGTAAGTTAGTTTTGATTAGCGGTTTTGATTAATGTTTTCTTTCCCGTTAATCCAGCCGTTGGATGTTCCTAGATTTTGGATATGTTGATCCCAGCATGTTGATCTACTAGAGTCTAAGTTGGATCTCAAATCCGACATCGTTTGGATGTCGGATCGATGGGGTCAATTAGCTCTAGGTAGAGAATTTTTTGGTGTTTTAAATAATATTATATGTTCAAAACATATAATATTATATTTTACTGTTCATCAGCGGTTTTCAGGGTTGCTTTCCGTTACAGGAGTCCGCGGTTGACGGTCGTGGTACCGTCGTAATGCCGGGACCCACTACAGATCGGCTGGGAGCGGTTGGTAATACCGCTGCAGCGATCCAGTCGGACTTATATAATGTTTTGTCATACTGTTGAATGCTTGTCTCTTATATGTGTATGTTCATAGCATGCTTTCTCTGTTGTGCATTAGTTGCATTGGTTAGGGCGTGGGTGATCTGTGGGTCGCCGTCCCGAGGCTGGAAGCTCGGACTTAGCCCTAGGACCGGGGTTGGGTAGTTTGGACCCGGTTTGAATTGTAGTGTCCAGTCAAACTCGATGATAGGCCTAGATGACTGGTACACATGTTGCTTGGTGATTATAGAGGTCGTGTCGGCCTCGAGTCGGATGCTGAGGTGTAGCCGGTGTTCCACTGTGACGACTCTTGAGTAGTGGAGTTACCTACTCAGCGGTGCCATTTCCCGCCTGGAGTGTCGGGTTTCTGCTTGTGAGTCTGCAGTGTTCGTTCCTGCTTACTGAGTGTGACCCATCATGTGACCAGTCTTTTAGAAGATCATGATCGGGGACCTCAGGGACACGCGGTGGGGTTATGGGATCCCTGTATACACCCAGGTCTTACTTGAGGGCGACACTGTTGCGTTTCCCTCTTCCTTCTGTGTGTCGTAGTGTAGAACCCTGCTGAGCTTAGTGCTCACTCCTACCCGGGCTGTGTTTGCAGGTGCAGGCATTCGCTCTTCTTTGGTGGCCCCTACCGGGTAGTTGGTCGGCAGTGCGGCGGCGCCAGGCGGAGTCTGAGAGGTGGTGATCTTTTACTGCTTTTAAAACCTTGATTAGATAGTCTCCTACGGGAGTATAAATGTTGTATTGGAATCTTCCCCTCTCCGATGATATGTATATTAAATTCACTTTGGTTTTGTAAATCTGTGGTTCGAGGCTTGTAACTTAATTATGTTTTTTTAAATTGAGGGTGTTTTGATGAATTGCTAGGGAGACCAATAGGTTAGAGGGAACCCTCGCCAATATATTTTTCTGCGGTTTGTTAGGTTTCGGTTCGCGTCGCCCGAGCCGGTTGGGCTTTCGCTGGTCGGGGCGCGATACGCTCAGTAAGTAGGAAACCAACACTGCTGACTCACACGCAGGAAACCGACACTGCTGGCATGAAATGACACCGCTGAGTAGGCACACACCCTCTACTCAAGAGTCGTTACAACTGGACACCGGCTACACCTCAGAGCCCGACTCGAGGCAGACACGACCTCTACAATCATCAATCAATAGGTGTTCGAGTCATCTAGGTCTATCATCAAAATCGACTGAACACCACTATTCAAACCTGGACCAAGCTACCAAACCCCGGTCCTAGGGCTAAATTCGAGCTTCCAAGCCTCGGCACGGCGACCCACAGATCGCCCTCGTCCTAACCTTATGCAACTAATGCACAACCAGAATGCATGTTGTGCACATACACAGAAAAATAGATAATCATGCAACATATGTGATGATCAAAGAAACAAGGTTTGGGCTCAGCACCCTGCCGACCCCGGGTGGTGAACAGTAAAACAGGTCAAGAAACTGCTACAGTGGTAACTCCACCAACTGTAGCCAGTCCGTCAAAAGACAACATGTTACGGGAACCAACCCTGACAAAGAAGACTAGCAGTACAACATGCTATCTAAACATCTCGGGAGTCGTCACTCTCCCGGTTCACCACTATCCCTCATTATGGGGCTAACATGCTCAAGATTATGTACAAGTTATAAAGTGGTAAGGAAAACCGCATACGTGAAGGCCCACGAGCAAATCCATTGAAAACGCCTCTCAGCCACCAAGAGATCGATCTCTCTCCCAGAGAAGAAGAGATCGATCTTCTTAGTGCTTGGGAAGCCTCGTCCCAGTCAACCGGAAGAGATCGATCTTCTCCACCAGAAGGATCGATCTTCTTCATGACTCGGACCCCACCCATGCCAGCTCTCTAGTGGAGGATGTCTACCACAGTTTTGGAGAGTGCAGTTATGCGAGCTCTGTTTGGGTCATCTTATTCCCGGCGAAGGGGTATATGGGTTGGAGGAATTGCTGGCTGATTTGTTGCTATCTTCTACTGATCACCAGGTGTGTTGGATGAAATGTATTATAGGGTATCACTTATGGCTTTTATGAATGCACACAATGCTGTAATTTGGGATAGTGAAACTCTACCTCCCGAGGTGTTAGCCATCCAGATTCACCACCAAGCTGCTGAACTATGGCGAGTCAAGGGGTGGGAAGTTGATAACCTTGTACAGCTGCTGAATCATACGGGAAGCTGGAATGGATGTATTATTCAGGTGGATGTTGATTGGATGGAATTGGAGGGGAAAATGGGTGCTGGAGTGCGTTGTACTTGAGTTGTGAGTGCAGGAACTTGGGAACTCATGGCGTGTTCTCTAGCTGGGTCCGAGGAGAACAAAATATTCTGATTGAATCTGATTCAAAGAGTGTTGTTCACTATCTCAATGGAAATGAGGTGTTGTCTTTTCTTTCATTCCAAGGATGCGTTGGGGTTACTGGTGGGTAGTGTTTTGGCACAACGGGCAATGTAGCACCCGATTGTCTTCTTGATTAGACTAGTTTTGTAACTTAGCCCTCAGGCTCAACTTAAAAAAAAAGTTGGGGCGATGGCGGTGCTTTTGGAGAAGAAGAGTAGCGAGCATGTGAAACGGGTGGGGTAGCTGTGGAAGATGGGTGAGGGTCGGATCTCGCTGGGAAAGAGTTGGGGAGATGGGCGATTGGGTGGCTGCGATGGGCGGCGAGGGGCTACCGACAAAAGAAAAGAGAAAAGAAAAAAATGAATAGAAAATAGTGAATAGGACTGCTATGAGGAGGCGATGATGGATCCATGGTGAAATGAGGTCATCGGAGGTCGGGACTGGTGCATTGATCCAACACCTCTCAGTTGTTGAATCCGTTGTGCAAAAGGAGAAAAGAGAAGCGAGAAAAGAGGAAATTGGTAGGGAGCTTTTGTCACACCCCGACCCAGAAAACCTATCCGGTCCGGGGCATGAGGGTCCTAAATCTATTCACCTCCAATCTGGCGTGATACATTGCAGAATTCAGAGCTAATTTAAACAAAATTGACTTCCAATATAAAAATTGTAATTCTAACAATCTATAACACAAAATCAGAAGAAACAATATTCTATTGAATTTACATCATAGTTGTACTATCTAGACATATGGTCCAGATTTATCAAAATTCCTCAACAAGGGAAACTATACATTTAACAAATCCTCGAGGGATGTCTATATACTAAATCTATCAAAAGTACAACATTTAACCCACAGCAACCTCAAGTGTCTTCGGAAGTCATCGCGCCGCCAAAAAATGGTCCAGCTAGAACTGCAGAGGATGAGCTGGCGTCTGCACTTTTAAAAAGCAGTCCGGATAAGAGTGAACAACAAAGCTCAGTATGGTTCTACTCTACAGTACACAGAATGAAAGGGAACTACAAAGTTCCGGGGTTCCATCTCATCTTTAGGAGAAACTCACGTCACGTCCACCGCCTACCACAAGGCACACGCTCTATGACCTCCACTGCCAACAGCCGTCCCTTTCTCTACAACCAAGCACTGAAACAAAAGGGCGTAGGTCACAAGGTGGCACGTTGAAGCTCTAAGAGGGGGGTTTATCTTAGGCTTTATACGATAAAATCAATTAAGGAAATCCAAATAGGAGGAGTCTAATTAAATCATATGCTTGCTAAAGATAAGAGCAGATAAACTATTTAAGCATGAGATGAGAGTTAGAGAGATTGCACCAGATTTATAGTGGTTCGGCCAACCTTGCCTACATCCACTTCACTCAAAGTCCTCCTTGAGGTTCCACTACTTGCAAGTACTCTTACAAGTTATCCACCAAGCTTCCGGATGCTTGGCAACCTATCCACCAAGCTTACGGGTGCTTGGCAACCTTACAATCTCTCTAATATCTCTCTAGGATATTTCTCTCAAAGTCTACTTCACGCTTGAAATAGTTTTACAAAGGTTTAGCTCACTAATAAGAGATAGAAACTTGCTAGAATATGATTACAATAATCCCTTAGCTCCCTCTAAGTCCTTGACAAGTTTGTTGCTCTTTCCCTTTTATAGCTGAGCTTCAAACCCCTCCAAATAGTCTCCCAACTGCTATTTTCTTCTCCTGCAACGGCTCCATAGCGGCTCTTTTCTGGGCTGGCGGTCGACCGTCGCATCGTCTATTTTAGCCTAGATCTCTGCTGAAGCGATTTCGTATTTCATCCCTGCTGAAGCGATTTCGTATTTCATTGGACGAATTATGTATTATTGTCGTTTCATCAGTTTTTGTCGGTTTTCGGCTATTTTAGCCTAGATCTTAAATTTACTCGTCAGAAGTTTGATTTCTAAGTACCATTAGATTCTCCACCTCTAATTATATCTCCATGCAAAGTGTCGTTTGATTCTGACAAGTTTTGATAGATCAAATCCAAGAGATTGTATCTCCTGGAGTTTGAAGGATCGATCTTCTCAGGAGGAGGAGATCGATCTTTCTTAGTCGGTGGGAAAGTGTACTCTGTCGCACAGAGAAGATCGATCTTCTAGTGAGTAGAAGATCAATCTCTTCTATTGACAGAGGCTAAATTCTTCATTCATATGAAGAATATCGATTTTCATGGGCATGAAGATCGATCTCTTCTTTGCTAGTAAGAGGTTTTATGTTTTTAGCAGAACAGTCGTGTTCACGCTCGATTTGTGGGTTATGTGTGCATGATCTCATAAAATGTTTGGGAAAAGAGTTGTAGATCTTCGAATCTATTTTCCAATGCCGCTGATTTCATATTTTGAAGATTTTCCAATCCGTATGAAGAATTTTCTACGAGACTGTGACAAAATAGGAATTAGAGAAAGATCGATCTTCTTGGGTAGAAGATCGATCTCTTGTGTTGTGAGGACCCGTGTCGCGCTCCGGCCCGGAAGACCCACCCGGACCGGGACACGAGGGGGGGTTCCTACATCTACTAATAGCAACTGGCGGAAACAGTTACAACAAGTAGTCTGAGAACAGAAGTAAATCTAACAACTCCTATTATTACAAAACTGTATATAAAGTAGAGTTACATTAAGATTTACATAAACCAATCCTCATATACAACAGATAATACAAAACTCAAAAAGGGGTTACATCATCAGTAGTCTCCTGAAAAGCACAGCAGAAACCATCCTGGCCCCTCAAACATGCCCTGACATCGACGCGCCACCGCAGGACGAGCAACTGGGGCCCACCGCAGGAGAGCTGGTACCTACACCTGTAAACGCCGTCCGGGTAGGAGTGAGCACTAAGCTCAGTAGGGTTCTACTCTACGACACACACAAGGAAGGGGAAATTGCAACTGAACTAACTCTGTGCCAAGTACTGAGGCCTGCCAAGGACCCCATAAATCCCGTCAATCCGAAGGGTACCTGTCCAAAGTATGTCTCCGACAGTCACTGCATAGGGTGGACCTTTTCCGACATTCCTGACACAGGGTGGACATGACGATACCAGTAGGACACCCTTCTCCAAGCGGGACCTCCACACTTGGTGGAACAACCGTGGTTATGACAACCAACTCTCAGCACTCCAGACAACAAAGCTAACACTACCCCAAACAGCAGACTAACAGCACTATCAACAATGCATGCAACAGTATAAACAAGCAACAATCAAAGGGCATACTTACGACCCGTTTATACTAAACATTCCCGAGGTACATGACTCCCTCGGTTAACCATAAAGCGATAAAGGATCAAGGGCATAACCCATGGCCCATTTATACTAAGCATTCCCGAGGGTTCATGACTCCCCCGGTTAACCACAAAGCGATAAAGGATCAATGGCATAACCCATGGCCCATTTATACTAACCATTCCCGAGGGTTCATGACTCCCCCGGTTAACCACAAAGCAATAAAGGGCATACAGCCAGCCCATTTATTCTACACAATCCCGGGAACGCTAGATTTAGAGAAACCCATTAAACAACTCACGTAGGCAGAACACCTACTGGAAACGCTAATCCTCGACTGATTCCCCGCTAAACGGCCGCTAACCAAGCAACTAAACCACGCCAGGGATCTTCCTCACGCCGCCACGGATCCAACGAGCTTTCAAGCTCCCAAAACGGTGGTCGGAGGAGGAAGAACGGCGAAGAAGAAGATGGCTGCCAGAAAACAGGGGAAGAAGCATAGCTCCGCGGGAAGAAGAGAAGCCAGCAAGAAGAAGAGAAAGAAGGGAAGGAAGAGAAGAGGAAGAAAAGGCCAGGGAAAGCTGGGAAGGCCGGGGAAAAGCGAAATCAGAGGAGAGGAAGTCTCCTCTCCCCTGACAGCGGAGGGCGACGACCACGACGGCCGTCCTCGCAACTCCACCGACGTGCTACTAAGTCTTGGATCGATCCAAGGCCAAGAGGGATCGATCCAAGACTTGGCTGAATCGATCCAACACTAGATTGGATCGGTTCACAAGTCAAAAACCTCCCAACGGATCTAGTCAAACAAAAACAACAACAGAGGTTGCGAGCGCACACGCGGGTAAGAAACGAATCGACAAGGCGCAATTTACCGAATTGCCCTTGTGGTCAACAATGAGCTACAGGAATGGAGGGACAGGTCCTCACAACCCGTCCCTCTACTCCTGTGGTTCGTCGTGGACCGCAAGGGCAATTTGATAAATTGCGCCTTGTCGGCTAGTTTCACACCCGCGTGTGCACACACTGACCATGGTTGTGTTAATGTTTGGCTAGAATGGTTAGTGGGACCCGAGATCGAAAGATCCGGGCTTGGGCTTAAGTTTTAGTCCAAGTCTAGCTTTCTGCACCTAAGGGATCGATCTCCCTAGCTAGAAGATCGATCTCTTAGTACCAGAAAGTCAAACCCGATTTGGCAAGGAAGATCGATCTCTTTTGAGAAAGAGATCAATCTCTCTTGAATCGGTTCGTTCGTCTATAAAACAAACGAAACCTTTTCTTTTGATTTTTTTGGAAAATCCTAGATTTCAGCCGTGTTCTTGTTGGATTTGAGTTCGTTTGAGGAAGATCTAAGGCCTCGTAGCTTGGATTGAAGCTGCTATTGCATAGGTAGGGATCCTACATACAATCTTCCGGGGTTTTGGAGTTTTCCGGTTTGATTATGTTCTTATGCTTAGATCTGTAAAAATACATGTTTGTTTTTCATGATTTCACCGGTTTTGGACTCGTGAGTTCTTGATCTACCAGATCCCAGAGTTTTGGAGGATTTTGGTGTATTTTTCGGCGGTATTTCACGCCGTCCGGTCGCCGGAGAACCCATTCGGATCGATCTCCCTTGAGGGAAGATCGATCCTTTCTGGGTCGTGACGCCCAGCCCGAGCAGGATCGATCCCTCGGCTGGAGAGAGATCAATCCTTGCCTGGGTTGAGGTGGCGGGTTCCCTGTCACGAAGAAGATCGATCCTTCTGGTAGAGAAGATCGATCTCCTTCGGTTGACATGGACGAGTTTCTCCCAAGTACTAAGAAGATCGATCCCCTTGGGAAAGGAGATCAATCTCTTAGTGGTTGAGGGTGGTTTTCAAGTGGCTTTTGCCCGCGGGGCTTTGTATGATGGTTTTCTCTACTGTTTTATATCTGGTACATATGTTTAAGCATGTTAACCCTATAATAGGGGTAGTGGTGAACTGGGGGAGTGATGACTCCCGAGATGTTTAGAATAAACGGGCGGGTAGCCTACAGCTTTCCTTAGCCTTGCATGCCGGCGTGCGCCGAGGGCTTTATTTGTGATATCTGTGAGCTGTTGTTTGCGGGGCTGCTTCCCGGTGCAGGTGTTGTGGTGGACTGCTGACATTTGGTGGTGGTACCACTGTAGCAGTTCCTAGACCTTATTTACCTGTTCACCACCCCGGGCCGGCAAGGTGCCGTGCCCAGACCTTGTTTGATATATAATCACATAATGTTGCATGTTATCTGTATATTATTGCGTGTGCTCATAACATGCATTGCTTGTGCATTAGTTGCATCTGTGTAGGACGTTGGCGATGGATTGATCGCCGATCCGGGGCTTTCGGGTAGTCCGGATTTAGCTCTAGGACCGTCACGGGTAGCTTGGTCCAGGACTCGATTTGTAGTATTCAGTCGATATCGATGATAGGGTTAGATGACCCGAATACATGTTGTTTGATGTTTAGAGGTCGTGTCGGCCTCGAGCCGAGTCCTGAGGTGTAGCTGGTGTCCGGCAATCTTTGACTCTTGAGTTGGGGGTGTGCCCACTCAGCGGTGCCTTGTCTCGCCAGTAGTGTTCACGGTCCTGCTGTGAGTCCGCAGTGCCGGGAGCCTGCGTTCTGGGACATCCGGTGGGGTTATGGGACCTCTGTATATATCCAGCTTTGCTTGGGGGTGACACTGTTGTGTTCTCTCCCTTGTGAGTGTCGTAGTGTAGTGTCTCTGCTGAGCTTAGTGCTCACTCCTACCCGGGCTGCGTTTTGTAGGTGCTGGCGCTAGCTCTTCTTCGGTCGTCCCTACCGGGCCGGTGTTTGGTGACGTGGCGGCGTCTGGTGGTGCTTGAGGAGCGGCGATCTCAGTTTTACCCTTTTGTTATAGATAGTCTCCTACGGGAGTGTTAAATGTATAATTTTCCTGTTTTGAGGACTTGTATTATATTCAGTTTCAGTCTTTGAGGTTTGTAATTATATGTTAATACATGATGATTATGAATTGCTAAAGAGACCACTACGATTAGAGGGAAACCTCACTAAAATTTCCGCAGTAGGTTAGGTTCCGGTTCGCGTCGCCCGGCCTGGTTGGGCCTACGCGGGTCGGGGCGCGACATGTGTCCTGGCAGAGTGCTGATATAAAGAAGATCGATCTTCATGGGTATGAAGATCGATCTCTTATATGCTGATTGCTAAATTTGATTCCGATTTCAACGATTTTGGTTTTCTTTCAAACCGGATTTGTCACATGTCTTTCCCAATGATTAGTATGCTATTTTAGTTGGAATTTGATGGATTTGTTGTCGAATTATGTCGTGATTTGTGTTTTTGAGTAATTAACCAAAATTACCGATCTTAATCGATTTCTTCGATTTTGTCGATCAATTGTCTTCCGATCGACTCGATACCTTAGTATATAATGTTGATGCATGTTTAGGACTACCCATTGATCTTCTATGGATTTGATGGATTTTAGAGAGGTTTTATGTTAGGATCTTTTTGTCTAATATGCATGCTTAGTATAAATGGGTCGAAGGTGTGCCCTTTACTGCTTTCTGGTTAACCGGGGGAGTCATGCCCCTCGGGAATGTGTAGATTAAATGTGCAGACAGTGTGCCCTTTATCGTTTTGATTAATAGCCCAACTGATAGGCGGCGTGCGCCGGGGGTGTAGTATAGAATAATTTTTTTGCTTAATTGATGATTGGATGTTTGATCTGGTTGGTTATTTGGTTGGTAGTTCTATCATTACACTTGTAGTTCAGTTGCCAATGGGGTAACTGTGGAACCATAGTCTGTTGTGTGCCAGCATTGCACTGAAGGCTATTGTATAACGGCGTTGTCGATTGCTTTTAAAGAATTGATGAATAAATTTTATATCTCGCAAGTATACGAATCGGTGTGATCAGTATAGCAGCAAGACGAGTATTGTACCCACAGAGATTTGTAGAGACTATTAGAGTAAAACGCTAAAGAACATAGAAGAAAGAAAATAAGGAAGGGAAAGTAAGAAATATGAAGTATCGAAAATAGAAGATCTAATAACGAAATAAGAAAATGATAGAAATATGATGGATGAATACTAAGGTTCCGATTTCACCATAACATCCTCATTCTATGCATTGAATCAACAAAATCTCAATTTAATTCCAAGGGCTCGTTCTTCCAATATGATGATCCGTTCGATCGCGGTCTTCACCAAGTACCCTCACTTAACCCTAACTAATGAACCCATAACTAAGTGTTAATCAAGAATCCATTAAGCTCTGAAGAACAATTATGAACCAAGTGTTGTCTTAGATTGAACCCGGCCTCGACATAAACTCATTCATTCATAGATCCTGCAAGATTAGGGAATGAACCCTCACCCAATCTCACATAAAATAATCTATAATACTTCTATTGGCTTGATAAAGGTATTTAAGATCTCAGTTATAATAATGAATGAAACAAGAAATGTAAACTGATTAAATAAATATGATCCAATAACATAGAATGATTCTGTTATGGCCACATCGGTTTCTTAGCAAAGGGATTAGCCACTCATGTTCATCATGAAAACAACCAAGATATTCATAAGAAAGATAAGAAAGAAAAACCCTAGATCTTTGTGCGGTCTTCTCCCCTCTTTTCGGCCTTCAAAACTCCTCCAATATTGCTGGTTGACCCCCCCTCAAACCCTAGAAAGAGTACTATTTATAGCCTTAAAGTGTCTCCATCCTCGGATTAGATCTGAGTCGTTAATTTTATTCACTGTAAAGATAATATCGATCCTTCCATAGGTGTAAGATCGATCCTTCGATATCAAAATCTTCAATTTCCGGCTACGCCCAAGGAAGATCGATCCTTTGTAAGAGTAGGATGGATCCTACTGAAAGAGTAGGATGGATCCTTCGCCTCGACGATTTCCTCAATATTCTCGAGTGAAAGGAGGATCGATCCTTCTGTGATCATCTGAAAAGTATGTGTTCTGCCAGGTCTGTCAACATAAAAGGATCGATCCTTTTAGGGAACATGATCGATCCGTCTTTTCTGAGTATTTATTGTTTTGCCATCCAGACTGCGCCATTGGTACTAATATTGCCGTAACTTCCTCTAGAAAATTCGAAATCATGAACCGTAAAATTATCCAAAAACTAGACTTCAAGAGCTTTCCAACCATATATAGAAGATTATCTGGTTCATTCTGAGCAGGTACAGATTCGATGTTGAATATGACATATCTTTGCTTCTTTAGCTCCTATTTCCTGCATGTTCCAAATAACTTTGTGAAGCAACATATAAGTATAAAAATAGTACTAAAAAGACTAATTAAGGATGAAACATCTAGTAATTAAACTAGTTATACGGCTATTCAGAGTGCATTTTCATGAAGTCATCAAGAATCAAGTTGGATTCTTTATAATATTGTAGTTTAACCTGTTGCACCTCTGATGATGATCTGGAATATAGTGACATCTAGGTTAGATGCTTGTATAGGTTCATGCACTGTATGCATTGGAGGCATTTCAGGTTAGGCGGGATGATTGGTTGATCACCGATCTGAGACTCTCGGGTAGCTTGGATCTAGCTCTAGGACCGAGGATGGGTAGCAAGGTTTACGGCGCGATTCTATTATCGAATCATTATGTTATCGAGGTTATTGTCTAGTTGGCTACAATGATAATGTTATTGAGGTATAGAGGTCGTGTTGCTTCTCCAAGGCCAAGTGCTAAGGCTGGTTGTCGATGTCCCTGATGTGTGTCCCCAGGCAGTGGTTTCTTGCTGGGTAAAGGGGTTCCTACTGGGTCTGGTTCTTGTTTCATCCCAGCGTGTTTGGTTGATGTTCCCAGCATGGTCGATTGAGAAGAGTAGGATCCCATGGGGAATCGATAGGGGTTATGGGACCCCGTGGCATCCTTTAGACTTAGGCGGAGAAACGACACTGTTGTTGTTTTCCTCCATTTCGGTGTGACGTAGAGTAGAACTCTACTGAGCTTATCATTCGCTCCTACCCGGGCTGCGCTTGCAGGTGCAAGCGTCAGCTTTTCTTCCGTAGTACCAGCTGGACAGACTTTTGGTGGCGCAGTGACTTCAGGAGGCGCTTGACGATCGTGAGGTGTTGGCAGCTTCAACAGTTTCTTTTGTTATAGATTACAGATTACTTTTGACAGATGTATTAAATGTATAATTTTTCCCTCTTCGAGGACTAAATGTTTATGAGTCTGTATTCAATGAGTGAATTGTATAACTCTAAGGTTTGTATAAATTATATAATCTTGTTTACTCTGATTTTAATCTGGAACTGTTAGAGTTAGTAATTTATTCGAAATTACTATGCTGCCCCTCCGGTAGAATTGTTCAAATTAGTTGTGATAATTGTTATATAAATGTGGCAGAGATGATTGAATAGTAGTAGGTTCCCTCACGTCCCGGCCCGGATGGGTTTTCTGGGTCGGGGTGTGACAGCTTGGTATCAGAGCAGGGTGTAAGTCCCAGGGATAGGATTAGGCTTACGGTTAAGGTTTTGAGTGTGGAATGGGAAAGTTCTATGTAACATCCTTGCATGTTTGTTTGCGTCTGTGTGTGACATGTTTTCCTTTATTTATTGCTGCTTTGTTTTGTTGGTTTCTGGCTGTGACATGACGTCTCAAGGGGGAGATGTGCATGCACGCCAGTATCATCCGTTCTCTCGTCTGATAATGAGTCTCCTCTCATGCTGGAGATGAGCGAGTAGGGATCTGGATGTGTGTTGGCTTTGTGCTTTTGGAATCCCAAGAGGTAGGCTCATTGTGGTCCAGAGGCGATGTTGGAGATCCTTCGAAAGTAGTGGACTGGTTAAAGGAGGTGTTCTGGATCCGTGATGCCTTGGACATCAGGGAGTGTTGCTCACTTGGAAGTTGTTGGGTTTCTTGCTTCCTTTTGAGGTGATGCGTAGTAGCGCTTGTCACGGCCACTAGGGACACTGTTGGTTGTGGTTGAGAATAGTTTCGCGTACTGTTCTCTGACACCTACAATTGGAGGGTGATGTGGTTGGGAGTACCTTCCTCTGTTCTTGGTACTCGCACCGCGTGGCAGCACGCGGATTGGTTGGATCACCTGGCTCGGTATGCTGGAGCGACAGCGAGGGATGCCCTGGACTGTACTCCGGATAATGGGACAGATGACTTTAGGGTTGACACCGAACAGTTGGTCGGTGGTCGTGGTGAGTTCCGGTGTTGTTGTTTCGGGTTTCGTTAGATAGCAAGGTAGCCGTTGGCAGAGTTCAGTGGCTTCAGCATCAACGACAACCATGGCATCAACAACGTCTTGTCGGTCCTTTGAGAGATAGCATGGACCGCCAGACTGAGAGGGAACCCAAAGGGTGCTCGAGTGCTAGCCGCGGGGAGCCTTTCCGTTGATGGTGCTGGTTGCGAGGGGCGCTGGGCGCTTTGTCACACCCCGACCCAGAAAACCCATCCAAGACGAGGCGTGAGGGTTCCTATCACTATTCATCTCCAATTGGCGCGATACAAAGTGGAAAAGACAGACTAACTTAAACAATTTATATTCCAGAGGTAAGCTGTAATTCAATTCATAGATACATCAAGTTGTACTGTTTAAACATCTGATTACAATTTCTTATCAAACTCCTCCAAAGGAAAAGATATTATACAAATAATCCCAAAAGTCCTCGAAAGATGTTTATAATATACAAACTATCAAAAAGTACAACAGTTGTCCTCCAGCAACCTCAAGCACCTCTGGATGTAGTCGCGCCGTCAAAAGCTGATCCCGTCGGCTCTACTGAGGAAGAACTGGCGCCTGCACCTGCAAACGCAGCCCGGGTAGGAGTGAGCGATAAGCTCAGTAGGGTTCTACTCTATGGCACACAGAAGGGAGGAAAACACCAACAGTGATGTCTCCCCGCTCAAGCCTAAGAAATGCCACGGGTCCCACAACCCCTATCGACTCCCCAAGGGATCCTACTCTTCTCAACCAACCACGCTGGGAACATCAACCAACACGCTGGGAGGAAAAGAACCAGAACCAGTAGGATCACTGTTACCCAGCAGGAAACCACTGCCTGGGGACCATGTCAGGGACATCGACAACCATCCTTAACACTTAGCCTTGGGAAGACAACACGACCTCTAAACCTCAAAATATTGATCAGAGTCAACTATCGTACATCCTCAATAACATGAGATTCGGATTAGGCAATCACGCCCTAATCCTGACTACCCAGCCGCGGTCCTAAGGCTAGATCCGAGCTACCCGAGAGCCTCGGATCGGCGATCAACCCATCACCCGCCTAACCTCATATGCCTCTAATGTAAACAAGATGCATGCAATGCTCAGGCACAGATAACGAGATATAAGCATGCAACAACATGACGATAATCATACAAGGCTAGGCATATCCTATAGCTAGCCAAAGGGGTGAGCATAGCAAGGGTCTCAAATACAGATAATCTATACTAACCAAACAATGATTAGCACCAAGAGATAGACACATATATACAATAGTCTTCAGTGCTCTCTTGCACCTTACAGACTAAGGTTCCACAGTTACCCGCAGGTAACTGACCAACATTTATACAATAGCCCTCGGCACACGTCGGCATCAGGCTAAGGTTCCACAATTCCACATTAGCTAGCAATCATAGCTAGCTAATGGTTAAGCAACCAATTAAGTCTTTAAACTACTTATCCGACCAAGTATTTAAGTGCGAAGAAAACCGTAAATCCGCTCAACAGAGTAAGAAAGCGATTCAATCCTCAATCTCGATAAAACTCTATTAATATCTGATAACGCGTGAAAAGTGCACAAATTGCCCCTTTAACCAGGTCCTGTTAGCCTCCGAGCCATGCTATTTTGATGGACTATGGTGCATTTCAGGTATAAGAGCCTTCAACGAAGGTTAGGTCAAGTTTGGTGCTAAAACGAAGTGATTCTGGCAATCCTGCGTAAAGGAGATCGATCTCATTATTCCAGCAAGTAGCGGTCCAGTCGAAGCAAAGGAGATCGATCTGCATCCTAAAGGAGATCGATCTTGGTCGGGTATAATCCAGATGTGAATGTTATGCTGAGATTACGATCGCTGGTTTTGAGCATTGCATGTTAGAGGCTAGGGTTAGGACTTGTTCAAGATGCTTTCATGCTAGAACCATGTTAGATCTTTGGATTAGATTCTAAACCCTAGATTATGATTGTAGGAGTGCTAGAACCACTACCTTAATGCTAGAACCATTAAGACCTATAATTTTAACCTACAATTCGTTCTTTATCTTTATTGATTAGGCGATTTCAAAGTACTAGAACCACTTTGATTATTCTCATACCATTTATCCGCTGATTTGATCTTCATTCCGACGTAGACTTCTAATGAATCTATGTTGAGTGATAGTGGACCTAGTCGATCTTCTATCAACCTTAGAAAACCATCTTGAATTTATGGAATTGCTCTTATCCTAGGAATGCCTAGGTAGCTCCCGATTACGGATTAGAACTTCCTAGCTTTTTCTCCTATTGTTATTCTCCCGATTTAGTTTAATTCAAGTTAAAAGTAGTTCAAAGACCAACTATTATCCATCTCCCTTAACCTTTGATTTAGAACTATGCACGGTAATTAGACTTAATCATGTTTTCCCTGTGGACCGACCCGGACTCATAGATATCTACCCCTATAGTAGTTAGTAGTGATTCGGATTATAAATTTGTAATTTTGGCGTCCTTGCTAAGGTAACGACACTTTTCAAGGCGTGTCAATATCCCTTGAAAACGATGTGCATGCTTCCTAACATGATTGGATAGCTATCATGAATGAAAACCAATCAAAAGAAGCCAGAAAGCACAACTCAGTGGCCCACGGTCGATGCAACGGTCGATCCGACGGTCGACCGTGAGGCCATGGTCGATGCAACGGTCGATCCGACGGTCGACCGTGAGGCCACGGTCGATGCAACGGTCGATCCGACGGTCGACCGTGAGGCCACGGTCGATCCGACGGTCGACCATGAAGCCAAAAAAGGAAAAAGCATAAGGGCCACGGTCGATCGGTGCATCGATCGTGGGAGACCCAAAACGAGACAGAGCCTCACGGACGATGCGACGGTCGATCTGACGGTCGACCGTGAGGCGGAAAGGAAAAGAAGAAGGAACCACGGTCGATCGGGGCATCGACCATGGGAGGCCAAAAACGCGACAGAGCCCGACAGTCGATACGACGGTCGATCTGATGGTCGACCGATACGACGGTCGATCTGATGGTCGACCGTCAGGCCCGAAAGAAGCGTACTAACGCTTGACGGTCGATCCACCGATCGACCGTCAACCCTACGACACAGTTCCTCAGAACAGTGCCGAAAATCCAATTTCTTGGATTTGAATGATCAAATCAAGTTGGAAGTTGAAGAAACTTTGCAAGCATGCATAATCAACGATGGGGAAGCCAATGGTGCGAAGAAAATACGATTTTGATGGTTAAATCTCCTATCTAGGTGAAACGGTCGAAAACTGACAAAACGGCGATAATAAGGAAATCAGTCGTTAAAATACGGAAATCAAACGGTAGGAATACTCGAAGCAAGCCACATCACATATGCAACAAGTTACACAACATTCTAACATGTATTCCTACAGCGAAAGCACAAAAAGGCTATCCTAGGATAACCCGATTCTAAGATCGAGGTAGAAACACCTACTTGAACAAGTAGGGCAGCTCCTCCACGCATCCCTCAAGTCCGATCGCCGGAATCCGCATCTCGAAAGCCGCGCTCCGAAGCCCTAGCTCAGCCGGTTGGAGAGAGAGAGAAAGAGAACGGCAGGAGAAGAAGAAAGAAAGAAAAGAGAGAGAAAGGAGGAGAGCTTAAATAGAAATGTGGAATCGATCACAGCCGTCCGATTCAATCTCTCCCGATCGAGCTCTGATCTTCCGATCGGAAGCGCCCTTAAGGTTCTAATCAAACACATACATCAATCCAAGGCCGTGTGTGAAGCGCGGGTGTGAAACTGACCACTAGGGAGCATATTTACCAAAATGCCCCTTGCTCAAAAACAGTGATACGATCAACCGATCGCATCCCAAGGCCAACCGGGCCAAACCACAAACAGGACCCTCGACCTAATACGGTCGGAGCGGGTTGGAGGTACGGGTCCTCACACGGTTACTGCATAGCAGTCAGGCGTGGCGTACGGCGTGGGCCAGAGCAGCGGGTTAACGCGTCAGTTGGGGCAGGTACCTGGGGCAGACACGGGAGTTCAGATTCCATATAGAGCCTTGCCAAAGACGAGGCAGCGACAGGTCTATCCAGTGGTTTGCGCACTCCAGAGGAGAGAGCAGCTCCAGCACCAGCCAGTTTTAGAGCCGCTAGCTTCGACTTTCATCTTCAGCCTTCAGCTTTCGGAGCTTCTCACAGGTTGCGATTTCCTTGTGGCTCTGGGTTTTACCATTATAACTCGTCCCCGTGCGGCCATGTTGACATGGGACTGGAGTCAAGTGTGGCTTTGGGAGTAGCCACCGATTGGGCCAAGAGCTTAGGTTGGTAGCTCTTGTCGGGGCGTTCACTAGAGGTTGGGAACCTCTAGGTGTCCGTCGCCCACATGTGGTGCATGTTGGGGGTTCGATGGCTTTCTCGGTTGCATCGGTTGGTCGCGCACCGAGTTATGCTTCTTTGGCCATGGGAAGGTGTCGTGGGTACACCTGAGGGCGTTGTTTTGCTCTCATTGAAGGTCGCGCATTGGCGATCCTTCTGGTTGTCGAGAGTTGGGGCATGTTCACCAGTTTGTGGTGAACCCTTTCCCCTTTGCTTTCGAGGGTGCTCGGGAGAGCGGTTGTCCATCGCATTGTTGTTGTTGTTTGTGCAGCTGTGTTGTCTGAAGAACTTCCTGGTTGTCGCATTCGTGGGACATTGAGTTTGAGATCGAGATTCCTTCCATACATACATAGGCTTTAAGAAACTGGATAGTGTTGCAGCAGAGAGTATGTACTTGCTACATTGCATATATGATTTTTTAGCAGTTGAGAGAATCATTGACCACTTCAGAGTTTGGACTTTGTGTCGACTGCACCAGCTGAGAGTTCTGGATTGCGACATCTCGAAGATAGCTTTCCGGACTAGGGCGTACCATGATAAGTTTGCAGTAGTGTTCTACGACATCATCATATCTACTCGCGCGTGCAGGAGGAGCATGTGTGACATTTGGGGTTCGCATCACAGCTGTCGAGGGAGCATTGGTGTTATTCGGCTCCTAGTGCGAGGTTTTAGCCTTCAGAGGCAGGTTTTGACGGATGGGCTGTGTCAGCGGCAGGCAGATTAATTGATCTAGCTGAGCTCAAGATAGATATGTGACGGCAGAGGTCAAAGACGGTATTCGAGATTCAGCAGATGCGTCTCCAGGACCGCAGGACCGTTGACCAGAGTGACCAAGAGGTCGGATTTCCTTGTCTTAAAGTCACAACGTCAGTGCCTTTAAGGATGATAGCCATCAGCAGTTGCTAGAGAGGTTGGAGCAGCCTTAGTGGATTTGTCGGCTCTTGGAAGACCGATATTCAGTTGGACCGAGTTTCACGGATCAGGTTCCAGAGACTTCCCCTTTACTATTCGCAACATCCCAGCTCTTCTGGCCAGAGTGATAGAGACCTAGGGTAGATATCCAGAGCTCGTGGAGATTCATGCTGCAGCTGGTACCGAGCACGTGACTGAGAGTTGGACAGCGTTAGCAGATGGCTGGTTGTGCTTCGATAGCAGTGTTGCAGATACAACAAACCTATTGCAACCCCCCCTTCCAGTATCAGAGTGGAAGTGGAAGCACATCATGGCGGACATCATCACCAGGTTGCAGAAGACTCAGAAAGGACGATCCAGATCTTGGAAGACATACGTATGACACGTGTCATCGATGCAGGAGGCAGCTGGGAGGAGTACGTCCCTTTGCTAGAGTTTGCCTACTTCAGCATTCATCAGTCCAGACTGATGTATTGCCATTCGAGGTGTAGTACGGCAGTTCACACAGTTCTTCCGATTGCACGACAGAGGTTATCGAGATATCACCCACCATTCCAGACATTATCAGACAGTCCTCAGAGAGATTAGCATGGATTAGACAGAAACTTCTGACAACGCATAGTAGACGAGAGAGCTACGCAGGTCAAAGGCAATGACCCCTGGAGTTCTCAGTTGATGACAGAGTGTTTGTGAAGGTTCCTCCGCGCAGAGGATCAGTCAGGGTTGGCAGAGAGCAGAGGCCGAATGAGGTGGAGGCCGAGGCAACCCTACTCTGAGAGTTTGCACCAGAGCCATGACAACGTGGAGCGACGATGACACCGAGCCTACAAAGATTCCTGACGGTATGAGCAGACAGTTGATTGTGCTCTAAAGGCCGAGTAGCAATTTCAGAGTTGCGCGAGGACATCATATGTGAGATTCACTCCTTTCTTGTTGTTGTTCACCCAGAAGGCACGGAGATATATCATGGACTTCGCCATAAGCTTAGTTGACATCGGGTGCATATGTTAGAAGCAGAGTTCCTTCCATGTTACCTCACATGCCAGGCGGTGTAGGCAGAGTATCGACAGACAGCGGGCTTATTGCAGCTCCTTCTACTGTTAGGGTGGATATCATAGTATGACAGAGTCTAGTATAGCTCTCAGGAGCCCATGGCTATTTTGTTGACTATCTACACAGCATCTCATGGCACAGATAGACAGACAGTCAGAAAGGACCATTCATATTCCTAATGACATCCTTAGAGAACGTGTTATTGATGCAGATGTCATACGACGAGATTACACCCCATGGTGGGGTTCGCCCTGCTACAACAGTTGACAGCTCAGCATTGGCGTTGCACCGTTTGAGGTAGAGTGCGGCATCTCACGTCGTCTTTCTACAAGTTGGACAGGCTTTGCAGAGGCTTCGTCACCCAAAATTTTCGAGCGATCAGCTAAGATAAGGTTAGAGTTGACAGAAGACTTTGTACATGTTAGAGGTGACATTCGTTAGAGTTCGCAATTGGTGATAGAGTGTTCTTGCGGATGATTCTATGCAGAGATCCAGATGGATTGACCAAGGATGAATCGATGCTGAACTGTTTTGGTTCTTTTGGGAATTTAGTCTGTGACAGATGGTTTGCTTGCAGATCGACTTTATTCCGCACCTGTTGATGAGTGCATGAAAGTGCACTATGAACAGTCTTATAACCATCTCAATTGTTAGATTATTATCCTTAATCAACATCTTTATTACTATTTTTATATCCATATGTTGCTTCACATAGTTGTTTGGAAAATGCAGGAAAAAGGAGCAAAGAAGCTGAAAAGATTACATGGATCAACTTGAAAGATTAAACTATACCTGCTTATGAAGAACCAGATGATGGGACATATATGGTTGGAAAGCTCTTGAAGTCTAGTTTCTGGAGAATTTTATGGTTCGTGATTCCGAGTTTCCTAGAGGAAGTTACGGCAATTTTAGTACTAATGGCGCAGTCTGCATGGCAAAACAGTAAATACTCAGGGAGTCCGATCGATCGCACACCTGGAGTGGGATCGATCAGACTCGGGAATTAAATCCTGACAGAATGTATGCTTTTCAGATGATCACAGTCAGATCGATCCTACTATCCATCCTACTGAGGGATCGATCCCACACCCCTGGTGGGATCGATCCGACTCGGGCGTAGTCAGAAATTAAGGATTTTGATGCAACGGATCGATCCCAGACCCTTGAAAGGATCGATCCTACTTTCCCAGTAAAGAAAATCAACGGTTTAGATCTAATCCGAGGATGAAGAGACTTTGGTCTATAAATAGAACTCTTTCTAGGGTTGGAGGAGGACTTTTTGACAGCGTTTGGAGGAGAGGAGACTGGTTCCATGCTTGGTTTTCTTTTCTTATTTCTTCTTTATTTCTTCATTAGTTTTGTTGCCCTCATGATGAATATGAGTGGCTAGTTCTTCTCTAAGGTACCGATGTAATCCTGACTGAATCATTCTATGTTATTGGATCATGATTATTTAATCAGTTTATTTTTCTTGTTTCATTCATTATTATAACTGAGATCTTAAATACATTTATCTGGCCAACAAAAGTATTATAGATTGTTTTATGTGAGATTAGACGAGGGTTCATTCCCTAATCTTGCAGGATCTATGAATGAATGAGATTTAGTCGAAGCCGGTTTCAAGCTAAGACACTTCTTGGTTCATAATTGTTCTTCAGAGCTTAATGGATTCTTGGTTAACACTTAGTTATGGGTTCATTAGCTAGGATTAATTGGGGGTACTTGGTGAAGACCGCGATCGAACGGATCATAATACCAGAAGATCGAGCCCTTGGAATTAAACTGAGATCTTGATTGATTCAATGCATAGAATGAGGATGTTATCGTGAAGTCGGAACTTTAGTATTCATCCATCATATTTCCATCGTTTTCTTATTTCGTTATTAGATCATCTATTTTCGAGACTTTATATTTCTTATTTTCCCTTCCTTATTTTCTTTCTTTTATGTTCTTTAGCGTTTTACTCTAATAATCTCTATAAATCTCTGTGGGTACGATATTCGTCTTGCTACTATACTGATTACACCGATTCGTATACTTGCGAGATATAAAATTTATTCATCACCTGTCAGTTGCGTGTCCTACCACCACATGTTCGAGCTGAGGAGGCACTGTCCAGATTCATCGCATGTCAGCAGCTTCGACATAGTAGAGCTTGAGCTAGACAGATTACGCATAAGCGTTTAGGGGTGACTTGGGAGCGCTGGAGGTGCTAGTGCAGGGTGTCCCAAGAGGTTCCTACCCCGGAGTGCTTTTCCTATTGTGGGATTTGGTGCCCTTTGTTTGTGTGGTCGCTCAGGTGTGGGCCTTCTAAACTTCTTGTCTAATGCAGGTGTGTTTGTTTCTGCCTTATTGTTTTCGACCCTACTCTTATCGAATTTTGGGATGAAATTCTTTTAAAGGTGATAGGTTGTGAGGACCCCTACCTCTAACCTGGTCCGACTGCATTAGGTCGAGGGTCTGGTTTAACTTGGTTGGCCTTGGTTTGCGATCACATCTGTTTTTGGACCCCAAGGACAATTTGGTAAAATTGCACCTTGACGGTCAGTTTCACACCCGCGTAGTGCACACACGGCCTTGGATTTATGTATGTGATTGATTAAAACTTTAAGGACGCTTCCAATCGGAAGATCAGAGCTCGATCGGGAAAGATCGAAATGGACGGTTGTGATCGATTCCAGCTTTCTATATATATAAACCCCCCCTTCTTTTCTCTCTCTTCCCTTTTCTTTTCTTTTCTCTCTTTCCCTCTCGTTGGCTGCCAGCTGGAGGCTTGGGCTGCGGCTTTTTGGCGTGGATCAGCGACAATCGGAGTTGAGGATTTGGTAGATCGCTTGCACGTCTATACATGTAGCTATTGATGTGTTTCCCTAGGATTGGTTTTATGCGGTTTTGATGTGTTTTTGTTTGTTGTAATGTTATGAAACTTGATAGAGTAGTATAATAGCATGCTTAGAACATCCATGCCAAAACGATTTCGTATTTCATCGGACGAATTTTGCATTATCGTCGTTTCGTCGATTTTTGTCGATTTTTGGCTATTTTGGCCTAGTTCATAAACTTACTCGTCATAGGTTTGATTTCATGGTATCATTAGATTCCCCACCTCTAATTATACCTCTATGCAAAGTTTCGTTTGATTTTGACAAGTTTTGATACATCAAATCCAAGAGATTGTATCTCCCGAAGCTTGAAGGATCGAGATCAATCTTTCTTAGTCGGTGGGAAAGTATACTCTGTCACACAGAGAAGATCAATCTTCTAGTGAGTAGAAGATCGATCTCTTCTGTTGACAGAGGCTAAATTCTTCATTCGTATGAAGAAGATCGATCTCTTCTGTGCTAGTAAGAGATTTTCTGTTTTTAGCAGAACAATCGTGTTCACACTCGATTTGTGGGTTTTATGTGCATGATCTCATAAAACGTTCAGGATAGGAGTTGCTAGATCTTCGAATCCATTTTCGAATACCTCTGATTTTATATTTTTTAGATTTTCCTATGCTTTATGATGAATTTTCTAAGAGACTGCGACAAAATAGGAATTAGAGAAAGATCAATCTGCTTGGGTAGAAGAGCGATCTCTTGTGTACTGGTAGAGTGAAGGTATAAGGAAGATCGATCTTTTATGTGTTCATTGCTAAATTTGATTCCGATTTCAACAATTTTGACTTCCTTTCAACCCAGATTTCTCGCATGTTTTTCCAAATGATTAGTATGATATTTTAGTTGGAATTTGATGAATTTGTCATCGAATTATACTGTGATTTGTATTTTAGAGTACTTTACCAAAATTACCGATATTAATCGATTTCGTCGATCAGTTGTCTTCCGATCGACTCGATACCTTAGTATATCACGTTGATGCATGTTTAGGACTACCCATTGACCTTCTATGGATTTGACAGATTTTGGAGAGGTTTTATGTTAGGATCTTTTTGTCTAATATGCATGCTTAGTATAAATGGGCCGAAGGTATGCTCTTCACTACTTTGTGGTTAACCGGGGGAGTCATGCCCCTCGGGAATGTGTAGATTAAATGGCTCGATGATAAATCACTAATTATTCCTAATTAAACTCCTTAAACTACATTTGTTAGGCCTAGAGTAGCTGTATTTGATATCATGTTAGTTGATTTCAGGTTTAAGGTTTTGAGAAAAAATACAAGAGTTTCGGCTAAGAAGATGAATTTATTTGATAAAGACTGCTTCGTCGCCTGTCAGAAAAATATTCGCCAGATATTCTGTATAAGTCAAAATATTCTGAAAATTTAGTACATGATAGAAGACTTCAAGATCTACAATGTTTATGTAGGACACTTTGCGAGATTCCTGATGGTGTGATAGCAGAATTGAAGAATACATGAAGATACATAAGCTGGAAAGTTGCACCGTCGATGCTGAAGAGAATATTCGCCAAATATTCTACATTAATTAGAATATTATGAAATATTTTGGAGATGACAGAAGACTTCCAGATTTAGAACTTTCCTGTTGAAGACTTTCTCAGATTCCGAACAGATTAGCTTCAGAATTGATTACAAATCGAAATTTTGAGTAGGAATTGAAGAATAAGGAAGTTGATGACGTGGCAATTATTAACCCAGTCAAACTGGGAAGTCCGATCGATCGGTTTGAGTCCGATCGATCCCTCCGATGACATCAGCAACCCGGAATTTAGGAAAATTAGAGTTTAAGTCCAAATATAACTCCTAATTCCGGGGTTAAGGGTTTCTAATATATAAGGGGTTATTCCAGTCGAAAATTATCATTTTTTGGAGCACTTTTGGAGGAGAAGGTTAGGGTTTTGAAGACGGCGATCTTTCCGCGGGGATCAATGGCTTCATCTTCTACACCTATGGCTGATTTCCAAGAGATGAGTGGCTAGTTTTCTTGTTCTTAGGAATACCATGAAACCCTAGTGTAACTTTTGATCTTTCTTAGTTGGATTTTTGTGAACTTCTCTACGTATAATTTCATGAATATGTTTTTAATGATTATAGAGTTGAAAGAACAGAGTTCCGTTGACGTATTATTAGTCCTACATGATGGTTGTACTTGAGTGTAGAGATTCATGAGATAGTTTGCATGTGGTTTGTGATTTACCTTTGAGATAATCTATGCTACGTAAAGATAAGTCATGCTAAGGTCATTAGGAGTAGAATAACTTAAGATAATGGTAGGACCGAAGATGATTTATGCCAAACAAAGATAGGTTATTCCGTAGGAAACATAAAACCTTCTTTTAGGGATTCGTGTGAGCTTGTAGCCATACGATCCATAATACTTAGAGAAGTGATCAAAATGATAACTATGGAAGATTAAGGGTGAAACTATGGTGGATTGTGTATTTCCTAAGACATCTTTTTCCATCTGATTAAAACCTTAATATTTTCTTTTGCTTTCTTAGATAGTTTCAGTTAGATCAATCTATCATTGAAGTGTTTGGTTTAGATTAAGCGTTTTGAGAATTGATTGTGGTTTTCCTAGTAATTCCCTGTGGTTCGACTCCGGATTTCACCACTAGTCTACCTAGTAGTATTAGTGATTGAACAAGGATATAAATTTAAGATTTGATTAAGGTTAGCAACGTTTTAACGATAACGTTTGCGAGCGATCACTCGACGGTGTGCCATTTACTGCTTTGATTAATAGCCCAACTAATAGCCGGCGTGCGCCGGGTGTATAGTATGGAATAATTGTTTTACATAATTGTTGATTGGATGTTTGATTTGGTTGGTTACTTGACTGGTAGTTCTATCGTTGTACTTTTAGTCCAGTTGCCTGTGGAGTAACTGTGAAACCTTAGTCTGTTGTGTGCCAGCGTTACACCGAAGGCTATTGTATAACGGTGTTGCCGATTGCTATTAAAAAATCAGGTTGGATTCTTTATAATACTGTAGTTTAACTTATTGAACCTCTGATGATGATGTGGCATATAGTGACATCTAGGTTAGATGCTTACAAAGGTTCATACACTGTATGCATTGGAGGCATTTCAGGTTAGGCGGGACGATGGGTTGATCGTCGATCCGAGACTCTCGGGTAGCTTAGATCTAGCTCTATGACCAAGGATGGGTAGCAAGGTCTAGGGCGTGATTGTATTGTCGAATCATTATGTTATCGAGGTTATTGTCTAGTTGGCTACAATGAATGTTATTGAGGTTTAGAGTTCGTGTCGCTTCTCCAAGGCAAAGTGCTAAGGATGCTTGTCGATGTCCTTGATGTGTGTCCCCACGCAGTGGTTTCCTACTGGATAAGGGTGTTCCTACTGGTTCTGGTTTCTATTTCTTCATAGCGTGTTTGGTTGATGTTCCTAGCGTGGTCGGTTGAGAAGAGTAGGATCCCGTGGGGAATCGATAGGGGTTATGGGACCCCGTGACATCCTTTAGACTTAGGCGGAGAAATGGCATTGTTGTTGTTTTTCTCCCTTTCAGTGTGACGTAGAGTAGAACTCTACTGAGCTTATCGCTCACTCCTACCCGGGCTGCATTTGCAGGTGCAGGCGTCGACTGTTCTTCTGTAGTACCAACTAGATAGGCTTTTGGTGGCGCAGTGACTTCAGGAGGCATTCGAGGATCTTGAGGTGTTGGCAACTTCAACCGTTCCTTTTGTTATAGATTACGTTTGACAGATGTATTAAATGTATAATTTTTTCCTTTTCGAGAACTAGATGTTTATGAATGTGCATTCGATGAGTGAATTGTATAACTCTGAGATTTGTATAAATTATACAATCTTGTTTACCCTGGTGTTAATATGGAATTGTTATAGTTAGTAATTTATTAGAAATTACTATGCTGCCCCTCTGATAGAATTGTTCAAATTAGTTGTGATAATTGTTATATAAATGCGCAAGAGATGATTGAATAGTAGTAGGTTCCCTCACGTCCCGGCTCGAATGGGTTTTCTGGGTCGGGGTGTGACAATATGCCACATCATCATATGAGTTCAACAGTTAAGCTAAGATAGTATAAAGAATCCAACCTGATTCTAGAACAACAATCGGCAACGCCGTTATACAATAGCCTTCAGTGCACTCCGGCACCTGACAGGCTAAAGGTTCCACAGTTATCCCGTGGATAACTGATCTGTAAATACAACGATAGTTCTACCAGCCAAGTAACCAACCATATCAAACATCCATTCAGTGCACTCCGGCACCTGACAGGCTAAAGGTTCCACAGTCTGTAAATACAACAATAGTTCTACCAGCCAAGTAACCAACTAGATCAAACATCCATTCAAGCGACAATTCAACTATTTTACGCTATTGCCCCCGGTGCACGCCGGGAATCAGTTGGGCTATATTCAAAGCAGTAGGGCAAACCTTCGGCCCATTTATTCTACGCATTCTCGAATGACATGACTCCCTCGGTTAACCACAAGGAAATAAAGGGCACACCGTCGACCCATTTATACTAAGAATGCGAAGAAAGCTGTTTAAAACAAACACAAACCATACAAGGCATGCTTGTCGACAAACTGCGTTAAATCCACAAATGTCAGGAGAATACTACAAGAATTAACACATTACTTACTTCGGAGGTAACCCATCAAAATCTCGGTCAAAACATCATGCTGGTCTCTACCCATCACTGGGAAAGGTACATGAGAAATCCAGGTTAAAAAAAGAAACCAAAATCATTGAAATCGGAATCACAAAGTGCTAACAGCAAACAAGAGATCGATCTTCATACCCTGTGAAGATCAATCTTCTCTTCGTAGCCAACCACCATTAAAACAAGTGATAAATCTTCATGTCCCATGAAGATCGATCTTCCACAAAGGGGTCTTCTGTCTGGAACGGAAAAGATCGATCTTTCCATCCAGAAAGATCGATCTTCCCAATGTAGGTGTTCTGACTGCAATAAATGAGATCGATCTTCATACGCAGAAGATCGATCTCCTTCAGAAGAGACAGAGCGCTGACTCACAAAAGATTGATTTTCTCTCCAAGAAGATCGATCCTTCATAGTCGGCAGCCTACTTGGCAACAAGAAGATCAATCTTCATGCCTATGAAGATCGATCCTTCATCTTGCCGGATGCACTTATGAATAGTGTTGTGAATCTAATTTCTTGGATTCAAACTATCAAAACTCATTGGATTAAAACTAAACTTGGAGGGGATATACAATTGGGTATGAGGAATCTAAGGAAACCAAGAAATCCAACTTTAGATGATCAAATCCTCAGTTTAGACAAATTGCATAAAAGCCGACAAAACCGATGAAAACTCAATTACTTGGATTTGATCTATCATACATCGATGAAATCTATTCAAACTTTGAGAGAAGGTAGATTAGATGGTGGGGGATCCATTCATGCAATAAAATCCAAACTCATTTTGTGAAATATATATATGAGCCATTTTGGTTCGGAAACCGATAAAAATACAGAAAATGTCCGAAAGAATACGAAATCAACTAGATAGCAATCTCCCTAACATACAATAGAACTAGAATACGGGATATGGAAACATTCCAATAGGCAAAACTACACCAAAATACAACTAAACAATCCTAAGGTTACCAATTCACAGGAATTGGGTAGAAACACCGACATATATAGACAAGCAGGTGATCTATGATGAGTGCATGAAAGGGCATTCTGAACAGTCTTATAACCATCTCAATTGCTAGATTATTATCCTTAATCAACATCTTTATTACTATTTTTATATCTATATGTTGGTTCACATAGTTGTTTGGAAAATACATGAAAAAGGAGCAAAGAAGCTGAAAAGATTACATAGATCAACTTAAAAGATTAAACTGTACCTGTTCATGAAGAACCAGATCTTGTGCCATATACTATTGGAAAGCTCTTGAAGTCTAGTTTCTGGAGAATTTTACGGTTCGTGATTTGGAGTTTCTTAGAGGAAGTTACGGTAATTTTAGTATCAATGGCGCAGTCTGGATGGAAAAACAGTAAATACTCAGAAAAGAAAGATCGATCCTTCTCCCTAGTAGAATCGATCCTTCTATGCAGCAGACCTGACAGAACACATACTTTTCAGAGGAGCACAGTAGGATCGATCCTACTGAGCAGGATCGATCTTACACCCATGGAAGGATCGATCCGAGTCGAGCGTAGCCAGAAATTGAAGATTTTGATGCAACAGATCGATCCTACACCTATGGAAGAATCAATCCTACTTTCTCAGTGAAGAAAATCAACGGTTTAGATCTAATCCGAGGATGGAGACACTTAGGGCTATAAATATGACTCTTTTTAGGGTTTGAGGGGGGCTTTTTGGCAGCGTTTGGAGGAGAGGAGACTGGTTCCAGGCTTGGTTTTCTTTTCTTTTCATCATCTTATTTCTTCATTAATTTTGTTACTCTCATGACAAACATGAGTGGCTAGTTTCTTCTCTAAGGCACCGATGTAGCCCTAACTGAATCATTCTATGTTATTGAATCATGATTATTTAATCAGTTTATTTTCCTTGTTTCATACATTATTATAATTGAGATCTTAAATACCTTTATCTGGCCAATAGAAGTATTATAGATTATTTTATGTGAGATTAGGCGAGGGTTCATTCCCTAATCTTGCAGGATCTATGAATGAATGAGTTTATGTCGAGGCCGGGTTCAAGCTAAGACAACTCTTGGTTCATAATTGTTCTTCAGAGCTTAATGAATTCTCGATTAACATTTAGTTATGGGTTCATTAGCTAGGGTTAATTGAGGGTACTTGATGAAGACCGCGATCGAACGGATCATCATACCGGAAGAATGAGCCCTTGGAATTAAATTGAGATTTTGATTGATTCAATGCATAGAATGAGGATGTTATGGTGAAATCGAGACCTTAGTATTCATCCATCATATTTCCATCGTTTTCTTATTTCGTTATTAGATCATCTATTTTCGATACTTCATATTTCTTATTTTTCCTTCCTTATTTTCTTTCGCCTATGTTCTTTAGCGTTTCACTCTAATAATCTTTACAAATCTCTGTGGGTACGATACTAGTCTTGCTGCTATACTGATCACTCCGATTCGCATACTTGTGAGATATAAAATTTATTCATCAATCTACATATCCCTCGCCTCCGATCCTCGCAGATCCACGCCAAAAATCCGTAGCCCAAGGCTCAGCCGGCAACAAAAGGGAGAGAGAAGGAGAGAAAAAGAGAGAGAAGGGGAGAGAGAAAAGAGAAGGGTATTTATAGAGATCCAAACTGATTTCGCCCGTCCGATTCAATCTTTCCTGATCGAGCTCCGATCTTCCGATTAGAAGCACCCCAAAGGTTCTAATAAGTCACATACATCAATCCAAAGTTGTGTGTGCATTACGCTGGTGTAAAATCAACCGCAAGGACACAATTTTACTAAATTGCCATTGGTCAAAAATGCCAATACGATCGCCCGATCACACTCGACGTGGAACCAAACCAACAGGAAAATGGCCCTCGACCTATGCAATTGAGTCAGGTTAGAGGAATGGGTCCTCACAGCTTCAGTCTTGATCAGATGGCTGAGAGGCTCCGGCCTATATCAAGGGCGATGAGGGATGTCTGGTCGTCGGTGTCGATGGAGGAAGGATTCTGGAAGCCTTGAGTTCGATTCAAAGTGTCGGATCGTCAGATCCGGCGGCGGGAAGGAGGGGGGCGGCGGCGGTGCTCTTTAAGTAAGAAGAGACGACATCGAGGATCATCGTAGGAGGGTGGATTCGAGCCGGAAGTCACCGGGAACGAGGGCGGGAGAGTACG
The DNA here is from genome assembly GCA_963920575.1 of Narthecium ossifragum. Lineage (NCBI taxonomy): Eukaryota > Viridiplantae > Streptophyta > Magnoliopsida > Dioscoreales > Nartheciaceae > Narthecium > Narthecium ossifragum. The sequence continues at coordinate 8,421,550 of OY986966.1, forward strand.
GAGGACTACTAGGAGGCTAGATCTGAGGTTGGATGTGGGATTCGAGGTTGGATGTGGGATAGGAGGCCGGGGAGGTGAGTTAGAGGTGGTGGTGGCGTCGGGTTCCAAGAGGAAGGGGAGGGATTGCCGCATCTCGTTGGAAAATCGAGGGGAAGCGGTCGTGAGGTGATGAGGATGCCGAATCTGGTCTTGGATGGGGTTTTGAGGGGTGGAGGTGGCGCCGGTCTTAAGAGAGGAGGTGTGGAGCTCGATGGGTTCCGAGGAAGAGGAAAATGGCATCGGTGTTTGTGGCCCCAATGGGGTGGCCATGATGGGCGGCGGCTCAGAGGAGAGCGTACATGGCGAGATGAGCTATGAGTAGGAGAGAGAAATACCAAAAAATAGAAAAGCAAATGGTGAAAAGGCGCATATGAGTTTTTGTCAGACGATGATCTGTTCTATATCCATTTACTTATCCTAACAATGAGGTAAGAAATAAAAATTACTTTTTTAAAATTTGTAAATATTATTTTATTCTATTCTCGCAAACATTATATATTTGAAAATTTATCATGTATCACTCCAATTCTCCAACAAATACTATTACACTAATACAACTTTTCTGCTTATATTAGTAGTATGATTCAAATTTTATTTTTATTTGAGTATTACTTATTCCGCAGCCAAACGACCCTAAATAGTGAATTTAGAGGTATGCAAACATTTATCTCACTTAATAAATAGGCTTAATTACGCTTTTGGTACCTGTAAAATTTGAGATATACCACTTTAGTACCTCTAATTTTATAACTATGTTTTTAGTACCTATATTATTAAAACCGCTTCATTTTGATCCGACCGTCTAACAACGTCATTTTTTCAAACGGTAAACTGACGTGACTAGTTTTGCCACCTCATCACCATTTCTATCTCTAATCTCTCTTCTCTCTCTCTTCTATGCTCTCTCTCTCGTCTCTCTCTTAGTCACTGGCGATGAACTTGATGATGGGCTTCAACGGCCACAGCGTGATCGCCGGCCATCTGTCTCATGAGGAAAACAGAGAGGTAGAGATAGAGAGATCTAGAGAAAGAGAGAGAGTGGTACTAGCTAAGTGGCACCTCTTCTTTGCAACCTTCATCGCCATTGGGAGAAATGAAGGAGGACGCCGTAAAAATGAACACCATACAGGAAGTATTCAAGATCGCAAGAGCTCACACCATCATAAATCTAGAGAGCTATATATAGCTACGTATATAGTTGAGCAATTAGTTAATTATAAGGCTATGCTTACTGCGAAGAACACGGTTGCAATCTCTAACTTGGTTCTTATAACCCAAACAGAGAACCCCCTGTGTGTGGCTAGGCCCATCGCCGCCGCCTGGAGGAAGCTGAGGAAGAATATAATGGTGGTGCCAGAGTACAACGCTGGGTACTTCTTGCCGACCCTTGTCTGGAGGAGGAACCAGGAGCACCAGTAGATGCATTTGGCCATCAGGGTCACTGCCCCCACCATCCATTTCTTGCTCCCTTGATCATCGGCGTCAAGATTGGGCGGCTCGCCAGGTGACGTCGCGGATGCTTGCAGTGTGTGTGTCAATGTGGTTCCTTTATAGAACGTCAGCAGCATGACGCCGGAGAGACACAATGTTGTTCCGAGCAACTTCGCTGCGCCGCCCTTGGTCTTCACATTCGGAGCTATCATCAAACATCCATCCATTCATGCAAAAAAGCTCATCACAAAAAAACTCATCCCCTTTGACTACGATTTCAAGTAGACAAGACTGTTCACCACCATTGATCCAAGCAAGAGATATGGAGAGACAGAGGAGGGGGAGGGGGAGACAGACAGGAGAGAGGAGAGACAGGGGTGGGAGCACACGGAAGAGAGAGGGAGGAGAGAGAGAAGAGAGATGAGATGGTGATGAGTTCGCAATACCAGTCAAAATTGATTGGAAATCGATAAAACCAGTCAAAATTGATCACGTGACCGGTAATCCGTTATGTTAGTAGAACGGCGTGTAAACGGTATGTACTAAATATGTTATATACATTAAATATAGATACTAAAAATGTAATTATAAAATTAGAGGTACTAAAGTGGTATATCCCAAATTTTACGGGCACCAAAAGCGTAATTAAGCCTAATAAATAAGCCAGATTTGTAAATTCGGAAGGTAGATTACAATTTTTGGTTTGGGCCAAGTTTCATTTAAGGCCTTATGGTTTCAAAATGTTCAAATAAGACTATGACTTTTGGATTTCATTTCAAACAATGCCCTGAGCGTCGATACCGTCATGTGGGTTGATAGCAAATTTCCCTCTGAAATCGCCAATCAACAGCTCCGGGTAGGTGTATTGATATCCAACGCTGGATTCTTAGTGGCATATTTCTCATCATGGAGGAATTTTGCAATCGGAAGAGGGTGATCAGACGAAGAGGGCCATGTACCCTAACCCTAATGACAACGGCTGTCGTTAAAAGATCGAAGGGAAATGAGTCAGGTGATATCACTTGGGGTTTTATTTAAAATGAAATCTAAACGTCAAGATGTTATTTGAAAGTTTTGAACTTTAGTCCAAGCTGTAATTTACCTTTTTGGAATCTCAATAATTATCCAAAGATTTTGATTAAAAAATCCGGAAATCATGAACTCTGCTTGTGAACTCCGACTTTAATTGCTCGTGATATATCTGATGCAGACTTTAGGGCCTCGTTTGGTGCGGGAATAACTTTATTTCGGGTTAAGAGACTTTATTTTCGGTTTTAGGAATAACTTTGTAATGATTATTTGAAATAAGGGAAAAAAAGAGTGGAGAATGAGAATAACTTTATAATGATTACTTGGAATAGTAAAATGTGTTTGAAAAATAAAGTGTGAAATAAACAATATATTGAAAAATATTTATGAAAATATTTCTATATTCTAGTTTGGTATCCCCGTACCAAGGGGACCAGAGACGCGGGGTGGGTAGTCTTTGCCCCTTATCGGGGTTTAATTGCCTCTTCGGTTCATTCCTCTACCTAACGCCTGCGCTAGGGTTTAGTCCATCCAGGGTCCATTTCGCGTCTCTTGATGATGGATACGTCGAAGCTACTCAGGGACAAGAAGTTCTGGTTCGCCTCCTTTCTCGTCGTCTGGGCGGCTGCTCTTCAGGTACGCCATCCGCACTTATTGAAATCCTAATTCGATCTCGATCGAGCTATTGTGCTTCTTTTGTGAGCGTAAGATCATGATCTCTTCGAATGGGTGCAGACGCATATGATGTGGATGCAGAAGCAAGACACGTTCAAGCAGAAGTTTGGCGATCCAATCCAAAAGCAAGATGACCAAGATTGAGTTTTGTACGGTGAGTGGTGCATAATGTATACTCGCCACCTCTATTGATCGATTTTTTCTCGGTTTGCCTCTTCACTCTTCTGCTTTAGATGAAGTATTGCTGTTGTTTTATTATTTGAATGGGATCATTTTAGATAAGTTAGTCGGCTCATAGTATGCTATTTTGTGTTTCTCTCATTGGATGAGGATGCAATGCCTGCTATGGTTCTTGATATATGCTAGATTCCACAAAGTTCCATAAAATGTTTAGGCTGTACGAGTTAATCGGTGAGTGTAAATTAGGAACCTATATATGCTCTGCTAATCTTAAGGTGTTTTAGATTGTTCTTAATTTCAGTCTGGAGGGAGGATGCAGTGATAATGCTTATGGAGAGAAATCCTCCTAATGATGGTGAATCTTTTCTAGCAGTTTTTGTATTGCTAAATCCAGAGCTGGATCCTCCATGAGGTGAGTTCGATGCCAATAAACTTGGCTCCTTTCAAATCCCTCGTATCTATGAACCAAGCAACTAGAAGCTCTTGTATTTAAGACATTGGCCCCAAGTATGGAATGGTGGTGTGGAGGAGGTGGGAGGGGAACAAAGGAGTAAGGTTGTAAATTCTTTCGAAGAATAATCCTCTCAGAGCCAGCATTCTTGCATGTCAATTAAGATGTCAAGTGCTGAAGCATTTATACAAGAAATTTCGTAACTTCCATTTCATTATTCACATTGCAAGTTGCATCTCCATTATCATCGGTGGCATTGCGACGAACCCGCTGATATAATGTGATCATAGCAACTGCTACTCTTCACTTTCCACTTTTACATCGTACTGAACAATTTCAAATGACATTGCATTTCTAATTCATAAAGCATTTCACCTATTCTTAGAAACCAAAAAGAGCACTCTAGGAGACAAAAAAAAAACCCCTGGCCGCCTGGCCGGTGTTCCAATCTGTTCATTATAGTGGTGGAACCAAAATGGCATGAATACAAGCTATACTGCCCCATTCATGGTTGTAGCATTTCTGTTTTTCTTATCAAAAATTGAATTTTTACAATATGCATACTTTCATTTATTCCAATTTCAAGAGTCTTTTCGAATTGATGACTATGCTATGAGCTACTTGGCGAAGATTACTGTCACTCTTGAACAATATTCTGCTCACTATACTGCTCTAGTAAGATCAAAGCTTCCCTTGTTCTGTTGGGCATGAGCAAGGTTCTAAAAAACGCTCTAGGCGGCCGCTAGGCGCTGGGCGCTTCCCAGCCGTCCTGATTAAGGCCTAGTCGATCGAGCTAGGCGGTTGGCTGAAAATTGGCCGCCTAGGCGGGTTGGGCGGCTAGGCGGGCTGGGAGTACTGGAGGGATATGGAGAAGAAGAATTTGAGGCATATGCTTGAAAGTTACTGGAATCGAACATTTGAAAGGAATATTGTTGCTATTTAAGCTTTATATTTTTATTTATATAATTATATATAATAAAAATTAAATTAAAATTAAAAAAATAACACCGCTTAGTCCCCCCGCCTAGGCATCCGCCTAGTCCCGCCTAGGCGTCCGACTAGTCCTCTAGGCGCTAGTCCCTGGGCTTCCGCCCGACTAGCGCCTAGCGTTTTTTAGAACCATGGGCATGAGTTATTTCCCTGATATGGAACTCAAGCCATGATGAGAATGTTTGGTGGCTGATTACTTCAACTATTGTTATAGTTTGAACCCCTGTTAATGTTATTGACTTAGTATAAAAGGTATTGTTAGTTTTGCTCGACTTTTGAGAGTACAAACCAAGGATCAATCCATGTCGTTGGGGACCTTCCACTTGGGATACAAAACAATAGGTGGACATAAACATTAAGGTACAAGACTGCATGTCCTTATTTCTTACAGTATTAGGATGTTTTCGGAGACATTATCCTAGATGACAAGCTGCTTATAATTTGTTAGTCTATCCTATCTACTTTTGGCACAATTTAATGTTATGAACCTTGGCACATTTGTGTACAAACTATCTTACCCCCTCCTTTTTGATGTAGTCTAGTCTCTAACTAGCTATTTGGTATGTAGGAAAATACAGTGGATTTGATTATAACAAACATAACTAATACACCTATTTCCATTCGATTAAGTGCCTGGAAGAATTGGTGATTTGCATGGTATCATACCAGAGTTGGAGAGTTCCAATACTAACTTCATCAGTTTATTACTCTATTTAAATATTGGGAGTTCAAATTACATAGTGTTATAATGTTGTCATACATATTGTGCAGGACTCCTAGAAGGCCCCGGAGCTTGGAATTTCGACCCCCGGATCCATCCCTTAATTGCACTGCTTATCGCTCGACCAAGTGAGTATTCATAGCCGGCTATAAAAAGGCATTCCGGTTCCTCTAGAATGTAGAAATAAAAAAATCACCAAGTTCATCTCTGTGCATCTTGTCCAAGTAAATTGACATGCTTTTTATAGCGAGTACTAATGATGAGTGAGTCACTGTGACAGATTGTATCTCACAATACCTAAACACAAAAAATATTAGGCTATAAACTGCTGATACCAAGTTCATGTATAGATATCTTTTGCAAGATACCTGGCATGCTTTTTAAAGCAAGTATTAATGAACAATTGGCTATTGTATAGCAGACTTTTATCTCACCATGACTACATATGGAAAATCTTAGGCTATAACATGTATTCCCAATCTTAGCCATGAAAAATCCGAGCTATAAATCCATTTATCACTTAGTTAGGAGAATCATGTATTCACCGAGTTCATTAATGAATATCTTGTCCAAGATACAGGAAAAGGTTTGGCTTAGCTACTAGCATTAAAGCATGGGATGCTACTGATTTGATGATTGCTGTACCTCAACATGCCTTTACCTGAGATACTGCAGATTAAGCAGAATTTACCAGCTTCATGCATGAAATCCATGGATCGGTTATTTTGGGACGAATTAAAATCATGTATGGCTATCCAAGATACGTTTTTAGTAGTTGGTAATTAAGAATGGGGTTACTTCGCATTAAACAGTATGATATTATACAGTGCATCTAACCATGCTTAGTCTGTATACTATGGGACATTTAGGTTATATGTTGGTTATACCAATCAAGAAGAATATGCCATTGCCAAGGGAGAGAGGAGGGTGCTCAGAATTAAGGGCATGAGAGCTACTTGGTGAATGAGTGCAAACTTAGGGTTCAAAAAAGCCCTGCTATTTTTATGTGCTTCAGATCTTTCTTGAATCAATATGGAGAGAGAGAATGCAAGGACAATTGTGAGAAGGCTTGAACTAATTCTCTTGATGGTGGCGGATTTTATAGAGGGATATTCTAAATTTTAAGATCCAGAGTTTGATCCTCCATGCCATGGTTCATCATAGCACAAGTTGTGTCATAAGGCTGTGCACACAGCAGGAGGCTAATACTTACAACTGTTCAGAAAGCTGACTTACTCCGGATTGGTGGCTTGGACAATTAAGTTTTGTTACCAGTGATACTATTTGGGTTGTAATTATGTATCCTGTAAGCATATACGTGTCTTGTGTGTGTGTGTTTGTGTGTGGGTGTGTGATTAGAACTCATGAGCAACCAAGCTGTGTGTGCGTCTGTGTGTGCGTCGATGTTTCAGCGTTCGCGAAGTCCATTTTACATGCTATCCTGATTGTTGATTTGCGGGCCGAATTTGGTTTATGTATGGCTCCAGCAAAGTGGGACAGTCGCATCCAAATTTCATTCGTCAGCTGAGATATTTAGTAGGAAGACGAATGAAAGGAGCTTGGTAGCAGAGTGACGGGATGGTGGTGGAGGCTTGGGGATCCTCCGGGTCATCCCAGTCTGGTCCTCCACCTGGGTTCCCAAATAGATTTGCATTTGGTGGTCGCTCTTTTGCGGAGATGGTGGTCGGAGTGAAGCGACAGGAAAGTGTTGCCCATGATGTGGTTAACCAAGGAAGGGGTCATGACGAGGATGTGGTGATGTGGTGGTCATGAGCGATGAGCTCATGGATCATGTATGTAAAAGGTGGGAGTTCTCCCTCTTTGGTCGGTTTATGGGGGGAAGAATCTCCTTAATGGTGCTTAGGAATGTTATGTCGAAGATCTGGGGAGCAAACATGAAATGCCATATTGTAGACATGGCAAGGGGTGTCTTCGTCTTCAAGTTTTCATGTGCAGAGGATGGGGATTTTGTATTTGCTAAGAGGCCATGGTATGTCAATGGTCTAGCACTCTCCCTTATTCGTTGGAGGGAAAACTTCTGCCCTTCGGTGTTGGGCTTCAACAAGGCACATGTGTGGGTTCGTCTGTCTAAACTTCCCATAGAGTCCATGGATGTGGAGGTGGTAGCGATGGTGGTCTCTAAGGTTGGGTTGTTGCTAAAGGTGGACCTCAACACTCGAGATGCCAGTCGGGGAAGGTTCGTGAGGTGGCATAGGGTGAGCGTGAAAAGAAGAGCCTCTCGACAGGAGAGACGATCGTCCTTTCTGTGGGAGAGAACGAGAATTCTCGAGAGGAGAAAACTACTCAAATCTTATTAATAAAAAAACTGTTCAAATACAAACCCTAAAAACTCCTTTTATAGACTAAGGAGATATCCACTTACAGATAGACTTAAACTGTCTAAAATAGCAATTAATTTTCGGTCAAACTATTAATCAAACTAATCCTGAAACTAGGAAAAATGAAATTGCCAAATATGGAAAGTCCAAACTAAGGAAAAACTGGCAAATAAGGAAAGCTCGACTAAAAACTGATTTTTCGAGCATCAGATGAAGAAATTTAGACTTGGGACACCTTGAGACGTAGGGGATCATCCTGATCATGATGATTCTTGTAGGGCTCGGCGAGCCGGTCGTTATGACACCTCATACGCCCCGATCGGGCACCGTGATAAAAAGTTACGCCCATCCGACGATCACGGTTGTCAGGAGGCCTGATTCGGACTGATGGAAACTGGATGCGTTCCGACCGCCTTGGGACCCTCGCCGGTTCAGCCTCCTCTGCGGGGTCAACTTGCTCAGCTTCTTGTCCTGCATCACGAGGGCCTGTGTGGAGATGGATCTTAACCATCCACCGAGAAGGGGAACAACAGTTACTACCAGAGCTGGGCCTCGATACATTCCTTTTACCTTTGAGGATGTATCTAGGTGTGAGGTATGTGACTGCATCAGCCATAGAGGTGATCTTTGCCCCTCCTTCAAGCAGAGGAAAGATTGGCCCTGTTCTCCAGCCAATCAGTCGAAGGGGAAGCGAAGAGCCCAACAGAGTGGGGATAACCATGGGTTCGTGACGGAAGAAGTGGAGGTGGCTAATGGAGGGGGCGAGCGACCTATGGAGGAAGGGGAAGTACGGCCGGAAGAGGTGGTAGGAGAAATACTGATGGAAGAAGGGGAGGTACTTGGGGTCAGCCGGGGATCGAGGAGCAGATCTGAAGTTGTTTGCCGGGGGTCGTTGCCGGAGGGCTTGGTGGAGAGAACACCGGAGCTGCAGGCGACGGAGGAGTCTTGGGAGCTGGTTCACTGAGGTCGACGCGCCCTTCGAGGCCTTCAGAGCTCGCGTGCCATGACAAGCGATCACGTTGTACCTTTGCATCACAGCCGGACACGTGGCCGAGGGAAACGATGTGGAGCGTCGATCCGGGGTAGAAGTGTACGCCACCAGTCAATAGTGGGCAGGGGTAGCAGGAGGCGAAGAGAACCAACTGGGGAAAAGGGGAAAAGTGAGGCTAAAGAGGTCGGACTCCGTGCTATAGATGACTCTGGAAGTCTGGCTGGGACAAGTGGCGCCCAGCTGTCACGCAATGCTCGTTGTGGGGGTGAGGAACACGGTGGTATAGCTGTAGGGGTGGCAATCCGGGCCATGACCCGCAAACTCGACCCAAGCCAACCCGAAATAAACGGGTTTGGGTTTGGTGTAATCGGGTTCGGGTTATAAACCCGTTTATGATCCGTGAATAAATGGGTCGGGGCGGGTTGACCCGCGGGTTAGACGGGTCAACCCGTTTAAAAGGAAAAAAAATAAAAAAAATCCCTCTAACCTGCTAACCCACCTTCTACCTTGCCTCTCTTCCTCTCCTTCTCTGTTCTCCTCTCCCAACCCTCTCGCCGGCCACCCCTCTCTTCCTCTCCTCTCTCTCTTCTTCCCCGACCATCTTAACCCACCTCCTACATCCTCTATCTTCTCCGAGCAACCAAGACACAACACCCTCCTCCCCCGCGAGATCCAACCTCGACCCTGAGACAACCCGCGTCCACCACCATTAATCCTTGAGAACTCACCCACAAGGCCACAATCCATCCCGCCGCCGTCCTCTTCGCCGCCGACGCCTTCTGATCCCTTCCCTCATCCCTCCCGGTGAGATCCGGCCCAATCCGAGGATCCCTCGCCTTCCTCTAGGAACTCGGCACCTCCTCCATCCTCAACCCACCATCTCCGGCTACTCCGACCTCACACTCCCTAGATCCGGCCTTCTCGTCGCCTCACGACCCCTCCTCCATCGTTTTCAGCGAAGAACTGGCGTCGTCGGCCTCTCCCTAGCTCGCGACTCCTCTTCCTCCCTTCAAGACTCACGGGCCACAACCTATTCCGGTGTCGTCCTCTTCGCTGCCGACGCCTTCCGATCCCTTCCCTCATCCCTCTCGGCGAGATCCGGCCTGATTCGGGGATCCCTCGCCTTCCTCTCGGAAGTCGGAACCAGGCGCCGCCTCCATCCTCAACCCACCGTCTCCGGCTACTCCGACCTCCACACTCCCCAGATCCGAAGTCCCCGCCGCCACACATCCCCTCCATCGTTTCCGGTCAAGAACCGGCGTCGTCGGTCTCTCCCTAGCTTGCGAGCATCTTCCTCTCTGTCGCAGATCCACCGTTTAATAAACGGGTCAACCCGACCCGACCAGTTTAATAAACGGGTTAGGCGGGTCGGGTCGGGTCGGGTCGGGTTGACCCGTTTATAAATGGGTCGTGTTCGGGTTGATAAACCTTACCCGTTTATTAAACGGGTCGGGTTCGGGTTTGGCTTTTATTAAACGGGTCAGTACCCTACCCGACCCGAACCCGACCCACGAACCCGAATTGCCACCCCTATATAGGTGAGGTTGAGGGCCACACTCCTAGGTCCACTAGAGGTAATAAAGGCATGCTTTCCTCTAAAGGTAAAGAAGGTGCTAATGTCAAGCCTAGGTCCAACAAAGTGGTGGGCAAAGAGGCCTCCAAAGGTAGGAAGCATATATTGCTAATGTGAAGCTAGGGCCCAATAAGGAGGTAGGCCAACCCTCTCGGCCTGTTAAAGGTGTAGGGAAGCAAAAGACTCGATCTGCGTTGGTTCTTAAGAGATTATGGCGTCTCTTTTGTTCTCCTATTGGATGTAATTGTCAAAGAGGAGAAGCTATGTTGGCTACGGAGGAGATTGGGAAGGAGACAAGCTGTGCATGGTGTTTTTACGTCGGTGGTGTTCGGTCAGTTTACGATCTCGGTGGTCTATGGGGCAAGACTGTTCTTACATATTGATAGATCTTGTAAATGTAGGGCAGACTGTATAGCACGACGCTGTCGAGCCTCCCAGGCAGACTTTGTTTGATCCGGGGATGAGGGCCTGGAGGCCCTTGAGGGGTGGTTGTAGTTTAGCCGTTAGGCTTAGCTACTGTCGGAGGACTCAGGTGAGTTTTGCATGGTCTGGTGATGAGGGCCTCATGGCCGTGGATTGTACTGTGTAATTGGTCGTAGGTTTTAGCCTCTTGGCTCAACTCATAAAAAAAAAAAAAAAAAAAAAAAAGTGGGACGGTCTAAGATTTGAAAAGGCATGGAGTCAGATGTTGTAGATATCGTTTGAGCCGTGCATTGAAAATCTTGAAGATGTTGAGAATAGACCTTCAGGACAAGTCTAAGCAAATATGCCGGGTTGTACTTTTGAACAATTCAATAGCTCGAGAAGCGTGGGGGCACATATATTCTCAGACTTTGAAAACGGATGGGGTAGTAAAGTAGATGTTCGTTCTGGATGTCTTCTGACTATTCTCTCCCTCTCATCGGCCATAAGCCAGATTACACATCAAACCAACAATCTGAACTGAAAGCCTCTCAGATGATGTTTGACATTGATACCAAAAGGCGGCCCAAGATTATGCTCTCAGATAGAAAAATTGAGGTGTGGAAGTAATCACCTACTTTCGGCCTCTCAGTTTGCAATCTATACCTCATCGATAGCGTCTGGCATATGTCACTTCCAGTTGTCTTATTATAAGAGTAGTGATTCGGGAGGGAGGACCCGAGCCCACTTTTGGGAGGACCGAATCATTATTCTTAAAAAAAATCCAGATGATCAGCTCAAGTACCAGACTTCAACTAAAACACTCCATGTTTATTATAATAAAGACGGCTTCTACCGATTGTAGTTGTATTTACTTCTTTCTCAGTCTATTGGCTCAAGTTATAAAAAAAAAAGGCAAAAAAAGAAAGACGTCTACTGCTTGTATCCAAAAATTTTAACACTTTGCCTATACGCAAGAAGAATGGATGAGCACGGGTGAGTGCCGACTTAAGAAACCCTAAGGCCATGTTTGGTACTGGGATATTGGTTGCCCCTATCCCGGGATAACACCCAAACAGAGCCTTATCCTGACCCGGGGATAAAGGTTTATCCTGGGATTCCTAATCCTAGGATTAGAGGGGGTTTTATGCAAAAACCCCCTAAACCCCACCTACTCCCATCTACTTTCCATCTCACCAATCCCTATTCATATCCTACCTTTTTCATCCAATATTATTAATTTACTTTACATCTCACCAATTCAAAATTAAATTAATAATATAAATTAATAATAGAAAAGGTAGCTCATTGATGTGTATAAAATAATGATATAAATTAATAATAGAAAAGGTAGGTCATTGATGTGTATAAATTAATAATAGAAATGGTAGGCCATTGATGTGTATAAATTAATAATAGAAAATGTAGCTCATTGATGTGTATAAATTAATATAATAAATTAATTATTATATTTTATAATAAAAAAATAAAAATAAAATATTATTATATTAATATAAATGGGTCAGCATGAGGATGCAATGATGTGTATAACCATGCCATGTTATCATGCTATGTTATGTGGCGATGCGATCCTTTTTCGCATTCGCTGTAAGTGGAGGTCACGTGTTTGTCGCCGAAGGCCACGGTGTCGACAATAATGCCCCCAACACCGTCGAACCATACGACCCGGTGGAGGATAGGCGGGCATCGATGTTGACGATGGCGGAGGAGCGGGCGTCTCCAGGATATGGCAAATAAGTGGGCATTGATATGAGAGGGATTAGCAGGAGGAGGCGTCGAAAAGAACGGGTGGGGTGGTAATATTATATTTTAATTAATATAATATGTATTATCATATTATTAAGTAAGTTATTAAAGTCAAGGTGAATATTTATGTATTATCACATTATTAATTAAAGTACCAATATTATTAATTTACTTTCCACCTCATCAATCCCTATTCCTATTTCACTTTTTTCATCCAATATTATTCATTTACTTTACACCTCACCAATCCTAAGTAATCATTACCTCCTTATCCCCACTTTTTCAACCAAACACCAAGGTGGGATAAACTTTATCCCACAACTTATCTGGGGTTACTAATCCTTATCCCATCTAATTCCGGGATAGACTATCCCATAACCAAATGAGGCCTAAGGATGACTTCCCTAGGACTGCTTGGTCATAGGAGAGTGGAAAAGGAGGAGAGAGAAAGCGAGTTATAGGAAAGTCTTTTTTTTTCTTTAAGTTATTTCACATAAAATGGATATCATTTTTTAGTGTTTTCCTTATCTTTCCTTCACCTAAATAGCCCCTTGTTACATAAGGAACACAGATACGGCAAAAGAGGCTAAATAATTAAATAACTAAATAGCTTAATTATAGGCTACTTAATATGAATAATTCAGTAAATAAAAATAATTAAAGTAGGAGTTGTGACACACACACATATATCCAACATCTTCCTAAACCAATAAATAATTAAATCAGGAGTTATATACATGTATGTATGTCGTATCTTAATTTTTCAACAATTGATGTATCGAAGTGTCGATCCGTGTCTGTGCTGCATACCTTATTACCAAACAGGGGCTTATTGACACAATAGTGGGTTTCCAAGCCATGCCAAGAATGGCGAGGTACAATAATAATAATAAAAATACACCTAGATGATGACTGTTTATGAGGTTAAAGATGTCGTTCGGATTAAAAAATGACACTTGTTGTGAGCTCCAACATAACATATGCGAGTGTTACATGGACGACGATTTGGTAGACAAGTCAAAAGAAAGATCTGACTACATCAAAGAGTTATCCAAGGATCTAGAAAGTTCGTTAGCAAATTGATGATGATGCTATGAGCTAATCATTTAAGATTAACGTCATTGGTGACGATCAAATTTATGATACTAGTAAAGTCAAAATTAAGCTTCTCTAATTCAGCTGGCTGAGGTCATTGCTCTGCGATGCTTGGTAGCTTATTAGTCGACCTTCTCCTATCCTTCGATCCCCTTTCCATTGACTTCTCCTTAGTTTCATTTGACTAGCTCCATTGACTTCTCCTTAGTTCCATTTGACTAATTCCATTGACTTCATCATGTAAAAGCACAAACTTTTGAAGGGTACCGAAAAGTATTAGATTTTTGCAAGAAGAACTTGAAATGGTCAAGAAGAAATTAGGGGCAACGAGAAATTTCAAAATTAAAATAATTCGATTCCTAATTCCAGTATAAAGAAAATTGTTACCCAATTGATGCTAATGTTGCGTTACTATACTCTCAAATGATACTCTTAAAGACATGACAATAGAACGTGAGGTGGCTATTATATATAGCTGGAACTCTTGCTAATTCCATTGACTCAGTGTGATCGGTATTCTTAATTTCATCTGACTCTTAAGAGTAGGAAACTTCTCCGAATTGACGCCGGCAGTCGAGACCATCAATTCACTTGAAATTTAATTAATTAAGATAATCCTTAAACATTCATACATTGTTCTCATCGAAAATGACAAGCTTTATCATTTAATTACATTCACTATTTGCATTTTGGTCAAAAAACAGTTCGGTACCCTATAGTTTCCCAGTTTTGCAGTTTAGTACCATGTACTTTAAAAATTATCAAAAAATACTCCAAGTTACACATTTTAATGGCAAACCAGTCACTGTACTCAATTTTGACCGGTATTCGGGCTATTTTGACTGATTTTCACTGACGTGGACTAGTTTTTGCTGACGTGAGAGAGAGATACGGGAGGGAGAGAGAGAGCATCTGCCGGAGATGGAGATCCGGCGTCAGGACGGCGAGGCATGCGGCGCCAAAGGCTGAAGACGATGACGGCGACGGCGTACGTGCGCGGATGGGTGTCGCGATTGTACCTCCTGATGGCGGCGGAGGAAGAAAAACAGAACAGTGGCTGCAAGCAGAAGCACAGAGCTTTGATCCTTCAAGCTCAGCACTCGTCTTCCATCAGGCTTTCGCGGTGCCGATGGGCATGAACCACGACCTGGGACTGATCGAAAAGAAGGAGAGGGAGCTGGCCAAGGTTCTTGATGGGTACGAGAGGCGGCTCGGGTGGAGCGAGTTCTTGGCCGGGGACGAGTTCACGCTTGCTGATCTCTCCCTCCTTCCTAACTCGCATTACCTGATGAATAAATCGGAGAGAGGTCGCAAGCTCTTCGCGGCGAGGAAGAACATTCAGAGATGGTGGGAGGCGATCTCTGGCCGGCCGTCGTGGAAGAAGGTGGCTAAGATGCAGAGCAATCATCCTGGCTGGGCCATTTGAAAAAAAATATCAAGTAGTAGATCAAAGAGTGAGCTTGAGATGCATCATGTCAATGTGGATTTTGGATTCACTTGGATCATCTTAGTCTTGTATTTTTCTTTATTAAGAGTTACAGCCTCTGTTTTTCTTCCTCTGTTCTGTTTCTCTCCTCTCCAAGTCCGACATCCCCTCCTCTAAGGTCTATATATATAGAAGGGAGAAGGGTGTCGCGATTGTACCTCCTGGTGGCGGCGGAGGTGATGGCGCCGGGGGTTGGAGCTGGAGTGGGCGCGGTGGCGCCACCGGCGGCTGGAGTTGGGGGGGAGATGTTCGCCATCATCGCGTGGTACCGAGGGGAGTTCACGGTGGCGAACGCGATCATCGACGCCCTTTGCTCGCACCTGGCGCAGATCAACGGCGGGAGGGAGGGGTACGAGGCGGCGTTCACGGCGATCCACCGGAGGCGGATGAACTGGATCCCGGTGCTCCACATGCAGAAGTACTTCTCCATAGCCGACATCACCGCCGAACTCCGCCGCGCGGCGGAGGCCCGACACATCCCGGCGGGGCAGGCGAGAGAGGAGAGGGAGGAGGAGAAGCAGAATCCGGCCGAAGAGACAGGCGTGGAGGATGCGTCGTGGAGGGGCTCTCCTATCTCACGAATGTTTACCGTCACCCCCATCTCACGCCGTTAGTCCGTTGGGTCCAAAATGACCAGTATAGTAAGTTGGAGCATTTTTTGATAATTTTTAAAGAACATGGTAATAAACTGCAAAACTGGGAAACTACAGGGTATTGAAGTGCTTTTCGGCCTTGCATTTTTTTTGTGGCTCTTTCATACCCCCGGGTTTCTCTTCTGTCAATAATGGAATCCTACAATTTTCTTTTTATTGTATAATATATATGTACTAGAGAGCATACGCTATACTTCAAAGTGCAGAATTATAATATATGAAAACAATAGAGAGGGTATGGAAAGTTTCTCTTCTGCTCTCACATTCACCATTGAGGGAGACCTATTTATAGACAAATAACCACACAATCAGACAAATGCATAAAAACATGCATGGGTACATATTTCAACCCTCATAAATGAGGGTTAGGTAATGGTCATTCATGTCTTGCACATGATTCACAACACTCCTCATTGAATGACCATTACTACAAGAATGTGTCTCATTAAAAACCTTTACTAAGAAAAACCCAGTGGGATAAAAACTCAGGGAAGGAAAAGAGTACACCATTCTTGCTTAGAGAGGTATTAGGCTATCAAGACTGTCTCGTTAAAACCTTCTTAAGGAAAACCCAATGGGAAAAAATCTTAGCGAAGGAAAAAGAGTACAATACCTGAATATCTTCTAAGATCATGACTCCCATGTTAGTCTTAATCTTGTTTTGATGATGTCAATATGTGTATGATGAGAAAATATTATTTTAATATTTATATCCCTTAATTTGGAACACGTTAAAAAACATATTTAGATGTTTTTGTACTCGCGGTTGATGCGGCGGTCGATGGACAGATCGACCGCGGAGGTTGTTTGTGGGAAGTAGGCTGGCGGACGATGTGGCGGTCGATGCACCGATCGACAACGACCTATGTGACTTGATTTGGAGAAGTGATGGTCGAACAATGCGTCAACCCTGAAAGCATCATTTCTTCACAGAGGTTGACAGTCGATGTGACGGTTGATGCGAAGGTTGACTGTGAAGCTTGAAAGCTGATGCGGCGGTCGATCTTGGCTATAGTTTGAGCGCGACGGACGATGTGATGGACGATGCCATGGTCAACCACCTGTCAGAAATATAGTCGTTGGAGAAGAGCAAAATAATCATTGGGAGCTATTTTGAGAGGCTTGGGAGCTCAAATATAAGAGGGAAGATGCATGGAACTTACAAACAGACAAAGGGAATTATTGGTATACATTGTAGCAAGTTTATCTTTTATTTTACTCTTTGTTGAGAGTTTTAATTTTTGTAAAACTAATTCAAGTTGTGATGTAAACTTTGAGAGATATCCAAGAGTGACTTGGAGGATACCCAAAAGGTATTAGGGAGATTGTAAGGTTGCCAAGTACCCGGAAGCTTGGTGGAAAGCTTGTAAGATGTTTTGCAAGTAGTGGAGCCTCAAGGAGGGACTTGAGTGAAGTGAACGAAGATCAGGTTGACCGAACACTATAAAAATATGGTGCAATCTCTCTAACCCTTCCTTATATCCTTCTAATTGCTTGTTTATTTATCATTCATTTCATTTACAAGCATACGAGTTCTTAGACTCCTCCTACCTAGGTTTTTCACTCATCGATTATTCGTTAAAGATCCAATAGACGACGCATTCCTCTTGGACTTTCATCCCCCTCATGAAGCTATAAGGCAAACTTCATGTGCTTCACAAGAGATCTTTGAGACGACGCATTCAGATGCCATACACTAACTTTCTGAATGTTGTTGTTGATGCCTTTGTAAATAGATCAGCCAAGTTTTCGCTGGACTGTATCTGCTGGATATCAATATCGCCGCTCTTCTGGAGCTCATGTTTGTGGAAAAACTTTGGTGATATATGTTTGGTTATGTCACCTTTGATATAATCACCTCTAATTTGAGTGATGTATGCGGTATTATCTTCATATAGTACCATTGAGTTATTTTTGATTGAAAATAACCTACAAGTGTCTTGAATATGTTGTATCATGCTTCTCAGCCAGATACACTCTCTACTTGCTTTATGAATAGCAAGTATCTCAGCATGATTCGAAGAGCTGGCGGCTAGTATCTGTTTGATAGATCTCCAAGATATAGAAGTGTTGCCATATAGAAAGATATAGCTGGTTTGTGACTTGGCTTTATGTGGATCAGAAAGGTAATCAGCATATGCATAGCTAACCAATTATGGTTTCGAACTATTTGCGAAGAATAGTCCAAGGTCTGTAGTTTCGCGAAGATAGCACAATATGTGCTTGATCCCGTTCCAGTTTCTTCGGATTGTTGCACAACTATATCTTACCAATAGATTAACTGCAAAAGCTATATTGGGCATTGTACAATTTGCAAGATACATGAGAACTCCAATTACACTCAGATATGGTACTTCGGGACCAATGAGTTCTTCACCATCTTCATGAGGGCGGAAAGAGTCTTTCTTCACATTAAGAGATCGGACGACCATTGGAGAACTCAATGGATGAGTTTGGTCCATATAAAATCGTCTGAGGACCTTTTTCATATAATTTGATTGACGAACCAATATAAAATTCTGGAGAATTAGGAATAGGGCACACCTTCTTCTTTAGCTCAGAATAGTCTTGAGCGAAGTGATCCTTCTTTCCACAATTGTAGTACTTCAAATTTGCTACGTTTATGATCCTCCGATGCTGATATTTGTGACATTTTACAAATCTGTCAATTTGTGTATCATCATGAGCTGACTCTGAATGCCTGCACTTTATAGCTTGAGAGATAGGGACCTCCTTTTTACGGTTCACCTCAATGCGCTCCGCTTCAAGCTAGAGATGACGTGATATGTCCTTGAAAGTCTTGACATCATCACTATAGGTCATCAAGAGCTTCACTTGAGTCCACTCAGGGTCCGGTAAGCAACAAATCATTGCCAAAACTTGTTCCTTATCAGACAGCTCATTTCCAGTAGATGTCATGTACTTAATCATGAGGCTCATCGTATGAAGGTGCTCGACCAACTAATGGGTTGGATCCTTCATGTACTGTTGGAACTGTAAATTCAAAGTATGTGGTTTCATAGCTGGAGTCCGACAGGAAGCAATCTTAAATTGGTTCCACATATCTCGAGTAGTGGGGCAGTGCTCAAATCTGCCAATTAGGTCCTCGCGCATGCAACTAAGCATGGCAAATCGTACAAAACGATTTTCCCTGACCCCATTGTCATAGTCCTTTTTGTCACGATGATGTTGGACTGCATTTCCTATTTCAGGTAGTGTTTTGTCATTTGTCAAATGATTGAGCAACAAACGCTCCTTGAGAAGATTTTGAATTTTTTTCTTGCTAGATATCATAATTTTGGCCATCTAGTTTTACTATGTTGTGGTACTCAATCACATTCTTAGGGGCCATGTCACTACATTGATTGTATAGAAAAATTATGTTAGGCACATATCATATAATTTTATCGAGGAACTCAATCAAGACCATAAAATTCTTTCTCAAACACTGAGATCGAAAATTTCGTAACGTAGAGATGCTAGTAATCATCTTCCAATAGTGTAGGTTGGAATTAAGTGTCGAGTTAATTCTCAATAAAATGTTGGGAACAATTCCCACTAGCCACACCACTCATTAACATATAACGAATAGAATATGAATTTATTTTACATAAAATTTATTTTATCTAAGCATACATACGCTTATTTTAAAAATGACATACATTCAAAATTTTATGTAAATATGTAATTTTATAGAAGCGGCAAAAGCATAAATAACTGATATTTACATCATTTCTGAAAGTGTCTATTTTCAGCATGTGATAATCCGCTAAGGACTTTATCTTCAACTATTTATTTTCAATCACATAGTCTAAAAACAGCATGGTCCATGAAGCTAATTTAGTAATTTTAAGCATACACTTGGTATAACCTTATTTTCTAAATTGTGTGATCTAACAGTACTAAACTGTTAATCTACACAAAAAAAAAAAGTGCTTTCTGTAAACTATAGTTCTAACTGAAAAGAACTAATCCAGAAATTACATAAATATGAGGGTTACTAGCAGTCTTTCAAACACGTGCATACATAACAGAACTAAACTGTAAGCCCCCGTTTGGTGTGGGGATACCTTATTCCGGGTTAAGGGGGGTTAATGAATTTTGGGGTTAGAAAAGTGGGGCTAAGGAGTGGGGATAAATTTATTCTCATTTTGGTGCTTGGGGATAAGTAGTAATGATTGCTTGGCATAAGGAAAAAGTTTTTGGGGGTAGTATGTGAGATAAGGGTAGGATTTGTAGCTAATACCAAAAATACCTTTATATATAATGTGCTTAGAATTAGATTAATTTAATTATGGGAATGTCGACATGCCTCCAAATATGTCCGTTAATTGTACAAAAATTATATTAATAAATACAAATAATTAATAAATTAACATTATATTATCACGTAGGAAGAGATCGGACACCCGCTGACACATGCAATGTTGAACTCCGCGGTCATTGGCTTGACGACTTCCCCGTAGAAGGCACGGTTGTAATCTTCATAGGATTTGATGCCTTCGTACGGTGATTGAAATTTGCGGTAACAAGCACTTGGATACTTGTCAACTTGAGCGTGACACTCACGCCGCGTTTCATAGATACCGGGCTGTCGACCGCGATAGATCACGTAATAAGTCATCTACAACAAATGCATTGCAATTAGGGGTGGAAATTGGACCCGTGAACCCGACTCGACCCGAATTTAGCAGGTTTGGGTTTGGGGTATTCGGGTGTGGATCGGGTTCGGGTTTACCTGTCACACCCCGACCCAGAAAACCCATCCAGGACGGGGCGTGAGGGTCCTAACACTATTCATCATCAACCGGCGCAGTACAAGCGGAAAGGATAGGCAATTTAATCAAAAGTAATCCAGAGGCTAAGCAGATTTGATCATAATATAACATCAAGTCTTACAATGTCTGAGTTTCAAAATACATATTTATACAACATCCCAAAGGTTCTCCAAAAAGGGGTACAACAGTCATAAATATATATAAATCCAAAAAGAGTACAACTGATCATAACCTCCAACAAAACCTCAGGCGCCTCTGGATGTACTCGCGCCGCCAAAAGCCGAACCTGCTGGCTCCACTGAGGAGGAACTACCGCCTGCACCTGCAAACGCAGCCCGGGTAGGAATGAGCAAAAAGCCCAGTAGGGTTCTACTCTACGGCACACTGAAGGGAGGAAAACAACAACAGTGTTGTCCCCCAGCCTAAGTCTAAAGGATGCCACGGGTCCCATAACCCACCGATGTCCCAAGGGTTCCTGTCATGAAACCTCTCTCCTGAACATGTTACCAGGAGGACCACGGAAACAGCAACATGCAGGCTCTAACCCTTACCCAGCAGGGATACCACTGCCTGGGGACCACGTCGGGAGCTCCTCGGTTGCATCATTAGCACTTGGGCTTGGAAGACAACACGACCTTTAAACCTCAAACAAAGATTCGAGCCGACTATCGCAATCCTCAATCACCAAAGATTCATATCAACAATCACACTCTAATCCTGACTACCCATCCACGGTCCTAAGGCTAGATCCGAGCTACCCGAGAGCCTCGGATCGGCGACCTAAAACATCGCCCGCCTAACCTCAAATGCTTCTAATGCATGATGCATGAGCTTAAGCAAACATCTACCCTAGATGTCTCTATATGTCACATCAGCAGTTATAAGTTCCACAGATATACAATAGCCCTCGGCACTCGCCGGCAAGAAGCTAAGGTTACACAGTTTCTCATTAGCTAGCACTCATAGCTAGCTAATGGTTAAGCAAACAACTAAGCATTTAATTTCTACCAAACATGTATTTTCCACCAAAACTTGAATTAAATGCAAGCATAACCATAAGTTTGCAAAAAGGGAGGAAACTCGGATCAAACATCAAACCCGATGAAAGTCCTTTGAAAACATAATGAAACCCACTTACAAGCTTCCCTATATGTTTAAGATTCAATCAAGATTGAAGGCCATTTAAGAAAAACCAGAAAACACTGTTCAAAAGGCCACGGACGATGCCACGGTCGATCCGTGCATCGACCGTGGGGCCACGGACGATGCCACGGTCGATCCGTGGATTGATCGTGAGGCCCACACGAAGAAAACCAAGGGCGACGGTCGATCCAACCATCGACCCTGAACAGCCCAAAACCAACCAAAGCCTGACGGTCGATGCGACGGTCGATCCGACGGTCGACCGTCAGGTAAAGGGCGAAAAAGCTAAGGTCCCACGGTCGATCGATCCATCGACCCTGGGAACCCAAAATCTCAACAGAGCCCGACGGTCGATGCGACGGTCGATCCGACGGTCGACCGTCAGGCCCAAAGCAAACATACTAAAGCTGGACGGTCGATACATCGATCGACCGTCGAGCCTGACGGTCGATGCACCGATCGACCGTCGAGCTCAAAACGCAGTATTCCGGAAATCCATTTTCTAAGATTTGAAGGATCAAAACATGTTAGAATACAATCAAACTTTGCAAGCAAGTGTATTTTGAAGTGAGGGATCTAATGATGCAAAGAAATCCATATTTGGATGGTTAAATCCCATTTTAGGTCGGAAAACCAAAACCGACGAAACTTCGACAATACGGAAAACGAACCGTTACGATACCAGAATTTGCAAAGCAAGAATACAAGGAATGACCTACATTGCACACCAGGAACTACAAGCATTCTAACATGGCATTCACAGCACAACCATAAACATCCTAGCCTAGTAGAACCCGATCCAAGGATCGAGGTAGAAACACCTACCTTAAACGCAATCCCAGCTTCTCCACGCGTCCAGCCAACCGCGCCGTGAAGATCCGCTGCTCAAGCTCAGTCTTCCAAGGTCTATCCAGCCGGAGGAGAAGGGAGAAGGTAGAAGAAGGGGAAAACTTGGCTGGAGAAGAGAAGGAAGAAGAACCAGGGAAAAGAAGGAAGGAAGGGAGAGAAGAAGAGAGGGGGAAAAGAGAAACCGGGTAGGTTGGAGCCAACTGCTCCAACCACCCCCAGTCATCAGGCCCTTAACGGGCCAGGCCCACTAACGGGCCAGCAGCCCAACTAACGGGTCGAGAGCCCGTTCGACCCGCTCACGAGCCCGAGCTGGGATCTTCCGATCCCAGGGTCCACCTAACCATCCTAAACAACCACATACATCAATCCAAGGCCGTGGGTGCAACGCGGGTGTGAAACCGACCACCATGGGCATATTTACCAAAATGCCCCTGGGGTCCAAACCGCCACACGATCGCCCGATCGTGCCCGACGCGGAACCAAACCAATAGGAAACCGGCTCTCGACCCACGTGGTCGAGCCAGGTCCGAGGGACGGGCCCTCACATTACCCGTCACCGACCCGTTAATAATCGGATCGGGTTCGGGTTGAGGATGGTAACCCGTGACCCGACTAATGACCCGTGACCCGACCCATGACCCGTGACCTGACCCGTTAACGACTGGTGACCCGACCCATGACTCGACCCGTAACCCGTTAACTTATAAAATGATTTTTTTAATAGAAAATTAATGTTGGAATAATGTGTTTGACCCGACTCGACCCGCTGGGAACCCGACCCGACCCATTTATTAAACGGGTCCGACGGGTTGGGTTCGGGTTTACCCGTTTATTAACGGGTCGGGTTCGGGTCAACCAAACCAACCTGTATTGCCACCCCTAATTACAATATTAAAACAACATCACTTGTAATAGTTGAGGGTAGTATAGTAATTTACATCATGGTGCAGGCTTTGAAAACTGGGTTTGCTTAACCCGGGTTAAGCCACTATCCCCGCCTAAGCCCATTAGCTAACCCCGATCTAGTTTGGGGATAAATGGGGGGTTAAGGGGGGTTATCCCCCCCCCCCCCCCCCCCCCCCCCCCTAACCCCACACCAAACATAGCCTAATTGTAACATGAAGTGGCAGTTTAGTAAGTTTCAGCAACTAAGCATGGGATTGTAAACAAATTACAAACATGGTCCTCTACCAGTACATAACTATTAGTTTTGAACTATGCAAGGTATATCATGAATATATCAGCGGATGATTCACAGTAGCAGAGTACTAATTCAGCCATTACTAATTAAAGCATGGAACAGTATTTGGTAAAATTCTAGTAATAGCATGCTGCATATCAACGAGGAAAGAATTGATCTTTATAGAAAGAAATTTGGGATCCTTTATGTAAAAACACATAGCTTTTACGGTAAAAGATAAAATCAGATAGGGTTAAAAACTTGAGACCCTTATGGATTCGTGTTCGGGTCGGGATTGGAACTGATCCAAAAACCCAATGACTGTTTATCATCTCCTCCCGATAGATCTAGAGTAATGAAACCCTTAATTCTCGTGCCAACGTCGCGGCCAGCACGGAGCTGCCATCTTCCCTTCTTCGGCAGCTACAGGCGCGTAGCACAGTGGTCCTCGGTGTCGTGGATCCAACACCACTCATACGAAGTCGTGGCTTGCTCCGGCATCGATCAATCAACAGTCGACACATAATCGTCGATCTCATTGCCGATGTGCATCGCCACATTCACAACGGACGTGAAGCTTTGGCTTGTCGACAGCACAGCCTCGATCCCACAATGCAAGCAGCGCTAAGCCGCTGCCGTTCCATGGTTCGAGCGCCTGAACCGTTGGCTGGAGGCATGGAGCCTCCTCTATTAATGTTTGGAGCGGAAAAGGAGAAAGAAAACCACGCCAAAAAATATCTATGTAATAAATCTCGTGGTAGGCATGGCAATCTAATGTGAAACAGGAAGAAAGCATATATGATTAAGAAATCATATCGTCATGCATCATTAATAATTTATTATAGGGTTTTTTACATATATATATCCTCAAAAAAAATTGAAAATACGTATTTACCACTACATTTTTCATATTTTCATATATACCCCTCAAAAGTTAAAGTGATCACATATATACCCTTCCATCAACTCCTGTGAGGTTAACTAACTTAACCATGGTTAAATCATATTTTAGGGGGCTTTTTGTAAATGTACGGGGATTTTCGTGTAACTATGGGTTTTTTAGGATTTGTTTTGGAAATTCTCAGTTTTCACCGCCGACATAGGCCATTTTGCGGCCAAATGCCGGCCAAGTTTACTGATCTCCTTCCCCATCTTATCCCCTTCTTCTCCCCACTATTTCTCACTAGAAGCTATTAGAAGGAGGAGTTTGAGAGAGAAAGAAACGGACAAAAACATAGAAGAAAAAAGGGGTTTTCGTCGGATTTTTTCGAGATTTGAGTGGTAATCGTTGATTTGTTTTCTTCTTCTTGGTGTAGATAAGCTTCCTTATTGATTCCAAGTTTTTTCATGTATTTTTGGGCATTTTTCGTGACATTTTTTTGGGATTTTTGGATCTTCTCCGGCAAAGGTCGCCGGAGACGACGTCGAGGACGACGCCGTCCCCTTTTTCCAGCGACTGTAGCGTTGGGTAGTCGTCAATTTTTTCCTTCTTCTTGGTGTAGATAAGTTTTCTTGTTGATTTCAGGTTTTCATGTATTTTTGGACATTTTTTGTGGTATTTTTCAAGGTTTTTGGATATTCTCCGGCGAAGGTCGTCGGAGATGACGCCCCCCCTTTTTCCAGCGACTGAAGAGTTGGGTAATCGTCGATTTTTTTCTTCTTCTTGGTGTAGATAAGCTTCCTTGTTGATTCCGGGGTTTTCCATGTATTTTTGGGCATTTTTCGGGGCATTTTTTGATGTTTTTGGATCTTCTCCGACGAAGGTAGCCGGAGACGCCGCCACCCCATTTTTCCAGCGACTGTAGCGTTGGGTAATCGTCAATTTTTTCTTCTTCTTAGTGTAAATAAGGTTCCTTGTTGATTCCAGGTTTTTCCATGTATTTTTGGACATTTTTCGTGGCATTTTTTGGAGTTTGTGGATCTTCTCCAGCGAAGGTCGCCGAAGATGACGGCGGGGACAATGAACAGTATAAGGGGCAAAAATGTAATTTGACACCACGCCATTAACGGCGTTAGGGAATATTCCCATTTGATTTCACGACAGGTAACCCGAGGGGCATATATGTGATCACTTAAACTTTTGAGGGATATATATGAAAATATGAAGAATATAGGGGTAAATACGTATTTTTAATTTTTTTGAGGATATATATGTAAAAAGCCCTTTATTATATAAGATCCAGTGCATTGGATATATCAGACGATCAAGATAAAGCCACGTGAAGGGTGGTGGTTATCATATGGTTATTAGAGAGACGATGATTAATGAGAGGTGATGGTTACCCATGTCAGGTGACATGAGGGCCCACCTAGTAATATATAGATTCAAGAACATGCATATACAAAAAAAAAATACAAACGTTCATATCATGGAGCAAAAGCAAGCATAGACCTGGGCTTTGATGCCAATGTCAGAGAATCTAGTATATGACGAGGTATACGGAATACGGAATATCTCATTCGGAAACGTTGCGGATCTCGTTTGCCTTACAAACTCCGATGTAGGCCTACTCCTCGTCGTTGCACCTCTATCCTGAACCTTGTGGCGTTGGAAGAAAAGTACTACTAGAGTCTACTCCTCTCACACACACCCCTAACCCTAGGGTTATAGATCGTAACCCTATGAGAGAATAGGAGAGATGGCTATCATCCAAATCAAGAATTACGTTGCTAAGGTTTTACTCCTGTATTTATAGAAGTGTAGGACCAATCTTACCATAATTAGTTAGAGCCATGACTAGTCTAATCACTTAAATAGACTAGGACTCAAATGCCCATATGGACACACCACTGGATTAAACTTCATGCAACACAGAAGATATTAGATACAATATATGAACCTCTTACAAGACAATATAAATTTAGAAATTCACCTTCTGCCGTCAGCTTTAATATGTTTTTACAACAATTGTTGATTTCACTGTTCCAAATGCAATAAAAGCTTTCTGTAGGATTTTCCAGTTACATATTGTCGTTAGCAAAATCGGAGACTTATGGGCTAATCGGCGAAGTTTTCATCACTATTAGTTTATTTTATTCGGTAAAATTGTGTCTTTGATCTTCGCTTTGGATAGACAAAATACCTTTACAACTGCCTTCAACATTATTTCAAGTCAAGATCATTTCACACACTGAGGTTCTGAGCAAAACATGGGATTTTTTTGCCAAAATGGACCTCCAGTGTCCAGATTTGGAACATTGAGACCCTCCTTGGTGATTCTTTGCAACAAAGGACCCCAAACTTTAGAATTTCTGATTTTACCCCTCCCCTCCCATGTCATGGATGGCCATGCCATACATGCATCTTGTATCCCGTTTCTCCACATCATTGCTGCATTTAATGCATCAGGATTTTGCATTAAAAAAAAACCCCCTCCCGTCGCATTTAATGCGACGTGATGTATCTTCTTCCCCAACCCTCTTCTTCCCTCCCGCCGGGCATGGTTCCTCCCGCCATCTTCTCTTCTCCCTCTCCACTCTTCTCCCGCCGGACGAGAGCGGAGAAGAGTGGAGAGGGAGAAGAGAAGAGGAGGTAGTGGAGAGGGAGAAGAGAAGATGGCGGGAGGAGCCATGCTCGGCGGGAGGGAGGAAGAGGGTTGGGGAAGAAGACACATCCCGAGGAGGGGTTTTTTTTTTTTAATGCAAAGTCCTTATGCATTAAATGCATTAATGATGAGGAGAAAAGGGATACAGGATGCATGTATGGCATGGCCATCCATGGCATGGAAGGAGAGGGGTAAAATCGGAAATTCTAAGGTTTGGGGTCCTCTGTTGCAAAGAATCATCGAGGGGGGTCTCAATGTGCCAAATCTGAACACTGGAGTCCATTTTGACAAAAAATTCCAAAACATGTGCTAACCAACTCGTATCTCATACAAGAGATCATTGTTGACTAATGATGGAAGCTTCCCAATTAAAGTTCACACATAATTAAGTTATTTTTCTCAGATGCTACTTCAAGGCGTGACGAAGATGTGAGGTGGCCTATTAGTCGATCCATTGATTCATTGTTGTGTGTATTCTTAATTATTTAACCTTCCCAATGTTGACATTTGTTGCTGTTTTTCCATGGTTTTTTTATTATTCTCACATGTAGATCACAATTAAGCCAAATTAAAACTTTTCAAAAGCCCTCAACCTAGACCTTCATGTTGACCTCTGGAAGGAATTGTTGACCGTTAATTGTCATGACTTGTTATTCACACCAGCAGCTCAATCCTAGAACAACAACTTTGACATGGTGGTATCCAATGGTCCCTCACAGAAGGTTCCAAGATTTAATTTCCGGACTGACAATTTTGGAAAATAAAAGGTATATGGCAAAAGTTCAAAAAATACATAGATATACTCATTATAAAAAAACAATCTCTCTCTTTTCGGGAGGATTTCTGATATTGGCAGCAATTTAAAGAGTCGTGATATCTAGTAGCTTCTCGGAGTTTTATGATATTGACCTTAAATATTAATTTAGGAGTCATGCACATGATGTAGAGATTCAGAATACGGCCATTTGACCCCTTGCGTATAGGCTCTGATTTTATTCAAAATATGTTATTAACTTTAGTCTTTAGCTTTTCGCACAATTGGCGATCTATCACGACAGCTAACCAACACCGTTGTACAACTTGGTAGTAGTAGACATTTTCTTGTGTATCAAGTACAGCATCCGAACTCAATGATTACTTAGTGATATGCGTCACATCAATGGGGTGTGAATTTTTCACATCCTCCACGTGTCTAGTCATGATTGGGTGGCCATAGGAGCCATCCAAAACCCTAATCAAAACTATGGTTCAGAGTTTCGGCCCATCCCGATACGGAACTCTGAAACCATCGGGTTTTGGCATCTACTAATTTCAAAATAAGGGCTTCAAATCACCGAAACAAAACCCGAAACCGCCGAAACTTATCGGATTATTTGTGCAGACCTAATCCGAAACTTCGAACGTTACTCTCAAAACACCACCCCTCTCTCCATTAGAATCACAATTGCTTTGGGCCATGTGGAGGGTTTTGTCACACCTCCCAACGTGACAACGTGACGCAGATCATTTTCCTTGACTTAAACCACGTGTTCCACCCACCAACTGTAAACACTTGTTCATCCGGTCTTCTTTCTCTCGCTATCCAAGCTCTTACTTTTAGAAGCTTCCTTTCTTGTGCTGACTTGATCTTGCTCTCCTTTTCATAGTTTTCAAACCTTGGCTAGCTTACCAGTTACCTCCTTGTTCATACCTATAAAGGGCAGTATTCGTTGGCGTGCGCCTTGCCCCTCACTCAATGCCTCATCCTTACGTAAGTACACACTAAGCAACACGTTTCGTGTCCATTTTGGTATTTTCCTCATCCCTCTAGAAAAGGTTATCCTAGACCTTTAGCTTGAACAAATTAAGCTTATAAATAGACAACCTAGCTTATATAGTTTAGTTAAACACCCTACCTTCGATTCCATACTTGCTTCAAGAATCTAAGAAATTAAAAGCTTTGATTCGTTTCTTATAGTGATCATCTCTTCTTTGAAGACATATGAAGAGGTATAGAGATGTGGAGAGCATGGACATGGTTCGTGTGCTGATGATGCTCTCTCATGGCGCAGGCGGCGAATATGAGAGGTCGACCTCGACCTCGACGTCGTCGCCGGGCCGGGTATTTGAGTGCAAGACGTGCAACCGCCAATTCCAGTCGTTTCAAGCGCTGGGCGGCCACCGGGCCAGCCACAAGAAGCTGCGGATTACCGGCGAGAGCCAGCCGCTGGCGAAGCAGCCGAGGGTGCACGAGTGCGGCGTCTGCGGGCTGGAGTTTGCCATCGGCCAGGCTCTTGGGGGGCACATGAGGCGCCACCGGGCTGCCGCCACGGAAGGTTTCGCGCATGGCATCCTAGAGAAGAAGTCCGGCGATCATGAGAAGGCTTTGAGCTTGGATTTGAACTTGGCGCCGCCGCCGTCCGGAGTCGGTACGGAGCGCAGGATAATGGTTTTCGGCATCGATCTTGTAGAGAATACACCCATGGTGGATTGTTTCCATTAATACATTCACCATGAAATATTTGATCATTGTAGAATACACCATGTATTACAATAAGCATTAATAATTATTGATGCTCATTGTGGCCATCATTTTCAGTGATGTTCCATATTTTCAGAACAAATTATACGACAAAAATCACCAGGTTCTATTACAATTAAGTATAGTACCACGATGCCAGATATTCGTATTATGATTACCACAAATCATCGAACACCGGTACAAGTCTCTTTTACTTATGTACGATTCCGTTAGTAGTTAATATTAATAATTGTTGATGCTCACTACGCATACCATTGTCGGTGATGTTCCATATTTTCAGAACAAATTATACGAAAAAACATAATTTCGTGCCAGCACGAACGCCTACATGATATCGTAGTCAACAGTCGTGTCAATATCCGAATTTGAACAAGGCTCAATTATGTTTTTGGTACATGTAAAATTTTGGATATACCACTTTAATATCTATAGTTTTATAATTACGTTTTTAATACATATATTTAATGTATATAACATATTTAGTACCTACCGTTAGACGTCGTTACCCATACTTGATGGCAATCCACTCGTGATATCATCGATGAGCGGTTTTCAGTCAATTTTGACTAGTTTTTCAGTCAATTTTGACTGATCACCTCATCTTCCTCACTTCTCTCTCTCCTCCCTCTCTCTTCCGTGCTCTCTCCGCATCGATGATGACGACAACGCGCCCGCGGTGGAGCAGTTGCTTCAGGAGGCAGAGGACGACTTCCTCCTCCCTCTCCGCATCGATGCCCACACCACTTCTCTCTCCTCCACCTTGGATCCTGACCTGGCCCACCGTTTCCAAGCACTCAAGTCGCCTCCCGACCTTGCTGTGTCATCCTCCTCCAAGTCGTCATCGGTCGCTGACAAAGGATCTCAGCCGTCCAATCTAGCGGTGCCGAGTGCTGGAGCTCGCGATGATGATGATGATGCCGCATGTGATGATCATAACGGGGTTTCTAAAAAGGAGGTGGACAAGCTGATGCAATGGGTGATGGATGCGGCTCACCTCGATGCTTCTAAAGGCGGTAGCGAGAAAGACGACGACGATGAAGATAGCGACGATGGTGCTTCCGATGACGATGACGACAATGAGGATGGGGAGAAGAAGGCGAAGGAGGATAAGGCCTAGCGAGCATGAGCGTCTGGATAAGTGGACCAGCGGCGACCACCGCCTCTACCAGCCTCCCTCTCTCAGGCAGGCCCCTCCTCAACACCGCCGCCTCCACCTCCGCCTCCAACGCTACCTTCTTCGTAGACAACACGACATTATTACTATCCCCCTCCTCCGACGAGCTCCTCGCTGCCGCCGCCGGACTGCACACCCAGCCTTCTTCTCTGATTGGGCGAGGAAGAGAAGGGGATGGCATGCCTCATCTCGCTCACGAGTGGCGGCGTCAAGGAGCTGGGGGGAGGTGAAGGGCATGGGCCTTCGCGCCGCAGCGTGCATCGATTCCAGCTCCAACACCACGCACAACAGCGCATGCCGCAGCTCCCCTTCTTGTGCACTCATTTGCTTATAGCACCATCCCTACTTCAAAAAAAGATACAGTAGAGAACAGATGATTACCTCTCTTTGTCGGAGGGAATCCCACGACGGGAGGAGATTGCCGTGGTGGATCCAGCCACGATAGGCCTCGCTGGTGGTGCCATTGTTGTGGTCGTGTGCGATCACCTCCTCCTCCATCTGGGCAGCCTCGTCCACGTCTTCCTATTTGGTTGCCGAGCGCCTGGTGCGACGAGAACCAAGTCACGTGGATTTATTTGTCGTTTGAAAAAATGACGTCGTTAGACGGTCGGACCAAAACGAAGCGGTTTTAATAGTATAGATACTAAAAATGAAATTATAAAACTAGAGGTACTAAAGTGGTACATCCAAAATTTTACATGCACTAAAAGCGTAATTTAGCCTTTGAATAAAATATCTTTGGCAATAAGCAATACAGGACTAATATCTTTACCACTTTTTCAGCTTCCTTGGTGAACAAGTCACTCCTTATTGACGAGTAATGCTGAATTCATCCCTCTTAAATGTACACGTTTAGCAAATGCCAATGACCTGGTTCCACGGTATTAAGTGGGATGAACCAGTAGTCTACAAAAATCATATCACCTTGCCCCTCCCATAGATACCGGAGGTTGTCAAAGAATGTGCTATCATTTCTCTTAACATGACAAAGCTTTTATATGACATACCTTATCATGTACAATGTTCTCATCTGCATGGGCTTTCTCTCCCACCAACCCTTCGGCAATGATTACGGACTCAGCTTTTCTTTTTCCCTTTGCTTTCCCTCTTCCCACGTACAATGCCCTCAGTTCTGCAAGCTTGCCCCTCAGCCGGTCATTCTCCAACAACTCGCTGCCAGCTGAATAGACTCTGGACCCCGCTATCTCATTCTCCTCCATGTCATTCTCCACTATTTTGTCATGAAGAGTCAAATAACATGTAGCATAAGAACATAAGCTATCGTA
>OY986966.1:8454047-8531547 GCA_963920575.1 Narthecium ossifragum
TGGTGAGAGCACACTGGGCAGTTGTTGTCTTTGGGAATGCTATGACATCTCTAATGGAACTAGCACCTGCAAGAAGCATCACAAGACGATCCAACCCATATGCAATCCCACCTGCAAAATATTGGAAAAAGATATGGTCATTGTTTAGTGCAAACTACTATGATCACCGGTATGCACATGGACCTTCTGAAAGCTCTTAAACAGTCTGAATCGAATGAAATATTGCATACCATGTGGAGGAGCCCCCATGTCTAGAGATTCCAAAAGATATCCGAACTTTTCTTCAGCCTGCGATTAACGACGTCCATCACTAAGAAAACAAGAATAGGCACTAAACTGCACTAACATAAGGACTAGCAAACTACAAGATTGAGGGATATCTGTTCTGTACCACCAAAAGAACATATTAGGAATGGAAAATGCATTGCTGTTATTAATAAAAACTGTATTTCAACGTATGCTACATAATGCAGAATCATACACTTGTACAATTAGACGACAATTTTCTTTTGTCCTCCCAATTGGCAAATTATTAGGAAGGAGCCATAACATAGATTGCTTGCAAATTTTCTGAACCTAAACAACTATGGTTGTAAAACATCCATTTTAACAAATCAATACTTTTGATCCTAAATAAATTCACCAAAGCAATAAATACATCATTTTAATGACCATGGTGCTCAACATCCATTTTGGTTTTGATAAAGGCGTACCCAAGAAGATCTTGGGGGAATTACTCCATAGATATCAAGTATCGTACAACTATGTGCAATCACAGAAACCAGTATTGCGATTTAAATAACTAAAACCAACACATTAATGCTTTACCTGAACAGAAGAGATACCAACAATATTCAGGACCTTTTCTTGGAAATCACGCTTATAAATTCTCAAACTCCCCCCGCCAATCTGATGGGCAATGGAAATGTTTTTAAAGCCACAAAAAGTATTAAAAGGGCAAGCCCTTGCAAAGCCAGAGCAAAAAAAGGAAATAAACACACTACATATCAGAATTTGTTACTTTACCTCCTTAACTCATCCAATTCAAGCTCATAAGTTTTAATTTTCCACAAATGCACAATTTTGGAAAGGTTCAAATATCACAAAACGCCAAATGAGAGATGTATAAAACATTGAATTAAAAAGGTTGCCCAGTGTAAACCGCCACTGAACCCTCAATTCTTATCCGCATAACTGCCCCACCTCATTCTCCATACATACACAGCATTCCAGTCAGTGATTTCCGTAAGGCATTTACAGTGTCTTGAATTCTCCACTCTCAGTTGCAGTAAACTGTCAAACCAATTTCTTCAGCTTGTTCCGTTCCACTCTTCCACAATGAGTTTATTCTCATTTCATCTCTCCAAGGCAAAACACTGCCTCTAGTTCTGCTAGCAACCCAAAGGGCATCAACAAGCCAAACATGTGACGTCATATGTATAAACCGTTCAGTGTTGGAAAGCATATCACACATCTACTCATAAGCAAAATAGAAACCTATAGAATAAAATAAAAACTTATAGAATAAAATAAAAACTTGATGAAAGAAAATGTCCAAAACCTCGTCTGCGACCCAAGCATATGTTCTATCTTAAAAAGTACATCCTACGTAGGGCGAATGACACAAAACTAGAAAATAGCAACTGTTATCAGGAATAAAGCTAAACTAAATAAAGACAATCAAAGATAGAGGGAACACAAGAGCTACCTCAACTCCATTGTACACCATGTCATAGGCCAAAGCACGGGATGAAGAAAGATCGTCCATATCTTCCGCATTCGGTGCAGTAAATGGGTGGTGGAGGGCCTGCAGGAATGAGCAATAAGCTTTATAGCAACACACACACAAAAAGAATTCAACATATCAAGTAACCTTCCTGCCTAAGCGGACAATTGCATAAAATTCCATATAAGTGATAGGTGAGTACATTTTGTCTTCTGAAAGAGGCAAAGAATTAAACTCAGGTAGCTGATTCTTGTTTGATGATCTCTTTCATAGCAAACTATAAATAAAAGTTTCCACTAGCAGAAACGTCCCTACAAAAAGCACATCGACAACAAAGTGCTAGTAGCTGAAGATTATATCTAGGACATGGATTCTATAACGATCCCTTCCTAAAAGACCTAGAATGATTTCATTTTAAGTGAAAGATAGTAGTTACAAACTGATAGTCATGCTGCCTTTTTTTCCCTAATATCTCAGTGAGGGATTCACTAAGGACGGATTTGGCGATGATGCGGATTTCGAATCCAGTATCCATGGGAGCGGATTCCGAAAAAAGTGTCCGCTCGAGAAGAGCGGACGCTAAAAACGGAAACCGGCCCTATGCGGATTCCGTTTTTTCGGATCCGCCCTTTCCACTAAACAACGGATCCGCTGAATCCGGAATCCACACATTCTCCCATCTAACGGATTCGCCCAATAGATGTACATCCAAACACGCCCTAACTAGACCAAATATACCAATACAACAGGAAACCTGATTGTGGCCTTACATATAGTTAACACGGCACATGCAAAATGCTACTTTCAATCGTAGATAGTTTTAAGCTGAATTGACAAACACAAGTCTCACCAAAACAAATGATTTACTTAAGGGTGCCGAGATGTCACTTAAAAAGCCAAATTCGAAAAAGTGCAACTATGACAATATCACTGAGTGCTCTAAGGGAAAGATACCCCTCTATCCACATTCCGAGTGCACAGAAGAGCTACCTTCAGATGTGTGCAACTTTTTATATGATATGAGCATGCACATAAGGATCTAACAGGGTAACAGCACATGTCAAATAAAAACTGCAGCAATACATGAACTGGTGTATCATGCCTTTCTATTTTGGAGGAATAAGCCTGGCATTTAATAGCAAAACCTTTCAAGTGCATGAAAGAATAGCTCGAAAAGAGACTAACCTCAAACCTCTGTTCTGAATCATTCCACTCAAACATTGGGAAGTCCGTAATCCAAAGAATTGAATGTGATGACTGGCACCCCAGAGAGACACATACAAAGAAGATAAGTAAAATAATGAGGACTGAAATTTCAGCATAAAAATAAACAATGTAGAATCATACAATGAAATGGCATATACAAGAAAAGAAAAAATAAACAGGAAACAAAACATAGAAAATTGAGGAATGCACAGCATATTCAGTAATAGAATAGAAAATTTTGGTATTGCAAAAATATAATTGGTTGTCGAAATAAGAGCACCCCTATCATAAGCTATATTTTTCTCTAGAGTTCAGTTTCTTATTATGTCTGTTAACGTAAGTCACATTGTACAAAAAGCTTGCATAAAAGTTGTATCTGTGGATATACTCTGATTACTTCTCGTAGCCAATGATATCCTGTATATAGCAGTCACCTCTTGACGACAAGGTATGCTAAATAGGACCATTAAAAGTCTTTCTGATTCAACTCAATAGCAAAATAAAATATATAACAATACTGTAAGAGCCAATTTTAACACATTCGATCCTTCAAAAGAAGTTCACAAAAATGCAAAATTATCTTAAAAGTGTCAACCTACCTAAGTGTGGATTGTATTATTTTCTTACATTGTATGACAAGTTTTTTATCCTTTCAATTTACAACAGATAAGAAAACAAATGACCCACGGCATTGCCCTTAGAAATTGGCATATCACGTCCAAGAAAGAGGGAATGAAGTTCTCCTGTTGTAGATATATACCAATACATTAATTAATAACCATGCATATTAGATGGCAACTGAAAGAGTAAAAGGGAGTCTGTGAATTGCACAAAATCCCATATATGCTACTAACGAAAATATAACACAATACCCAAGGATCATTTAACTTTAACACCAGAGGCTTTTTGTCTGCTCTAGACATTGATACCTATTAAACTATAGCAGTGTGAACAAGTGAACTCACAATGACAATGCTTGTTAAAAGATCTAACATGCTCGAGCATATCAGAGAGATTTGATGAACATAGCATGTTACAGAATATTCTTTCGCTATTTGTGGGTATTTATACCACATAACCAGCAAACTGAAAATCTCTTTCCCTTTTCTATGGACAGGAGCATAAAGTGTAATTTAGACCACTTACATGATTAACCAAGCCCATTTCATTTGCAACAAATGTTCTGAGCCTTTCAAGAGTCTTGTTAACCACTTTGGGCTGGCCCACCGCAAAAAGAATAAGATCATCCACCTTTCCAGAACATATCTTGAGCAAATGCTCTCGGTTTGCAGGTTCTAGACTTGATGTCAGAGCAGAAATTCCTTCAAGCATTCCTATTTACAATCAAAGTATTATCTAATGATGTGTTAGCATCTATCAAGCAGAGAAACAGGATCAAATTTGTAGGACAAAGGTCACATTTCCTTTACCATTATCCAACACTTTCACGAAAGGCAAACCCTTTGCTCCAGCTTTTATTGCTTCATTGTAAATATCCCCCTTCTTAAGGGCTGTGTTTGAAAACTTTTGGGCACCTGAAGGCACACACAATGCTTTGATGATACTGCCATTATTTAGGGCATCAGCAAAAACCTTGAAACTACAGCCTGAGAAAACATCAGTGACCTGCAGTTTCAATGAAAGAAGTTTCTGAAAAAGGGAAGATAGTATCTGCAGTGAAGAGGAGCAAAAGATTACACTAATAAAATGTAAGAGACCAAACAAGCTGTTACATTCAATATCAGTACGAACTTTTACTTTTGGGGTAAAACTAATCATAGAGTAGGAAATAAAAATGAGAGTTCTGTAGGTCCAGAATGTTAATGAATGAATAGAATGGAGACATCTCTAAAAGAAAATTTATGATGCATTACTGAAAAGAAAATTCCTCACATAGGAAATAATGCGTCAGTGGATATTTAACATTATATTCTATATATGAGTTGATTCATGACAACTTGGTTTGTCTCCCAATATGCTAGAAGTAGAAAACTTAGCATGAAACATTTCATGATGATTAAGCCAATGCACATTCTAATCATTTATGAAGCAATCGAATCACTTAGCAAGAGACTCACATCTTTCAATTCCAAACCGAAGCGAAGATCTGGCCTATCAGAACCATACCGACTCATTGCTTCAGCATATGTCAGCCTTGGAAAAGGATTTGGGAGTTGGACGTTGATTATCTCTTGAAAAACCTGACTATTGTAAATCATCCATTAGAACAGTCAGAAAAATCCGACAATGAAGGATATTTCAAATGAATGTGTTTTGCACTAAAAATGAGAAAGTACAAACATGTCTTATCAAGTCCTCATTTAGAGTCAGCATGTCCTCCATAGGTGTAAAAGCCAATTCCATATCTAATTGAGTGAACTCGGGTTGTCTATCTGCTCGTAGGTCTTCATCTCGAAAACACCTGCATAAACAAAGAGGACAAAAGAAAACTATGGGCAAACCCGCAGAAGTACTAATTTCAATAAGCACCTACAGAGTTGCGTCAATGAGATTGGCTATCATATATGCACTCTAAAGTCCGACCGATTTAAAACCAAGGTCAGCCAAACCAAAAAAGGTATAGTTTAATAAATATCAGAGAGAGAATGAAGAGAAAAATCACCTAGCAACCTGGTAGTACTTCTCAAATCCTGACACCATCAACATTTGCTTGAACAACTGAGGACTTTGAGGTAAAGCATAAAATGCTCCTGGCTTCAAAATCATATGCAAGAAGATAAGAATTGCCGCCACCGTCTCAGGCATCAACAAAAACTCAGCAAAAAGAGACATGCGTAAGGTTCTTCCATTAAAAAAATATTGTCATGATGCATAAAGCTCAAAAGGTTTCTTTTGGCAAATCAAGGTATAGACAGTTTTGGATGCTACGCAATAAAGAGTTAAGGAATTGTTAGCTCGTTGCTATGTGAATTTATTTTTCATAACCAATAGTACGACTACAAGTTGTCATGAAAGAAATACCAGTTGTGAAAAAGAGTCGATCGCTTTTTGTTAAAAGTTCGATTTATATACCGAACTCGTGATCAAGGATTGCCGTGCCGTTGGCACGCGCCGTGCCGGCAACCCACCGGTACGGTACGCGCCGCCGGTACGCGCCGTGCCGGACCGGTACGCGCCGGTGCCGGTCCAGATGAGTAAAATTCACTCGTTTTCAACCTCTTCAATTGACCAAATATAATCTCTTATACCAGAGTAGAGTGAAAACATATCAAAGTAGTATAATACAATACATGACACATAATCAACAGTTCAATACATCTCTTATATGAGTACACACCAAGCTCTTTCTCAGACTAACCATAACATATTATATTAGGCTTATCAGTAACATCAGCAATTAACGAAAAAATTAACATGAATAAGTCAAAAAAAAACTAAATAGCATCAGAAAGTAATATAATAACTAAAATAATTATTAACATAAAATTTTAAAATTTCATATGATACATTTAATTATTACAAAGTTACCATTATTAGCTAAAAAACAATGCTAAAAACAATAATTATTAAATAAAAAAGCTACTAATTACCATCATTAAATAAAAAATAATATATTATATAAGGCTTTTCATTGATACATACCAATTTTTATTTTTAACTTGTTCCTGACTTGCTGACTATCTGGACAGCATGTCGTACACAGATTAACCACCCGGCTCTAATTATCAAAAGCTACCATTATGTGAGCCACCCCTCATCTCTCTCCTCCCTCCTCCTCCTCCTCTCTCTCTCTCTCTCCTTCCTTTTCTTTCTCCCCAGGTGGCAGCTCCACTCCCGAGACCCTCCTCTTTTTTTCTCCCGAGCGGCTCCTCCTCTTTTTTTTCTCCCGAGCGGCTCCTCCACTCCCGGCTCCTCCTCTTTTTTTTTCTCCCGAGCGGCTCCTCCTCTCCTCCCCACGCGGCTCCTCCTCGCCTTGGCCTCGGCCTCCGGCCTCCGGCCCCTCGCCTCCGCCTCGGCCTCCGGCCCCTCCCCTCCGCCTCGTGCTCCCCCCTCGCCCCCGCCTCGTGCTCCCCCCCCTCGGTTCTTCCCCTCTCTCTTTCTCTCCTCTTTCCCTCTCCCGGCACATCTCCGGCACCCCCCCGATACCGTATGTATCGCCCGACACATCTCCGGCACCCCCCCCCGATACCGATTCGGGGGGGTTTTTTGCCCCGGTTAGCAGCCGGTTCGGTACATACCGGGCGGCACGGACATGTGCCGTCCGGTATGGAAATCCTTACTCGTGATTACAAGCTGCACACCCATCAAATATCTAGGTTCTCTGGTTAAATGTTGCCCAATTTGGGCTCATTGTCACTAGCTTTTCCATATTGAAACATTCTAAATCTAAATCGGGTCAAAAGGGGGGACAATACAAGAGCTGACTCTTTACTTATGGCTTGCTCATCCAGCTAAGCAACCAGCAGAGTCAAGGGCATAGTAAGTGAGAATCTAGCTTATACCACCTACATTGAAAGAATCTCAAGAGTCCTGATTCTCACACACCAACCAAGTCTACTCCTTCATTGGAGTGTACCTACATCGTGCCCTATAACCAGTTATGTAAGATTTCCAATTGCAATCGGTCATTGGTTTTTCCTCCAGAAAGGGAAAACTGTTCTTGAAATCAACCTTAGAGTGACAAGTCAAAAGCTTTTGCGCTTAAATCTTCCCCACAAAGTTAGCATATCTATTAATCACGAAAAAAGTAAAGCCACCTAATTGTAGTGGTTATATGTGATGAACTAGGCTACCTCTAAGTCTCAATTTGTCCTTCTAAGATAAAAAACTGAGATACATTATCACTAATATGTCACCTATACATTGGGTCTTCATCAAGATTCAGTATGGATCAAACATAGTCGCCTTCCTTTCACCAAACAATAAAAAGGCATGAGATTATGTTCAGTTATTTGATCAATATATAACCCAATCAGACAATATGATGTCGGCATAGGATTGGTGAACCACATAGTCTTAAAGCAAACTAGGGAACCTTTCATAATTGCCACACAATGTGACAACTCTAATAGCCAAAGCACTCTGAGAGAAATGAACGAATTAAAACTGACCATCTTGCCATTTATGAATCATGAAAATTCCAAAACAATTGAGATGTTGCAAGAGAGTGGGGTTTCCATAAGCCAAAAGTCTTATTGGCAAGTAAAATCCTAACATGGTGGCTCAACAGTATAGCTGCAGCGTGTGCACGTTTGAAAAATAACCTTCGGATTTTTGCAAATAGCCCCTGATCTTATGCTTAAATTGCAAATATATTGCTGCACTATTAATATTTGCATCCCGCGCCTCTCGTTGTTAATCTCAATTACCAAAAACCCCTTGTCATTAATCACCCTTGAATTCCAAACGGAAAATTAACCATACTAACTAGTTAGTTTAACCACCCCATATAAATAATGAAATTGCCCTTAATTTAAGTAAATGATTCTTTTTCCCGCAAATAAGCCCCTACATGATCATTAAACTGCAGATATCCTCTTTCTTCATTGGTATTTGATTTTAGCTCTTCTCTTATTTGTTTATATTGCTAATAACCACTTTGCCATTAACTTAAATCTTTTTTAACAGATTTTTGTCAATTCACAAACAAGATAAAAATGAAATTATCTGGAGATATTTTTGAAGTAGTTGCACATGGAGTAACTGTCATAGTTTCTTAATCAAATAAAGGAGGCCATATCCAAATATAAATAAAAGTAGGGATGGGGGATTTTGCAACATAGTAATTATGTGTTGGGGACCTTGGGGTACTTGCAATAAGTACAGTTTTGGGATTTCACACATAATTTAACGGAAATTCCAAATGTAGTCTTTAAGCTAGCAAGAGAATTAATCCAGGGGTTATTTCAACCTATATGAATAATGGAGGGATTGGGTTGCAGATATCAATAAACCGGAGGTTTATCAGCATTATAGCCATCAAATAGGCTTTGCAAAAAAAAAAAAAACACAACCTTTACAACCAAACTGGGTGCAATAGACTAGACAAAAGGAAAAATGGTACTACGTGCTAGTAAGACTATAGTTGCACAAAAGTTAGCAAGCAATTGCTGCAATCAAAATAAGAAAACAGAGCAAGATGAAGAAAAAGAAGGAAAGGAAGGAGGCGAAAAAGAGAGAGAGGACGAAGAACAAAAAAACGAAGAGGAAGAGGAAGAAGGTGAAGGAGGAAGGTGAACAACGAAAGAGGAAAAAGACAACGAAATACAAAGAAAATAATACATACTCTGAAGCTTGGATATTATATTTTAATCAACTAAACAAGAAGCCATGAATGATAAAATTACAAAGCAGGAAATACTCAAGAAACAATTAGAATAACCACAAATAATAAGCTAAGAAAGCTGGAGTACCTGAACACGTGATGGCACAAGATAATCTCGTGCACCTTCAGGCGTGGAGCGGGATAACATTGGAGTCTCAATCTATTCAAAAAACCAATACATTCAGGAAAAAGTTAAGCATAAATGAAAATAATGACACAGGTTCAGTTTTAATTGTGAAATCAGCTTCAACGACCACTATTAAAAGCAACGATAACAAGACATGTCGCTCTGCAGGTAGCGGTGTAAGTGGTTAACGCAGCATCCATATCTAGCACTCATAGTCCAAACTTATTGCCAAATAGTGTAACCTAAAATTGGCTTCTTTCTTACTGACTGGACTAAATGCAGTCAATCCAAAGTTCCATACAAGAGGATAAGGCTCAAACCAAGTAGAACAAATTGGCAAAGTAGTCCTTTTCAATGAATCAGAAAGTGATAGTTCACGATTACCATATAAATTGATCAACTGATCAAGGCATATAAATTGCTGAAGTCATTATTTATCAAGGTTTATATAATGCAGGATCATAGACAGATCATAAGCAAAGAAAATCAATGAAGAAATAAGAAATAACACGTATACTTTAAAGATGCAGTCACAAGCCGGATAATCTCCTCAAGTGCATTCATATATACATGAAAAATCATTCAGGCATAACCATAAGCTAACATCACATCTTACAACACCCAAAACAAAAACACTACAAAAATTTGTGGATATACATTTCACTAAAGGCTGTAATCCTTGAAGCAGAAAAATAAAACCATCGCTGGAATCAGAAAACAATAAATGCATCGCCCCATTGCCATGAAAAATAAACCACAAATAATAGCATAGAAGCATGAAAGTCTGATGCATATAAGCAACATAGAATTTTATCTAATCGTTTTAACAAAACTACTATAAGGAGGAAAAGAAATTCAGCCAAAACTATAATTTAAACAACTCTGTTACCAGATAGAAAAGGGGACAAGGAATCATAAAGCTAAACTGAAGTCAACAGATAGGCTTCATGTCTATGGTTCTTGATATATTGGCACTGCCTAAGAAAGACCAATGCCTGATCATATTGCACATATTAAATTATATCATGTACAATAAATCATGAGCAGTTTTTTTTTTAATGCAAAACCTACATGCAGCCTAGATTTTGTTTCTGCCTGCCTATGGATTACGCCTATTATTGGTCCCTTTGCAAGACCATGTACATTTTTAAGGTCCTTAAACAGTCCACCTATGAAGTTACAGACGCCCATTAGTTATACACCATTCAACAAGGCAATCAGACACAAGCTTTTAGGTAGACAGTCTAATGATCTAAACACATCTGTTATAAGTTATACGGTTGAAATATTCTACATGCATCTGTGGTTTATTCTCTTTTCCTATGGTCTATGCTTGGTTGAAACTGCACTAATGTGACCAATCACTTGCACCACAAAATCATCTTAAATGACCATGACAATTGGTATTTCCCGCATGGAACCAACTTGTGGCAAGCACAACCTGGTCTAAAAATGACACCTTTGCAACCATTTTAGCCAATTCATAAACCTAACACATTCTCAACCAATTCACTAGAACCGCTATCCTGCAATTTGAATTAGCAATGTAGTAATTAGTAAGGAAACAACTGTGTAAATGAATGGAACAATACCTCGACAAAATCATGTTTATCCTCCAAATACCGGCGGATGAGCTTGACCACCTTATGCCGCAACCTCAAATTAGATTGCATCTGTACCCGACGCAAATCAAGGATCCGATATCTAGATGTGTAAAGGCTTCTTTAAATTATGGAAAAA
Organism: Narthecium ossifragum; assembly: GCA_963920575.1. NCBI lineage: Eukaryota > Viridiplantae > Streptophyta > Magnoliopsida > Dioscoreales > Nartheciaceae > Narthecium > Narthecium ossifragum. The sequence goes on from OY986966.1 coordinate 8,465,133, forward strand.
TAACTTATAAAATATGCATTAGTAAGAGATCATTGATTAGGGTCAAGAAGCAAGTAAAAGCAGTGGCAGACTCAAAAACAGTTTCTTCCAACTCTAACTAAGCAAGAAAATTCAGGTCAACAAAAGCAAAAAGTACATAAGTAAACTGATGCAATAAAAACTAAGTGACAGTGGACACCTATAAGAAGTTGTCATAACAAAATATCTTAATCCTACTTCGGATACAGGAGAGAACTTAAAAGAGATGGCTTATTAGAAAAACATTCCATATCAAAATGATACAGTCTAGCTTTATTGTGCATGAAAAGACATAAAAGATATTAATTTCTCAGCAAATGTTCTCAATAGCAAAGAAATGCTACTGAGAAGAGCTAAACAAAAAAAAAGCAAGTAAAAATTATCATGTAATAGCAAAATTAGGAAACACTAACTAGAAAACAGCGATATGGCACCACTATAGAATTCACCATAGCATTACAATAGCTTTTTTTGGTCATCTATTGCCAAAGCTTAGATGTCACACTAAGAATGTTTCTTTTTCCTGTAGAAGCAAACCAGGAAATCATAGTTCATAAAAAATAAGGCAAGGATGAGCAGAGTTTTTAATAGGCCAAGGGTATGCACTATATATCTTTATCTTACAACCACACAGCACTGTCTTTTCAAACTAGCCAGTTAAGTACTCAATCTAGTTTTTATCTTATACAACCTATTCATCCACATGGATTACTCCTACAATGACATGGCGTCCAAATATAGAACTACGATAATCGAGAAACAGAATCCCTATAAAACTGAGTCAAACAAACCAAAATTGAGTGCAGTTTTGATGGACACCCCCATGAGAAGCAAGAAGGAACTTCTAGAAGATGACATTGTCAAATCAAATTTCCACCAATCCCTAACTGACACTAAGATAGCTAGAATTTTCTGTACATTTCAATATATCTCCATAACATTAAACTCGATATTCAACAAATCTCAATATTTCCACTACACTGTATATTTGTTAGTCTAGAGCAAAATCCATGCTAAGCATTAAGGATATTCACCATGGTTTGATGCCCTAACATAATGTCCACATATAAAACAACAGAAGCCCCTTTCAATCTGGTATTATGTGCTACATCTGGTGCTTTATTCCACACGACAATAATTTGACGCAATCTACATATAGCTGACAAAGAGCAGTTGGTTCAACATGTGATGCTGAAACCATAAGGTATGTCAAATCCAGAATAGATGGCATAGGAATGTGCTTAATCATAATAGCAAGCTTCAAAGTCAACTAACCCAACTAACAGTTTTAGTTGGAATATTGTTGCTCGAACATGTCACTTAGGGTAAACAGCAAGCTATCTTCCATATCGCATGTTACAGTAAGAATCCTCAATCATGAGATAGCAAAGTCATTCTATTGCTAGGATATAAAAATAGCTAAAAGCTTTTAAACAAAAGGAATAACAACTATACCAATCGAAACAGAATTAACAACATACCTCAAACGGATCTCCTCTGTGACAACATCTTTCACATCATCTGAAATTGTAACAGGAAATGGCAATGCACGATTTACAGCATTAAGTACAAGAATCTGCTCTGCCACAACCTGAGACAAAGGAAATAACACGAACATAGTTACGATCATACAGTGCAAGTAAATAGCAAAAAAAACAAACTAATCACAAATTCAAGTCCCTGAATATCTCACTCAAGAAAACTCGACACTGCTATTCAAGTCAAAATTTCTCTAAGCATCAGCGCAAGATTTAATCCTAACTGATAACTAAATTCACGGAGCATACAACTGGTCCTATTCCATCAAGTATTATGGCCAAGTGCAAGCTAATCAGTGGATATCACCAAGCATCTACGATGTTCGAATTTTGAAGTTCTTTATTGTCAGAGAAGAATTCACAACGCAATCATCAGAACTAGACAAAAAGGCTTAGCATGGCAACATTTATGGCTATGGTTTAAAAATAAACTGAAGGAAAAGCAATAACATGGTTTTTAAGTGCTGATCACCCCTGCCCATGCCAATAGAGAACTCGCAATGGCACACTGAGTGTTGGCCTGGACCCAGTGGCACTTAGTACCATGAGCGAGTTTAAAACCTAATAAAGCAATAGTTTTTCACCAAAGTGGCATAAGCTACTTCTCATTGGTGCAGTCACGTTTTTCTGTCATAGACAATCATGCCATGTTAGGAGCAAATGATACATTCAAGAGCAACATCATAATTGACCAACCAAGAATTATTTCTCTTTGTCAAAAGAATCCAAGAATGGGCAAAGTCCACTTCGATATCCATGGGCTAAGTTCTTCGTCAAGAGGCTTCAAGAATGGGCAAACTTCACTTCGAAATTCACTGGCTAAGTTCTTTGTCAAAAGGATTCAAGAATGGCAAAGTGTGCCTAAATATCCACTGGCTAAGTTCTTTGTCAAAAGGTCTCAATAATGGCCAAAGTCCACAAAGTTGGTTTTCCAAAGAATCAATAATGGGCAAAGTCCAATTCGATGGCCACTGGCAAAGTATATACTCTTATGCATTTCAATCATAATGATATCTACAATTAAGTAAACTAATGATACCTCTATAGCACCAGTATTCATCTTCTTGTTCACAGACTCATTCGGCCGCGCTCGAACCGTCCCCTCCACAGCAACCACGTACTCGACCCTCAACTTGTTCGCCGTAGAATAAGCTTCTAGGAACTCATCAGGGAGCGTCGTGATCTATGAACAATTCCCATTGAAGAAAATAAACCAATATAAGACTCCACATTGCGAGAACGAACAAGACCAAACCTGGACAATCCCAGAGCTATCCCTGAGGTTAAGAAAGGTCAGTCCGCCATGGACCCGATGGAACGCCACCCACCCACAGAGCCGGACGCGCCTCCCGACGTCCTCCAGCCCTAGCTCGCCGCACGCCGCCGTTCTTGAGACCCACTGCAAAGAGGTCTTTGGCGAGACCTCGGGGTTGGGTAGGGTTTCGAAAGTAGGAGTTAAAGGTGGAGAGGGAGAAGTCGAGGAGCAGGAGGAGGCAAGAGAGGGGAGGAGTCTTCTACTTGGGATTAGAGAGCGGAGGTTGCGTGGGAAGCACGCGAAGCGCTGGGATAGGCGGGTGCAGAGTAACGGCGAGGCCCGGATAAGGGAAGCCATGGCCGCCGGAATTGGGGACGAAGGTCGCGAACGTCGAGCGGCTCACCGTAGTTCCAACGGGCGGATTACGGAGGCCTATCTTGGGAAGCATGACCCTATGGGCTGGACTATGAGCTCTCGATTGGTTTTGGGCTCCGAGCTGGTGAAGGCAGGCCTAGGCCTCAATTGAGCTCGCACCCATCCAATGGTCCACCAAGTCATATGCCCAATGTACTGCTGACTTCTACAAATTCGTCAAATTATCGGACATGCACATCATCCCACCATAAGCCATGTTTGTTTTTCCACGTCAAATATGCTTCGTACATAATATCCCCCACCCTGGCACCCCATGAGCAGCTCAAAATCGTGATCTCCACATCAGAGCGTTCGGTATTTTAGTCATCTAATGCTCCTTCAAGCTTTAATTATTTAGTATATAGAATCACCCCATATAGCAGGACTTGAACTTCACATCTCCTATTCCTAGCCACAAGAGGCTGAGGGATGAAACACAGTTCTTCCTACCAGCCAATGACATGTCACTTGGCAAATCCCTAGATGCACTTCAAAAAAAAAAGTCCAAAACATTCTCATAATTAAACAAGTTATGGAAGATAGTGCTTTGCAGCACAAGAAAAAACAGTAATGATAGGAACCCAGTAGTGGGTCGAGCCAGAGGGCCGAGCCACGTCATGAGTAGTTTGGAGTCATGTCGTAGGATAAGTCAGTCATATTTGTATTAGTCAATTAGGAGTTGTGATTGAGTCAAGTGTAGTTATGATTGATTTAGGTTGGGTGTGAGCCCAAGTCAGTTGTTAGTCGGGTTGGATATGAGCCATTCGTTAGACGGCTACACATCCAACGACTATGATGTTATCTAGGTATTTGAGAGTCCTAGGGTTTCTATATGCCTCTCTATAAATAGGAGGCAAGAGTCTGTAGTCAGGCATCCAGAGAAATAAGAAAAGTGTTAGGGGTTTATCCAGCCATCAATTGGGTACAAGGGGTCTTCTTCCAGCCATCAAGTGGGAGAGGGGCGTCCTCGGGCCTTCAATCGAGGATTTATCTTCACCACCTCCATCTTCTACCTCCTACCCATAACCCGGTGAGATCTCCCAGATCTAAGATCTCATCAATTGGTATCAGAGCCTTGGTTCTCGACACCATGGCATATTTAAGAGAAGAAAAGCGGTTACAGGCGTTGGAACGTGGGTCAGAAGATATCAAAGAGACCCTCGTAGACCTATGGGTGTCAGCACAAAAAACAACCACCATGTTTGAAGAGCGTCATGAAGTCATGGAGACTAAATTCAACAGTTTGGAAGGGGTCATACGAGACATGGCACGAGACTTGGGCAATCAAATTGCAACCCTGGCAGCTAGGATTGGTGGCGCAGCAGGAGAGTCCTTGGCGAACCCTAAAACCAGGTAAATCCTGATCCTCCATCAACCCTCTCATTAGATCCATACCCTCGATTTTCTCAAACCCTGCGGCCGTCCTTTTCCCTTATTAATCCTAACCCAACATCCACCATTAGATCAAATCTCTCCTCTAATCATGACCATCCACTAATTAATCTTCCTATATCACCACATGATCACAGCCCTTCATCACCTTTACGTAAACCCTTCTCATCCCCACCGTTGGATCAAGTACCGCGCATCAGATCCAACTCACCCACGTCATCCCCTATTCTCTCTCCTTCCACTCGCTATCTCTCCCCCAACCCCAAGACCGCCTCTCACCCGAGTTCCTCTCCATCATCCCCGTCGAGCCGGGATGGGTCAACGCCCACCTCGTCTCCCTCATCCCTGTCGACGCCAACCTCCTGGTCGACGCTCACCTCATCTCCCTCATCTCCGTCGAGCAAGGGTCGGTCAACGCCCACATCCTCTCCCTCATCCCCGTCGACTCCCACCTCGTCTCCCTCATCTCCGTCGAGCAGGGGTCGGTCAACGGCCACCTCCTCTCCCTCATCCCCGTCGACGCCCACCTCCTCTTCCCCGTTCCCGTCGACGACCACCTCCAGCTCCACCTCGTCACCAACGATCCCATCTTCCTCATCTCTCTCACCGGCGCCCCCTTCTCCTTCCTACTTCGGCGTCTCCATCTCCCGCGCCGGAACTCCGCCGACACCGATCTCACCAAGACCTCCGCTACCGACACCGACCTCACCAAGACCTCCGCTACCTTCTGCCTCCTCTCCATCTGATCTCCGGTCAAGCCGCCAAGCTACGCTTCCCCACTCCACCTCGTCGGATCCTCGCGGCTGCAAGCACCCAAGCTCCGCCGCACCGCCCCTCTCTACTCCCTCACCAAAGGCTCTGCTCCCTCCCGATCCCGACGGGCCAAGATCGACAACGACCCCTTCCCGGTTCCACTTCCTCCCGAGGTCGCCGCCGCCTCTCCAACCAGGAAGACCTCCTCCCTACTCCGCCGGCCTCGCCAGAAGCCATCATCGGCCGATCTCGCCAACGCCTTCGCCGGCCACGTTTCACCTGAGCACTGCCGACGACGACGTCGATCCGCAGTCCACAGTTCATCCCCGTCGCCAACCGGGGCACCCCGCGCCATCTACGATCCAGATCCCTGCTGGCCAAGCCTCACCCACGACCTCCTCACCTCGCCGGTCATCGCTTCTCCGATCAGTGTCAACCACGCCGAAGTCCGCAGCCCCATCTCCGAGCGCCGCAGCCACCGGCCACGGCCAACTCCGTCAGGGACCTCTTCGTCACCCTCGACAATCTCCACGTTGCCGTTCACGCTGACATCGCATCCGTCTAAGGGCTTTCCCGAAGCCCCCAGGGCCGAGCTCGCCCCGGATTGAGGCCCTGATTGTCGGACCCCCACTCCGGCGACCCTGCTTCTGCCGTTCCTCCTTGCTGAAGAACCCCAGCTATGGGCCTCCGATCTGGGGCTGTTCACATCCATCGGAAGAGCCAGGAGAAGCTGGAGTCCTTCCAGCCACCGCCTCGACGGATTCCAACCACCGACAAGCCATGGATCGCCACCGACGATCGTCTCTACCCAAGCTTTGCTGGCGCCGTCCTCCTCCAGATCCGCCACCGCCGTTGTCCTCCGGCGCGATCAAGACCGTTGGATGGCCGCCCGTGCCTCCGGCGACCTTCCCTCCACCGTCTCCGACGTCCGACGAGCTTCCCTCACAGGCGATCGGACTCCGACCACTCACAGCCGCTGGATTGTTTCTTTCCTTTATGAAGCTTCTTCCTCAGGCATTGGACAGATCTCAACCGTCCAAGATGATCAGATCAAATCCCCTATGTCTGAACCCGATCCAACTCGGACTCAGCCTCACAGATTTGATCGAGTCAGATTCAGATCAAGCTACACTTGATCTCAAGGCGAATCTTGACCGTACAGCTCTGATCAGATCAGATCCCAGCAAGCTCCATCTGATTAGGCTCAACCCCGGTCACACAGATTTGATCGAGCTCAATCCCAACCATCCAAGCTCAACAAGGTTGGACTGTACCAGCCAGAACCAATCAAGCCCAGACTTGGACCAGGTCAGACTGAGTCATATTCAATTGGGTTCAGCTAGACCCAATCCAGCCAAATCAGATTTCAACAGATTAGATCTAGCCAGAGTCAGACTCAAATGTCCGGAATTGGTCGAGTCAGATCCGGACCAGTTAGGTTCACCCAAATTTGGTTACACTAACCAGATCCGATCAAGCCCAGGTCCAGGCCAGTTCAGGCTAAGTCAGATTAGATTGGATTCAGTCAGATTCGGTCTGGTCAGATTTGATCCAAGCCAGTCCAGCTCCATCACGCCCAACCAATCAGACTTGACCAAGCTTGATTTCAGACCTCAGCCAGATCAGACCAGATTTCAGACGATCTCAGCCTTCCAAACAGTGTGCAACAAGCTCCAGCCGTCTGATCAAATTAATATTGGATCCAACTGTTTTGATTCTCGATTTGAGTCGGTTCATGCACCTGGAAGCAATGAGGACTATATAATCTACTCGATACTTTATCCAACAGCCACCCAAATCATTTTTCATCCGGGAGGATTCGACACGGCGCAACTGAATCGACCAACAAGGCCACCAGATGACAACGAACTCGACCTTGAGGACAAGGTCGATTTCAAGGGGTGGAGAATGATAGGAACCCAGTAGTGGGTCGAGCCAGAGGGCCGAGCCACGTCATGAGTAGTTTGGAGTCATGTCGTAGGATAAGTCAGTCATATTTGTATTAGTCAATTAGGAGTTGTGATTGAGTCAAGTGTAGTTATGATTGATTTAAGTTGGGTGTGAGCCCAAGTCAGTTGTTAGTCGGGTTGGATATGAGCCATTCGTTAGACGGCTACACATCCAACGACTATGATGTTATCTAGGTATTTGAGAGTCCTAGGGTTTCTATATGCCTCTCTATAAATAGGAGGCAAGAGTCTGTAGTCAGGCATCCAGAGAAATAAGAAAAGTGTTAGGGGTTTATCCAGCCATCAATTGGGTACAAGGGGTCTTCTTCCAGCCATCAAGTGGGAGAGGGGCGTCCTTGGGCCTTCAATCGAGGATTTATCTTCACCACCTCCATCTTCTACCTCCTACCCATAACCCGGTGAGATCTCCCAGATCTAGGATCTCATCATTGTCCTATAGACTTAAGCAGAAAACAAACTTAGCTTCTACTGTAGATCACTGTTGTTTTTAGACATATGAACAGTTCCAACAGTCTTAACCTTCACCTTATTAATTAACAACGTTCACTGGTCTATTCAGTTCAGTACCTATCAAGATGAAAACCTCCTTGGATCCAACAATTTGTTTTAAACATACCTAGGGAAGCTAATACGTACTAAGGCTGATGGTCTGGCTAAGCTAATACGTACTAAGGCTGATGGTCTGGCTAAGCAGGGCCGGGCGTTGTGCTCCACGGCCTGTGGTCAATTTTGTTGATAGTTAGGGGCGTTTGGTTGGTGAAATCGTCTGATGCATGGATCATAGGATGCATGCATCATATGGTGTATGCATCGGGGAGTAGATGTACGTGTTTGTTTATCTTTTGAATTAGCCGATGCACTCTGATGCTATATAACTATTTTATAAGGAAGAGCGGTTTTTGAAATGTCTCAACTATACGACATAAAAAGTGGTAGGGATTTATCTCCAAACACATCCAACGGTCCAGATTTCATCATCAACTTTAAGATTCCTACATAAAATTTCATTCCCACCAAAAACTCCAGCCCAAACTCTCATCTCCCTCCAAAGCTAATTCAACTTAAACATGAGAGAGAGAGAGACGTGGCCCGGGGGATGTGACTGAAGAACCAGCCATCCCATCCCCTCCCTACTCATCTCTCACATCCTCCATCTCCCCTCTCCCCCATCCCCCTCTCTCCCTCTCTGTTCTGATGTCGCCCCACATCGTCGGCCACACCCAACGCCGTCACCCCACAGCGTCGCCCACGCGATCCACACCCCACATCGTCGGTCACACCCAACGCCGTCACCCCACGACGTCGCCCACGTGATCTACTCCCAACACTGTCGGCCACGCCCAACCGCCGTCGGCCTCGCCCAACCGCCGTCGGCCTCGCCCCACGGCGTCGGCCACACCTCCCTCTTTGTTCCCGAGACCTCGCCTACGCCGCCGACCTCGCGCCAAGCCGATTTCATCATGTTTATAGATAACCTGTGATCGATCTACATTTAATCACACGTTTATTTGAGTGGTAAATACGCGAAAAAATTTCAATTCTTATGCTAGCATGGATGATTATTGCATAATTCATCTTGATTCTCATGCTTTGTAGAATTTGGCGAATCATTTCATGAGTGGTGTTATTCGTCTACTTTAATTCTACTTGCCATGCATTAAGGACATTAAAGTGATCCAATCCACTTGTGCACTTACACTTGTATGAGGGGGCAAGTAGTGTTTGATTGGGGGACCTTGATAGATTGGGGGTCCAAGGCTATTTACACTCGATTGAGATGACTTGTAGTAGGGTTCGAAGCGAAGTTAGAGGCCAAGAACCAGTTTAATAAAAGTGACTAGTCTTGATTCGTAGCCTTCTAGGCTCGAATATGTAGGTCCAAGGGGTGCTTCAACACCTAATGCCCCAAAGCCATCTGGCTTGGGAGTCATTGACCTAACACTCGTTAAATGGGTCTAGTAGAAAGCTTAAGGGATCAAGGCATTGCACAGTCACGCTAGTATCAAATAAAAGCTTGTTGGTCAGCTGTGATTCGTGGCTTGCTAGGTTTGGGAGATTAAGCCCGAGGGGTGCCTCAACACCTAGTGCCTTTAGGTCATCTGACCGGGGAGCCACTGGCTCAAATCCCGTTATATGGGCCTAGTAGAAAGCCTAAGGGATCAAGGCATTACACGACCACTGGTTTTATTCATAAAAAAAACAAAAAGAAAAAAAAATATATTTTAAATAACACTTGTCATTTGTTCAACCGGTGTAAGGTGCTAAGGATGCCTAATTTTGATTGGAACCCCACTTGAATGACTATGAGACCCCGAGTACTTGAGTAGCAACTTTCACTACACGGATTGCTTAGATGAGCTTTGATCTTATTCAAGTGCTTTGAAGTGTTTGAATGATGCTATTGATAGAATTATTCGCTTGCATTTTACTTGTGCTATGGGTTGATGGATGGAGTTATGTATTTAAATCTATGTTGGGCATATGGATGAATTTTGATCGCATAGGAACCAAAGCTATTTGAGAAGTAACTAATTGTAGATCGGGTGATTGCTGTTACATAGTTTTTATTTCTTTCCTTTCACCTCGTTTTAGTTTTCTTTTGCTTTGCTCGAGGACTAGCAAAGATCAAATTAGGGGTGTGATAAGACGTGAAAAGTGCACAAATCACCCCTTCAACTTGGCCTTGTTAGTTTCCGAGCAAGGCCCTACTGACGACTATTACCCCATTACATGTACAAGAGCCCTCAACGAGGATTAGATCAAGTTTGGAGCTAAAACGAACTCATTCAGGCAAGTTCAGTATAAAGAAGATCGATCTTCTACTTGAGAAGATCGATCCTTTAAGGAAATCAAGACAAAATCCAGGTTGAACACAAAAGATCGATCTTTTCATCATGAGAAGATCGATCCTTTATGTGTATTTTTCAGGGACAGAGCGTAAGTTTTGAAAGATCGATCTTCATCTAGGTCATGATCGATCTTTCACGTGCAAAAGAGATGACAGAGCGCAACAATTCAGATGATCGATCTTCTTCAATAGGAAGATCGATCTTCCACGGGCGCAGCAAGCACACGGAAAGAAAAGATTGATCTTATACCTTATAAAGATCGATCTTTATGTGCCAGCAGAGCAGAATCAATGGCCCAGATCTAATCCGAGTGTGGGAGGCTTGTTTACTATAAATAGACCCCTTTGGGGGAATCTTGGGGGCTTCTCTTACACTTTTTTTCCAGCTTTTCTTCTTTGAGATTCCTCTTACCCAATTGAGAATAAGGACTTTTTGGAGGAGATCCATGGGAGGAGAGCTTCACCAACCTCCATCTATGGATCAACCCCCTAAGATGAGTCACTAAACTCTTAGCTTAGGGATTCTTATGATGTAATAAGGGTTTCTCGTAAGGATTTCTTAGGATTTAGGGCTTTTGCTACTCTATTGAATGGTTGTATGGATTGGAGTTAATTTCTATATGAATTCGGTGTTATTTTCATTGATGAATGCTTGGATTGCCCTATTGTGCCCTAGATCTAGGTCTCTTGCATGCTAGGGCTTGGATGGAAATTCTCGTGAGAGAGATTCATGCTAAAACCATGGATTCTTTATTTTGTTACCTCATATGTTGTTATCCCTTGGATTTTGTTGTTATCCCTTGGATTGTGTGTCACGCCCCGACCCGCGAAAGCCCAACCGGGCCGGACGATGCGAACCGGAACCTAACAAAACGCGAAAAAATTTGACGAGGGTTCCCTCTAACCTATAGGTCTCCCTAGCAATTCATCAAACACCCCCCAATTAAAAGACAACAATTGAGCAATATCGAACCCAAGATTACAAAACCCAAGTGGAATTAATATACATATCATCGGAGAGGGAAAGATTCAAATACAATATTAAACACTCCCGTAGGAGACTAACTAACAAAGGTTTTTAAAGTAGTAAAAGATCACCACCTCTCAGACTCCGCCTGGCGCCGCCGCACCGCCGACCAACTGCCCGGTAGGGGCCACCAACGAGGAGCGAACGCCTGCACCTGCAAACGCAGCCTGGGTAGGAGTGAGCAACTAAACTCAGCAGGGAAACTACACTACGACACACAGAAAGAAGGGGGAAACACAACAGTGTCGCCCTCAAGTAAGTCCTGTATGTATACAGAGGTCCCACAACCCCACCCTGTGTCCCTGAGGTCCACGATCATGGTCTTTCAGGAGAACTGGTCACATGATGGGTCCACTCAGTAAGCAGAACTAATACTGTAGACTCACAAGCAGAGAACGACACTGCATGCTGGAAATGGCACCGCTGAGTAGGCAACTCTTCTACTCAAGAGTCGTCACAGTGGAACACCGGCTACAACTCAGCATCCGACTCGAGGCCGACACGACCTCTATAATCACCAAGCAACATGTGTACCTGTCATCTAGGCCTATCATCAAAATTGACTGGACACCACAATTCAATCCGGGTCCAAACTATCCAACCCCGATTCTAGGGCTAAATCCAAGCTTCCAAACCTCGGGACGGCGACCCACAGATCGCCCACGCCCTAACCATGCAACTAATGCACAACAGAGATGCATGCAATAAACATACACACATAAGCAGTTAAGCATGCAACAGGATGTGATAATAGCATAACACGGTCTGGGCTCGGCACACTGCCAGCCGGGGGTGGTGAACATATATTTAAGGTCTGGAGCGGCTGGAGTGGTACACCACCAACTACCAACCAGTTCACCAACAACCTACATCAGGAAGCATCCCCGCAAACAACAGAGACACACCACACAGGTAAAAGCCCTCGACGCACGCCGGCATGCAAGGCTATGGCAAGTAGTAGGGCTACTCGCCCACTTATTCTAAACATCCCAGGAGACATCACTCTCCTGGTTCACCACTGCCCTTAATATGTGACTAGCATGCTTAAGAGTATGTACAAGATATAAAGCTGTAAGGAAAACGATACATACAAAGCCCCGCGGGTAAAGCCAAGAAAAATCCCTCTCTGTCGTCAAAGGATCGATCTCTCCCTAAGGAAAGATCGATCTTTCAAGTGACAGAGAGCATCCTTCCATATCGTGTCAAGGATGATCAATCCTTCCTCCCAGGAAAATCGATCATCCTCGCGATAGGGAACATCCTCTTTGCCGCGCCAAGGAAGATCGATCCTTCCTCCCAGGAAGATCGATCCTTCCTCTTAGGAAGATCGATCCTCCTCGCGACAAGGGGGATCCCATGCTACCCAAGGCACACGATCGATCATCTCCAATCAGATGATCGATCCTTCATCGGGTTCAACATGACCAACAAGAAGGATCGATCTTTCACCAAGGAAGATCGATCTTATTGGGTTCTCCGATGAACCTCCGGCGAGAAATACCGTTGGAAAACTCTACCAAATCCCACAAAACCCTGGGATCTGGTAGTACGAAGGACCACGAGTCCAAAACCGGTGGAAATACTATAAACTAACATGTATTCAGTGAGATCTAAGCAAAACAAAACACAATCAACCCAAAACTCACAAAACCGGAAAAGAAACATAGGTAGGACCCCTACCTAGGCAATAGCTGCTTCAATCCCAGCTGCTAAGCCTTGGATCGTCCAAAACCTCTTCGAAATTCGACAGATCTGAGCTCAAGAACGCGGATTTCAAAAGGGATTCAAGGAAGAAGGTTACATCAGTTTTATAGACAAACGCACCGACCTATGAAAGATCAATCCTTCCCTGAGGGAAGATCGATCCTTCATGACAATCACACCTTGACTTTCTGGCACTAAAAGATCGATCTTCTTGTAAGGAAAGATCGATCCTTCACATGCAGAAAGCTAGACTTGGGCTAAAACTTAAGCCCAAGCCCGGATCTTTCGATCCCGGGTCCACCTAACCTTTCTAATCAAGCACTAACACAACCATGGTCAGTGTGTGCACACGCGGGTATGGAACAAACCAACAAGATGTAATTTACCAAATTTCCCTTGCGGTCCAAGAAAGAATGCGATCCACCGGATCGCGCGCTCGACGTGAAACAAACAAACGAGCCACGGGTCCGACCCAGCTGGTCGATCCAGGAGTAGAGGGACAGGTCCTCACATTGTGGACGGCGACGAGTGGCGAGTTCGCCGTTCCTTCTTGGGTATGTATTCTTTGCATCTACTCAATTTCCATGCTAGCCTCTTGATGATATGCACAACGGATAATTATTTCGTGCTAGGCACTGTAGCGATCTAGAGGAGCACAAAGAGGGGGTAGACCATCTCCCCCTGCAACTCACGTATCGGAGGAGGAGAGATGCAGAGATCAAGGAAGAGAGAGAAGGAGGAGGAGATGCCGGAGCGATCCAGAGGAGCACGAAGAGGGGGCCGACCATCTGGTGCTCTCTCAACTGGTGCTCCTCTCCCAGCTGGTGCTCTCTCTCTCTCTCTCTCTCTCTCTCTCATCGGGATCAGAATGCCCTCAACCAGATGCCCCCGTCTCTCCCTCCCTCTCCTCCTCCTCCTCCTCCTCCCCCCATATTTCCATAAGGTATGGTTGATTTTGGTATACCTATTGGTATTCTTTGCCTTTGATCTTCGATTCGTGTTTTCGATTTCGTTGTGCTTTGTGGAATTTAATTCTATTTTATGAAAATATAGATCTAATGGTTTCTTCTTGGGTTTTCATTTGGTTGTCTTTGGCATTTGTTGCATTTTGTTTGGATAATGTTTTGGGAGAGGAAAACTTTGGTAAAGAGAGATTTTTTTGGCCCACACCCTGTACTTCATGTATTTGATGGTTTATATGTCAATTTGGAATCAGTTTTGAATTTCTATGGATGATCCATTCTTCCAACTCCTATTCGATGACCTCAGTTGAATTGGATGTCAATGCAAGTGGGTTTTGAACTGCATCTTGAGATTTAGCATTTTCCATTCCCAAATTTGCAGATCAGTGTATCAATTCAGCATTTACGTATATGTTACATGGGAATTGATATTTTTGTTACATGGGACTGAATCTTCTTCGCCACTATTTGTCCTGTTGCTCAATTGGATCCTTATATCTTGAGTTTTTTTTGGAATTTCTTTGTAGGCTAAAATACATTTTAATACCATGTAGTTTCAGGTATTATCATTCTACTACCCACATCTTTCAAAATCACATAAAAGTACCCTATAGTTTCAAAACATGGCAATTTAGTCCTCATCCTCAAACGGCGTTAGACTTACTCACGGAAAATCGGTCACGTGACACGCACGTGACCGGTTTTCATCCGTTCCCGTGAGCTTTTCACCGCTTCCTAACAGTGATAACCCCATGAGTTAGGGCTTTCACCCCTTGTCCACGCCGGAGCAAAATCCGGCGAATCCACCGGACTAACGCCATCGACGTGGCCTGAGGACGTCAGGTAAGGACCCCTATGCTATTTCCCTCTGCTATTATGGTTCTTCTCGTCTTGGATGTCCTCCCCCGTGTAAAAATCCAAGTTTTTTATAGTGATGGTCCCCTCCCCCATGCCCTAAGGTTTTTTATAGTGATGGTCCCTAGCTTTGTCTCCATGTTTCCTGGACATTACTGATGTTTTTTATGGCGATGGTCGATGGTCGATGGTCCCTGATGGATGAATGGGAATATGTTTTAGCTTCCTTCCTAAGATACCAACTCGTGATGTTGCTTGCACATGATGGATTGTTTTTTACTCTCATCTAGCATGATGGGTTATTTGTTACTCTCAGATTGCTATAATGTTGCTACATAAATTGTTATGTATAATGTTGGTACCTAGATTGCCCTACATAGATTGCTTTTACAATATTGTTCACATTTAGTGTGCTTTGACTGTGTAGACACCATTTTGACTAAGGTCAAATTTGAGGGTATTTACCCGTACTCGCCTCAGACATTCTTCGAAGGTATGTTATCAGACATACAAGTTCAAACACACAAAGAGCACACATACACTGCTCTATATGTGATCCTTCATGGTTTTGAAAGTATCCTACACAAACCAGAAGCATGAAGGGCGTTCCGGTAATTTTACCCGCTCGAGAGTATTTTAGGAATTCAGGACAAAATGCATGCTTGAACTCTATAAATATCATATCATAACCTTATATAGCTTTTACGGCATCCTACAAAAGCTAAGTCGATATAGGGGTATTTTGGTAATTTTACTACATCAAGGGTATTTTGGGGATTTAAGTAAAATATATGCACATACTTTCTCTTATAACCCATCGTGCCTTTTACATGATCCGGATAACATCCTACTTAAGTTAGAAGGACTCAGGGGCATTTTGGTAATTTTCCCCGTCATGGGCATTTTGGGAATTTTGATCAAAATAGGTGTTCAGGAATCCCTACAATATCTGAGAAATATTCTTGGATGGTTTTTATAACATTTTATACAAACCGAAAGCATAAAGGGTTTTTCGGTAAAATTTGCCTTCTAGGGGTATTTTGGTCATTCTAGC
The DNA here is from genome assembly GCA_963920575.1 of Narthecium ossifragum. Classification (NCBI taxonomy): domain Eukaryota; kingdom Viridiplantae; phylum Streptophyta; class Magnoliopsida; order Dioscoreales; family Nartheciaceae; genus Narthecium; species Narthecium ossifragum. The sequence goes on from OY986966.1 coordinate 8,480,923, forward strand.
CAAATATAGGCTTGACCCACCTAAAACATTCCAAATTAGTCCTTAATGGTTTTGAAGGCATCCTACATAAACCAAGGATATATAAAAAGAGCATTTTTTGGTCATTTAGCCCCAGGGGTATTTTGGTCATTTGCTCTAAATACACATTTGTCACAAACATACATGAGAAATATTGTATCCACCCTTTAAAATATCATTTATTTTAAAGACATTCTTGTCCAAAACATATATGGACTCTACACCAACCAAAGTACCAAAAGGGTATTTTGGTAACTTCACCCTAAAATCAGCCTTCTTAAAGCTTTGATGGCATCCTATATAAGCTACGAGGGTCAAGGGTAGTTTGGACATTCTAAACCTCAAGGGGTACAATGGTCCAAAATATGTGAAAGCATTCCTACCCTTTCTAGGGGCATTTTGGTCAAAAGACATGAATGATCTATCACAGGGGTATTTTGGAAATTTACACTTACCCTTGTCTAAGGGCGTTAAGGTAAATTACAACATGTTCAAATATTTGAAATTTGAATAGATATATGAAATTTAAAGTTCAAATTCAAAATCAAGTTCAAATTCAAAATCAAGTTCAAATTCAAATTCAAATTCAAATAGATCCCAACTCCCTAACATCCAAATCTCAACCTCTTAACCATCCAAATCTCAACCTCTTAACCATCAAATCCCTAACTTTATTTCAAAAAATCAGCCTCAACTACTCCTAATCCTCACCTACAAATAGAGGGGGAGGGGTGAAGGCTTGGAAGGCTTGAAAGGTTTGAAAGAGGGTTGAACACATAGAAGGCTTGGAGAAGAAGGAAATTTTTTTCCTTGAAGACGCCGAGAGATAGGAGAAGGAAATTTATTTCCTTGAAGACGTCGAGAGATAGGAGAATGAAACTTATTTCCTTGAAGATCGTGCCATCAATCCAAAAGTGCAAAGCAAGAGATTCAAAGGTTCTTCATCGGCAACGAAGGTGCGGGTCGAAGGCCTAAGCCTTCACCCAAGATCCTTCTTATTTCCTTTCTTCTTCCTCTTCTTATTTTTTCATTTTGGATGTAACGGGATTTTAAGGCCCGAATCCTTAATCAGGGGTTTTCCCTTTTGGGTTGTAATTGATGGGTTACCAATCTCATCATTGGTATGCAGTTTCCCAAGGAAAAGAGGATCTGCAGTTTGGGATGATATTGGGAACTCAGGAGTGTTGTTCCCACAAATCCCACCATGTAATTCAAACTTTTGATCACAATAAAATTAGCAAATCTCGTTCCCCCGAGATCTCGATTTTATTGTCGAACAGACTGCTATCTATATGTACTGAGTAGGTCATTATGTTAATGATATATGCTAGCATGTAGATGTATCTATCTGTGTTACTAATTACTGATCAGGTCATTATGTTACTAATGCAGTATGAGGACTGAATTCACAATCAGACTCCACCATGGGGGTTGTTTCCAGCACACCCCTGTATTTGCTTATATGGGGGGGTGAAGTGGATTTAATAGACAATTGAGATCCTGACACAATGGGGATCATGGAGTTTGATGAAATAATTGACAAGCTCAATTATCCAAACTATAAGCATATGTGGTACTTAATGCCAGAGGAAGGGGATTATGAAGATGATGTGGCAAAGGAATGGGTTGATGCTGATCTAACTGAAGATAGGTTGAGACCACTGGTTACTGACAAGCATGTTCTTGACATGAGAGGTTTAGGGCTGAAGGCTGGTTTGATTGATGTATTTATGGAGCACAACATTGATGTGCCAATGCAAGCTGATGTTGGTTGGATTCCTGGAGATGATGGAACTGGGGTGGAAGAGGAGGATGTGGCTGTGGTGGAAGAAGTGGATGTGGTGGAAGAGGAGGCTGCAGTTGAAAATGAGAGAGCAGCTGGAACTAAGAGGGCTAGAAGAGGAAAAGCAAAGGTTGTTGATGATGGTGGGCCAAGGGAGCCAGAGTATGACGATATGGCTGACACTGATTCCTCATACAACAGCAACTATGAGCCCCCACATGCCTATAGTGATGATGAAGATGATGACCTCATCTTTGAGCAACACACTGTTGAGCATGAAGCATGTGCAGATGAAGGAAATTTATCAGATTATCTACCTTTAGATGAGCTGATCAGTCTTCAAGGTTCTTCAGATGATGAACCATGTGTTAAGTACCCTATGTATAAGACCAAGTGTTCCCAGAGTAAGAGTAGGGGAGTTGCAAGTGAGAATATAAATTCTTCTCCTTGTCCTTTTAAAGTTGGAATGAAGTTTGTTCAAAGAGCTGATCTTTGGCAGGCTGTGAAGGACTATGTTGTTAGTGGTGGCCACCCATTGGAGTTCAAAAAGAGTGCAAAGGAAAGAATTACAGTTGAGTGTGAAAAAGGTTGCCCATGGAGACTACATGCATCATGCATTCAGAGAGCAACCACACTCCAGATCAAGACCTTGGTTGACAAGCACACATGTATAAGGTAGTACAATAATAAGTTTGTTAAGTCTGGATGGCTGGCCAAGAAGTACAAGGAGTATTTCAGACTGGATCCTACAATGAAGATTGGTAGCTTTGTGTACAAGGTGAATAGTGATTGCTATGTGAAGATCAACAGGTCCCAAGGGTATAGAGCCAGGGATAAGGCTATGAAGTTAGTTAGAAGCAATTATGGTGACCAGTACAGCCAGGTCAGGGACTACTCTATGGAGATTCTTAGGAGTAACCCTGGTAGTATTTGTAAGTTGAAGACTAAAATGGAAAATGATGGACTATGCTATTTCGAGAGATTATACATGTGTCTGCATGCTTGCAAGGCAAGTTTCAAGTCTGATTGTAGGCAAATTATACACCTAGATGGCTGCCATCTAAGAGGCCCATATGGGGGGCAACTGTTGTCATATGTAGGAAGAGATGCAAACAACCAGATGTTCCCCCTGGCCTTTTGCAGCTGTAGAGATTGAGAATAAAGAAGCATGGACTTGGTTCTTGGAGATCCTTGCCTCTGACATAAGTTTTGTACCAGGAACTAATCTGACTGTCATGTCTGACCAGCAAAAGGTATTGATTAGATGTTTAGTAATTATTGATTAAGTGAGTACTATGTGAAGATCTAATGTTTGATTTGTCTTTGATGTACCAGGGCTTGATTCCTGCTCTCAACAATATCATGCCAGGTGTAGAGCACAGATTTTGTATTAGACACCTATATCAGAACTTCTCTAAGATATACAGGGGACTTGAACTGAAGGTCCTTATGTGGGAAGCTGCCAGAGCAACAGCCAAGCCCCACTTTGATATGTGGATGCATGAGATCAGGGCCCAAAATGAAGATGCCTTTATATACTTAAGCAAGCTAGAGCCCAAGTATTGATGCATACATGCTTTTCGTGAATTCTCAAAGTGTGACTCACTCACAAACAACCTGGCTGAGACATTCAACTCGTACGTCGAGGATGAAAGAGAGCTGCCCATTATAGACATGATGGAGGGCATCAGATTAAAGCTAATGGTGAGGATGAGGGACAAGAGGCAATATGTTACCAAACTTGAGAAGGAGTTTGGTGATATTTTGGAGTGCAAGCTGGAGTGTATGGTGACAGAGTCAATGAGGTGGCAGTGCTGCTAGTCAAGATCATATGGCTATGAAGTTAGGGACCCAGCTGATTCATCTGAGAGATATGTGGTAGACCTAAAAGCATCTAGTTGCAGTTGTAGAGCATGGGATATAAGTGGTCTTCCATGCCCACATACTATTGCTTGCATCAGAAATAACATGGAGCCTATTGAGAGGTATGTTAGTCCTTGGTACAAGAAGAAGAAGTACTTGGCATGCTACAACAACTTGGTAAGACCAGTCAATGGTCCAGTGCTATGGCCTAAAGCAGGTGGGATTCCTATACTACCACCCCCATATAGGAGACAACCTGGGAGGTCAAAGAAACGGAGAAGAGGCAACATGATGAGCCCCCACACCTCTCAAAGCTTCAGAGGAGGCACACCTCATTTTGGTATGCAAACTGCTGGGAATGGGGGCATAATAGGAGGAGCTGTAAGAAACCTCCTTGCCCTAAGCCCAGTTCAAATCAAGCAGGTGGTGCTAGTGTAGGAAGAGGAAAGAGGAAGGGGAGGAGGCACACCTCCTGCTTCTGACGTAGGAGGAGGAAGAGGAGGCACAGTTGGTGCTAGCAACAGTGTTGGTCTTCATGTAAGAGTTGGAAGAGGGAGAGGCACAACCCCTAATGCTGGCAGCAGTACTGGTGGTGGTGTAGGAAGGGGAAAGAGGAGTGAGAAGCCATGGTGGTGGTTTGATTCCTGGTGCTGGTGCTGGCAGGGGCAGAGGCATAATTGGTGGCTTAGGCAGAGGCAAAGGAATGGCTTCTTGGATCCCTCCAAGGCCTATTGTTCCAATAGATGCTGCATTTACACAACCTAATGTTGTAAGTATTGTTAATTTCATTTCATGAGACATTGATTTGATTACTTTATGCAAATAAGTTAGATAGTAATCACTTTAATTCATTGCAGATGCTGTGTGGCACTCAGCCAAGTCAATTGTTTGGGTCCCAAACAAGTGACTCAGAGAGCAGCCATCAAGCAGGCCCAGATATTGGCAATGTTGTTTGGATGATGGGGGGAGCAAGTGGTCAGCAGAGACAACAATGAAGATGCATGTGTTATGCTAGAAACATACTGACTGATGATTTTTGGGATGTATACTGGATCAATTAAACTTCGGTTGTATAACATTTTGGATGTGTACTGGATCAATTAAAGGTTGTTGGACTCCAGTGTCAGTTGTGAAGCATTATGCTAGAAAGTGTCAGTTGTTTAACATTATGCTAGAAAGTGTCTATATAACAGTTTGGTTGTGTAATTTTTTTATAGCTGTGAATGATTTACATGTGTGTTATTATGAGAATGATTTTCTTTAATGAAAACATATTTTTATTTCAAAAGTGGTTGTCGAATTATACAGTTGCAAAGAATACAGATGCAAACAATATGTATCTGCAGATTGTATTGGTTGATTTCAGTTTCAGTTGTGTTGGTTGAATGTAACACTATACAACTATACAGCTGCAAACAATGTATAGTGTATCTGCAGATTGTAACAACAATGGTTTATGGAAGGTTGTAACACCAATGTGTATCTGCAGATTGTAACACCAATTGCTTGCATGTAACACCAATGTGTGTCTGCAGACTGTAACTTGATGTGCACTAGTGTATGACCAATAACTTGATACAAAATCAGTTTGATGCATGAAAAGAGAAACTTCATTCAAACACCACTAGTTTGTACATTCAAAGGGACTCTAACATCAGCTTCTAACATCACTAATTTGTACATCACTAGTTTATTGTATAAAAGTCTAGACACCGACATAGGAGGGCAATTTGTACAGCCCAGGACATTAACAAGCCAAAAAAGTATGTCCTTGCCCTAACACTTAAGTATCTTTTTTGTAAGTCAAGCTTTGCAATTATCCTATCTTTCTCATCCATGCATTACTTCATGTTCTGCATCTCAACCATAGCCTTTTCCAGCTCAATCATAGCATTTTCCCCTTTACTTGACATGAAATTCAGCCTAGACTCCATCTTTTGAAGCTTGTATCTCAAGTCATTGATGACATTTGTAGTCCGTTCGGTTGTTTCTAAGTCAACCCAGTAGAAAAAGTCATAGCCACCATGATCCTGCCAAAAAACATTTCAACAAAACCAAACAAATATGATGTAGGTGGAAATTTCAAAACAAATCAAATTGCCGGATGTGTTGCACAACCTACGAATCTCCTCCCTGGATTCCATGGCATCCACGAGGTCTTCCTTACATCCTTGGATCCACAGTGGCACTCGTACTCATCTCCACTCACTGAGTCATCTCTCCTCACGGAGGAGATGGATCCTCCGGTGAAATAGGAGCTTTTCTGCAACGACGATGACTGGGACATCGAGCTGGGCATCGACCAAGCAATGAGACAACCAAAAAGGTGAACCGGGGATGAAATACTATGAGATAGTGTACAATGCCAGATGGGAATAGCAAAGGGATGCTTACCTGACGTCTCCAGCCCTCATCAATGATGGAAATCTGATGGATTCGCCGGATTTTGCTCCGGCGTGGAAATGCGCGACTAACCCCTAAAAGCCCTAGGTAGCAGGGTTCATAGGCGGTTAAAAGCTCGCGGGAACGGGTGAAAACCGGTCACGTGCATGTCACGTGACCGGTTTTCCGTGAGTAAGTCTAACGCCGTTTGAGGGCGACGACTAAATTGCTAGGTTTTGAAACTATAGGGTACTTTTATGTGATTTTGAAATATGAGGGTAGTAGAATGATAATACATGAAATTACAGGGTATTAAAATGTATTTTGGCCTTCTTTGAAAGGAGAGGGTGAGATCATCATGCATGTGTTGTTTGGCTACTTCAATCAGAAGACTGGGCTTCTAATCCATATGGAGGAACATCTTTTTTTTATGGGAAATCGATGGTCCTCTGTTCATAGGGTCGACGGAACATCTTTTTTTATGGTCTCACAACTCATTTATTCTATTTGTTTGTATTAATATGCCTGTCTTCTGCATTCTTCTTTATGTTGGATGGTATTCCTTCAACATTTTAGCGTCGATTCAAGCAAGAACTTCCACTTCTGCATAAATATCTTAAAGAAACTCCTGAAAATAAGGTGTGTTGTGTCTTGAAATGGTTTTGTTGAATTCTCTAATAATAGATGACTACGTGGTTAAATTCTTAAAAATCTTAGATTTCTGTTCGTTTAGCTCTAGGATTTTCATGTGTTATACTTTCTGCATTTGATTCATGGTATTGTTGAGCCAATTTGATTTATGAACTTATAGCAAGTAAGAAATAATCAGATACATGTAATGATCAATCGATATTTAAATAGGTTAGCTGGAAGGATGTGCTCCATTGGATGTGGCCACTTTTCACTTAAGAATGGGGGTCATGGAGAAGCAACTGTTTGAATCTAAGCCATTTACCTTTCACGGTTGTGCAATGAAGTCTATGTAACTTTTTCTTTGTGAAAATTTTCTTTGTTTATAAATAGATTTTTGTAGCTACAGTGATGTAATTGTTGTTGGTTTTTGAGCTGTAATTTCCTTTTTGAATAATTGCATGATCCAGTAACCAATCTTCCTATGCGACATGTGCGGGTGTTGACATCGATTTTAGCTAAGGCTAAGTCGACTACATTTGCAGAAGTCCCCAGGCCGAATCCACACGCACCAAACCCAAATTGGCTCATACACAGTCGAGTCCATCCAAATCTCCTATATATCTCCGGTTTTGACGGCATCCTATATAAACCGGAGGAATAAGGGTATTTTGCTAATTTTACCCATCCAAGGGTATTTTGGGAATTTAAACCAAAATGCATGTCTAAACACCCACGACACTCCAAAATAGCCCTTACATAGCTTTGATGGCATCCTAAATAAGCTGTGTAAATATAGGAGTGTTTTGGTAATTTTCCTCTACACCTGGGAAATTACAAAAAAATTCTTGAAATAAATAAGCGAAAAATCCGAAAATTCAAATAAACCTAAACAAATACCCGACTTCAAATTCGCTTACGTCCCGACAAAAAATATGCGTGCACCACATAATGCGCGCACGTGTCCACGACACGCACAGAAATCGCGTCGCCATGCATCGCGCTTAAATAACCAAATCGAAAGGGTATTTTGGTCATTTAACCCCAAGGGGCATTTTAGTCATTTCACACCTTCAGGGGTGTGAAAATCCGGAACAAAGATATTTCATCTGCGCCGGAGACATTTCGGTCCAAAATATATGGCCGATAAAAAGGATATTTTGGTAATTTACACCCGGCTTGTTCGGGGATATTTCAGTAAATTTTCCAAAATATTATATGAAGTATCGAAATTTAAATTTAAATAAGACATTTCAAATATCTGAATAATTCGACAAATATTCAGATAATTCAAATCTGAATATTTGAATTTAAAATTCGAATTTCAAAACAAAATGTCTACCCATATAAAATCAGCCAAATCAAATATATCATACTATATGAGAAATCAGCATCTTCAATTATGGTTGGATTGCATTCTCATACCATATAAAAAATAAAAAAATAAAATCAGCATCTCTAAATATGGTGGGATTATATGAGCTATCCTTATATAAAAGGATTAGCATCAATTAGTATCCCTTAATCAGGATATCCCATCCATATTAAGATCACCTCTCGTGCCTATTAAAGGAGGAGGGTGAAGACTGGCAAGGAGGATGGCGTGAAGGCTCTTGGAAACGCCGGGAGGCTGCGCAAGACATCCGAAAGAAGGCTGTTGAAGGAGGTGCTGAAGACTGGTTGAAGAAAACGGTGGAAGGCCAGAGGAAGAAGCCGAGTTCTTGTCAAGAGGTTCATATCTTCGAAAGAGTGCTCGGAGGCTTGAAGACGAAGAGGTTCTAGAGACACTCCAACGTTGCGCACCACCGGACGACGTAGATCCAGCCAACATAGCCGGAACCCATCGAGACGCTCGCGTCTCTGGGTCGACGCTGTAGGAGGCTCGTCGATCCTGCGGCTCAAGCTTCACTCTCCTGCTCGCCCCGCGGCTTAGACCTCCAGCAAAGCTGCTCCAGCTTGATTCCTCACCAGCGACGGAGATCGAGCCAAGGCTCTCTCCCTCCCGGCGGCTTTGAAGACGAAGAGCATCCAGAAGGAGTAGAGGAAGAAAACAGAGAAAGAAAGAAGAAGAGAAAGCTTGGACGCAGAGGAAGTAACCCATCGCCGTCTTGCAAGGGGCCAGCCCCAGGTCATCGTCGTCGCCCAGCCAGGAGAACCCATCATCGTCGATCCAGCCCAAGGAGCTCGTCGAATAGCCGGAACCCATCGTCACCATCGTCCCTGATCCAGCCCAAGGAGCTCGTCGGATAGCCGGAGCCCATCGGCGTCGTCCCTGTTCCAGTCGGTTAAACTTAAAGAACTCGTCATCTTCCTTCCAGCCGGAACCCATCCAAAGCTCAAGTCGTTGGGTTGCCGCTGTAAGAAGCTTCGCCGGTCCTACGACGCAAGCTCCATCCCTCCGCTCGGCCCAGACCTCCAGCGAGGCACTCCAGTCAGCTACCTTGATGGCGACGGCGACGGAGATCAGATCCAAGCACTCCCTCATCTCCAACGGCTTCAAAGAACGACGCCTCCCCTGTTTCCCCTGTTCTAGCTGACGCTTCCCATCTTCCCGACGGTCCGGCGACACAGAGGCTCAAACCCACTCTAAAGAAGAATATCCACCGTCGTCTCTCCAAGCCCGAGCCGGCGACACAAGCTTCATCCCCGGCCGCTCGCCGCACATCTGCTGCTCCCTGCTGCTCGCCGCACGTCCCTTGTTCCAGCCGGCGTCTACACTTCTCTAGCTCCAGCCGACTTCATCAAGTCCAGCTGCTGTTCTCCCACGGCGACGGAGATCTGGTCCCTCTGGACGGCATTCCTCAGCTCCGGCAGTCTCGAAGATCCGGCGACGAAGCTCCAACAATATCCTGCATGGCAATGAACGTGTTGGTCCATGGCCTCACGTCATTCATTTCCTTTTCATTTTATTTTTCTTTTGTTATGAAAAATACTTTATATTATTGGATCTAGAATCGGAGGTGTTCCCTACGGGGATGTAAATGATGGATCTGCGGACTTGGCAATTGGCAGATCCAAGGGTGTGGTGCCTACTGTTAGCCCAGATATTGTTTTGATGATGTCAATATATATTTGATGATAAAACAATAATTTAATATTATTATCCCTTAATTTGGAAAGCATTTAAATCATATTTATTGAGTTTTGTACTGACGGTCGATGCGACGGACGATGCATGGATCGACCGTGGGATATGGCGGTTGATGAAAGGATCGACCGCGGAAGCTGACAATGGGAATATAGGCGACGGTCGATGTCACGGTCGATGGGACGGTCGACCGTGAGGTGTGACGGTCGATGGACCGATGGACCGTGACCTATGTGACTTGGCTCGAAGGACCGATCGACCGTGACCTATGTGACTTGGCTCGAAGGAGCGACGGTCGATCGGAGTATCGACCCTGGGAAGAGGTTCTCGCGACAGAACCTGACGGACGATGTCACGGTCGACCGTGAGGTGTGACGGTCGATTGGTGGATCGACCGTGGCTCAAGGAAAGCTGACGGACGATGTCACGGACGATGCGACGGTCGACCGTGAGCCCAGAAAAGAGCCGTTAAAGAGCCGTTGCAGGTGAAAGAAATAGCCGTTGGGAGGCTATTTGGAGGGGTTAGAGGCTCAGCTATATAAGAGAAAGTCCAGCAAACTTGCCAAGCACTTAGAGGGAGTTAAGGGATTATTGTAATAATATTCTAGCAAGTTTCTATCTCTTATTAGTGAGCTAAACCTTTGTAAAACTACTTCAAGTGTGAAGTAGACTTTGAGAGAGAGATCCAATAGTGAGATTGGAGAGATTGTAAGGTTACCAAGCACCCGTAAGCTTGGTGGAAGCTTGTAAGGGAAGATTACAAGTAGTGGAACCCCAAGGAGGCCCTTGGGAGAAGTGGACGTAGGCATGGTTGGCCGAACCACTATAAAAATTCTGGTGCAATCTCTCTAACTCTCATCTATCCTTCTATTTATATGCTTAATTATCTTCTCTTATCATTTCAAGCATATTACTTGATTAGACTCCTCCTACTCAGTTTTCCTTAATTGATTTTATTGTTTAAAGCCTAAGATAAGCCCCCCCTCTTAGAGCTTCAATTGGTATCAGAGCTAGGTCTCTATTTTTGTGGTGTAACAACCCATAGAGGATCCTAAATCAATATGGAAAACATAGAGGGACAATCCACAAATAGGCCACCATACTTCAATGGTTCAAATTATACATATTGGAAGAATAGAATGGAAATATTTGTAAAATCCATGGATTATGAAGCATGGATGACTATTGAGGATGGCCCAACTATTCCTACCAAAATTCATGAAGGAAAGGAAGTGCCTAAGGCTAGAAGTGAGCTCACCCGTACTGATTTAAAAAATCTCCAAGTCAATGCCAAAGCCAAAAATTTCTTATTTTGTGCCCTTAGCCCTGATGAATTTAATAGAATTTCAGCTTGTAAATCGGCTAAGGAAATATGGGAGAAGCTTGAGATAACTCATGAAGGAACTAGCCGAGTAAAGGAGTCTAAGATTAGCATGCTTGTTAATGACTATGAGTTATTCTCTATGAAGGATGATGAAGATATAAATGAAATGTTTACTCGCTTTACCAATATTATAAATGTTCTTGATTCTCTTGGTAAGAGCTATACTAATGATGAGAAAGTGAGAAAGGTTCTTAGGTGTTTACCTAAGTCATGGGATCCCAAGGTGACAGCAATCGAAGAGGCTAAAGATTTAACCAAGTTGTCCCTTGATGAGCTAATAGGTTCTCTCATGACATCTGAGATGAACATGGAGAGGAGCAATGATGGAGAAAAGAAGAAAAAGAAAACCATTGCTTTCAAGTCAACATACAAGGATTCATCCGACTCAAGCGATGAAGATGATGATGAGGAGATGCAAAAGATCACAAGGAGAATCCAACGAATCATCAAGAATCAAGGAAAGAAAAATTCCAAAGGTGAAAAAGGAAAGCCCTCTTCTTACTTAAATAAAGTTACTTGTTATGAGTGTGGGAAGCCCGGACATTACATGCCGGATTGTCCAAAGCTCAAATCTTCAAAGAAGAAGAAGAAGGCCCAGGAAGAAAGTGACTCGACCTCTACCTCCGAAGAAGAAGAAGAAAAAGAAACTGCAAATCTTTGTCTAACTGCCTTCGAAATAAAAGAAAACAAAATTGACAAGTGGAGGCACAAGGTATTTAAAGGAGGATAACATTTTGGTTTAAAAGGTAATGGAGGTATGTCTTAATTTTCGATATATGTCTCCTCCATTACATCTTCTTATTCCATTTTAAAAAAAAAAAAAAAAAATTTCATGTTTAAAAATGGTTTCAGAAAGTCCTTTATGTGAAGATTTGATTACTTTTTACAAATGACCGTTTTTGATTATCTTCATTTGGTATATTGTTTTGAGATGATTTTAAAACTTTCTATTTGTTTCTATTAAGAAAAGCCTTTGTTTGATTCTTCTCTCCCCCTCTACCAAATCTTTTTGATAATGTTAAAGAGGGAGAAATATTGTGATATTATGATATCAGTTTTTGAAAGCTCTTAAAACCTTATATTCAAATATGAAATCTTTTAAGGATTTACTGATGATTTAATCAATGTTCAAATATCATGGTTCTATACAAAGAGATACATATGTCATATTTTGCACTTTCACATCTTTTGACCTATAATCAAGCATGATATATCCTTTTAGTAACATATGACTTGCATGCCTCAGTGAAATTAACTTTAGAACATATTTTATGAGGTAAATGGATGCATGAATTAAGAGGGAGCTTTCAAAGTTTTATCATCACAATTTAAAGGGTTGCCATCATCAAAAAGAGGGAGATTGTTAGCCCAGATATTGTTTTGATGATGTCAATATATATTTGATGATAAAACAATGATTTAATATTATTATCCCTTAATTTGGAAAGCATTTAAATCATATTTATTGAGTTTTGTACTGACGGTCGATGCGACGGACGATGCATGGATCGACCGTGGGATATGGCGGTTGATGAAAGGATCGACCGCGGAAGCTGACAATGGGAATATAGGCGACGGTCGATGTCACGGTCGATGGGACGGTCGACCGTGAGGTGTGACGGTCGATGGACCGATCGACCGTGACCTATGTGACTTGGCTCGAAGGAGCGACGGTCGATCGGAGTATCGACCCTGGGAAGAGGTTCTCGCGACAGAGCCTGACGGACGATGGGACGGTCGACCGTGAGGTGTGACGGTCGATTGGTGGATCGACCGTGGCTCAAGGAAAGCTGACGGACGATGTCACGGACGATGCGACGGTCGACCGTGAGCCCAGAAAAGAGCCGTTAAAGAGCCGTTGCAGGTGAAAGAAATAGCCGTTGGGAGGCTATTTGGAGGGGTTGGAGGCTCAGCTATATAAGAGAAAGTCCAGCAAACTTGCCAAGCACTTAGAGGGAGCTAAGGGATTATTGTAATAATATTCTAGCAAATTTCTATCTCTTATTAGTGAGCTAAACCTTTGTAAAACTACTTCAAGTGTGAAGTAGACTTTGAGAGAGAGATCCAATAGTGAGATTGGAGAGATTGTAAGGTTACCAAGCACCCGTAAGCTTGGTGGAAGCTTGTAAGGGAAGATTACAAGTAGTGGAACCCCAAGGAGGCCCTTGGGAGAAGTGGACGTAGGCATGGTTGGCCGAACCACTATAAAAATTCTGGTGCAATCTCTCTAACTCTCATCTATCCTTCTATTTATATGCTTAATTATCTTCTCTTATCATTTCAAGCATATTACTTGATTAGACTCCTCCTACTCAGTTTTCCTTAATTGATTTTATTGTTTAAAGCCTAAGATAAGCCCCCCCTCTTAGAGCTTCACCTACAATTTCCTGAAATGAAATTAAAATATGATTTGCTCGGAAATAAAATAGAGATCTCGTCCCTGCGAGATCGACGTTTTATCCACGAACAAAATCTGGCACGCCCGGTGGGACCACACCTTACCTCCTATCTCTAGATCCAAAACAAAAAAAAGAAGAAAAGAAAATAAAATGATGATGAAAAACACAAATCATCAAAAAAAAAAAATACATATATACTCTTACATCTTGACAGGTCTAACTTCTTAAATGAAGGATATGGCGCAGGCGACTTTGAAAGCATTCGTCACTATTCGCTTTGGCGACCTCTCGTTTGAGATCCCGATTGGAAGCGACGGCCTTCCAATGCCGACGACGCCATCAAAAGTTTCCTTCACCACTCCAGGAGCAGCTACCTCCGATGCGCAAGCGAAGACTATCATGGGATCTCATGAGAAGATGGTGACTCGCCAAGACGGGCTCCAGGTTCGTCGAAGGAAGCATAATGATGAAGCTCCCTCAGTTGGATCTGGCAAAAGCAAGACGGGCGCAAATGGATCTCGTGTTTACCCAGGAGCAACTACTTTCGATGCACAAGCGAAGACTATCGTGGGATCTCATGAGAAGATGGTGACTCGCCAAGACGGGCTCCAGGTTCGTCGAAGGAAGCATAATGATGAAGCTCCCTCAGTTGGATCTGGCAAAAGCAAGACGGTCGCAAATGGATCTCGTGTTTACCCAAGAGCAGCTACTTTCGACACACAAGCGAAGACTTTCGTAGGACCTCATGAAGAGATGGTGACTCGCCAAGACGGGCTCCAGGTTAGTCGAAGGAAGCATAATGATGAAGCTCCCTCAGTTGGATCTGGCAAAAGCAAGACGGTCGCAAGTGGATCTCGTGTTTACCCAGGAGCAGCTGCTTTCGACACACAAGCGAAGACTATCGTAAGACCTCATGAAGAGATGGTGACTCGCCAAGACGGGCTCCAGGTTCGTCGAAGGAAGCATAACGATGAAGCTCCCTCAGTTGGATCTGGCAAATGCAAGATGGTCACAAATGGATCTCATGTTTACCCAGGAGCAACTGAAGATGTCAAACCAAAGATGTCGGCGCCGTTAAATGGTTCGAGCCACCAAATGAAGTTGAAGACTCCCCAAAATCACCCAAGTGTCGAGGGTTCCTCAGCCAGATCTCGCACCCACCAAGCCAAGAATGCCGAAGTTCCAATGAGCAAGCCGCGCACACACTCAGTGGCAGCCAGACAATCAAAGACATTTGTTCCACAGGAGGATCTGGGGGCAGTCATTCGCGTCGAACCCGTTCCGACCGATGAAGACGGCTTCACTCTCGAGAGAAGACCCATGGTGGCCAAGAAAACTTCTGCAATCTAGACGATCGCTACACCATGTGCCGAAGATCCGAAAGGAGGACAACCGGGGGCAGTCATTCTCGTCGAACCCCTTCCGACCGATGAAGACGGCTTTACTCTCGAGAGAAGACCCATGGTGGCCAAGAAAACAATAGCCCTCGATGTCTCTACATGTCACATCATCAGTTATAAGTCCAACAGATATACAATAGCCCTCGGCACTCGCCGGCAGGAGGCTAAGGTTTCACAATTCCTCATTAACTAGCACTCATAGCTAGTTAATGGCTAAGCACACCATTTAGCAATTAACTACATCCAACATGTATTAAATGCAATCGAAATCATAGGTTTTCTCAAAAAGGATAGACTACTCGAATCGATCCTCAAACCCGATGGAAATCCTTTGAAAACCTCATAAAATCCACCTACATACTTCCCAACATGTTTGAATGTTAATTACAAATCAAATCCATCCGAGAAAAGCCAGAAAACCAAGTTCAAGGGCCCACGGACGATGTCACGGTCGATCCGGGGATCGACCGTGAGACCACGGACGATGCCACGGTCGATCCGGCGATCGACCGTGACGCCAAAACAAGGAAGACCCCCTGGACGACGGTCGATCGGGCCATCGACCGTGGGGAGCCCAAAACGAGACAGAGCCTCACGGACGATGCGATGGTCGATCCTACGGTCGACCGTGAGGCGGGATGAAAAAGAGAGAAAACCCACGGTCGATCGATCCATCGACTGTGGGAGGCCAAAATCCCGACAGAGCCCGACGGTCGATGCGACGGTCGATCCGACGGTCGACCGTCAGCCCCAGAAAACCTAAATCAACACTTGACGGTCGATGCATCGATCGACCGTCGAGCCTTTGGCACGGTTCATCAGAACAGTGCCGGAAATCCATTTCTTTGGATTTCAAGGATCAAACCAAGTTGGAATAAGATGAGATTTTGCAAGCAAGTGTATTTAACAATGGGGAAGCTAATGGAATGAAGAAATCCAGCTTTTGACGGTTAAATCTCCTATCTATGTCCAAATGGAAAAAAACCGACAAAACGGCGATAATACGGAAACCAACCGTTAGAATACGGAAAAAGAGAGATATGAATACTTCAAATCCTTCACCCTATATGCACAAGGAGTTACATAGCATTCTAACATGTATACATACAGCGAAAGTGCATAAAAACCTATCCTAGGAGAACCCGATCCAAGGATCGAGGTAGAAACACCTACTTGAGCAAGTAGGGTAGCTCCTCCACGCGTCCCGCTGGTCAAGCCGTCGAGATCCACGCTCCGAAGCCCAAGTCTCCAAACCCTAGCTCAGCCGAAGGAGAGAGAGGGGAAGAAAACGACAGGAGAAGAAGAGAAGGAAAGAGAAGAAAGGGACATGGCTTTTATAGAAAATCCAGATCTATCTCAGCCGTCCGATTCGATCTTTCCCGATCGAGCTCCGATCCTCCGATCGGACGCACCCTAGGGATTTTAATCAAACACATACATCAATCAAAGTCAGTGTGTGGAACACAGGTGTGAAACCGACCACCAGAGGGCATATTTACCAAAATGCCCCCGAGGTCCAAAACCGCCACACGATCGCCCGATCGTGCCCGACGCGGAACCAAACCAACAGGGAACCGGCTCTCGACCCACGCGGTCGAGCCAGGTCAGAGGGACGGGCCCTCACATATGATTTTTATGCGTTTGCTTTAAACTGATTGTGATCATGCTCTTGCCGATGACTTTCAGTATCAAAGAGTACACTGACAAAATTTGTGATATTAAATGGCTAACGAGAGACTAGCTTGATCTCGACTCAAAGAGAGATCTACATTGTTTCTATATGTCGTATCATTATGAATAGTTCATCATACATCATGGCCTTTTGTTGTTCTCCTAGACAGTACACAAAAACCTATTTCTTTCTCCATTCATGTTTCAATTGGCCAATTGGACCGTTAATAGACTTCTTTTCAAGTCTTAGTTACCCCTTTGCATGTTGCAGGTATGGATTTAGCAAGGAAATAGTGGAATGCCCAGGTACAACTTGAGAATATGCAGCAGAGTACAGTTTCTTGCTTCCTCTAGGTCATTGATGCACTATGTGGCATATTTTTATTTAGTGGATTTCACTTTTACCAAAAAGCTTGAATATAAATCCAATTCAATATAAAGATGGCTTTATCTTAGCGAACCCGGTGAGCTGAGTGAGTGATGAACGCCTTTTGCTCGAAAGAAGCATGGTGGAGAATTGGGTCTTGTAGTGGTTCCGCACCCTGGATTCCAGTTATTGAGAATTATATGACTATGTTGTTGCTTTCACGCATATATCTAAGCGTAGGAAGAACTTGCTGTGATTTAACAGTCTCGAGAACCTACAATTATTTGGATGTATTAGTGTACCTATTATTTTGGTCAAAAACTATTTGATTAACAATTTCCAGATTCAGTCTGTTTTCATGTTTTTGATATTGAAAGGTAGAACACATGTTCAATATTCATGAGAGGCATTGAGTCCTTAAATTTCCATTGCCCACTTGAAACATGTAACGTACTTCTGCAATATGTGTTGCTATCCCTTGGATCAGTTTAGGATTCCAAAGTATTTGCAAACCATGAATTAGTTTATTTGATCTTTAGTAAGTAGCCTCTTCTGCATGCTTTAGATCTCTCAATTGATCAAATTGGGTTTTCTGCTTCATTCTAACCCAAGCCCTTTCTGCTTTATTTGCTAATCTAGCTTCATTTTGGGGTCAATAGTGGTGCTACAATGTTTGCTATAGAGAATCAAGCAATCAACGAAGCTAATTTTCATTGTCCCGATGAGCTTGGATGGAAGCCTCAGGTTAGACATAATCCATCTCCCTAATCTAATTTGTTATCATGGTCCAAATTTAATCTACTCATGATATGTCAAATGCGCTTAGACTAATCGCATTGTGATGTTTTTCTTGCAGAGAGTTCCTATCATTCCTTCAGATGGAGATATTTCACAAGTATGTAAGGTATCATAATAGCCCTTTATGTTTCTTACTGCAGTGTCAATAAAGGGCTCAAAAACCGATTGACAGCCAATGAGCCGCAATTGGCAGACCAATAGGTGCCTCGACAACCAGTCCCTCTCATTCCATGTCACCACCTGAATCACCGCACTGTAACGTCCATGAATGTTGCACCGTCCTGCTGGTCCTTCAGCCAGAGCTTCTCCGGCAAGCAGTTTTAATGGCAACTCCTCCACTCTGCAGCTTTGTTCTAACTCTCATTATTAAGAATTCCACAGTAGTTACGTTGTATCTCTTTAGTTTTTTTTCCTGCTTATCACCTCACGGACATCCATGAATGCTATGGAGAAGTTCATATATTAATAAGTGAAATCAAAATCTTTGTGTTTTTTTGTTTTCTTTGAATTGTGGTTTGTGAGACAATGTTTTAATCTTAGAACTATTTGTGTGGTTTGTTGGGACAAGGTTTGACCCTTTTATAGTGTGATTTAATTTTTTTACTTGAGGAATTGCGTCTAATGTTGTAGAATTGTCTTATTTAGCCCTCGGTATAGGGGAGGTTCGTCGAAAATTTCATTCAGAAACCCTAAATATTTTGTGCTGCATTACACGAGTGTTTGTGTCGTAGGCACGGGCATTCACTAGTCTATTATATAAGGAAGAGCGATTTTTGAAATGTTTTGAACTATAAACATAAAAGACGGTCCAAATTTGTCTCCAAACAAATCCAACGACTGTGATTTCATCATCAGCTTTGAGATTCCCACCCAAAGTTTTAAATTCTCGCCCAAAATTTCCGCCCATAACACTTTCACCGGTTTTGAGAGAGAGAGAGAGAGAGAGGAGATGTGACTGAAGAACCAGCCATCCCATCCCCCTCGACTCATCTCCCCTCTCTCACTCTCTTCCCTTACCTCGACTGGAGAGGAGCTCTCCACGCTGTCGACCTCGCCCCACGCCCAACTCGTCGTTGGCCATCTCCCATCTCTCATCCCCCTCTCACCCTCTCTTCCCTTAACTCGCTAGGAGAGGAGTTGTCCACCCATGTCGCCGTCGTCGAGCTCGACCCACGTTGCCAACATCATCGATCTCCAAGCATCCAAGCCCCGTGGAGTTCCCCTCTCTCCATCTGGCCTTCATCGCCGCCGGCGCTCTGTCTGTCGCATCCTCGCCCAGACAGCCAGGTAGGTATCCTCGCCGATGATCGCCCCAATCCCCCTTCGTAGACCCATCCCCCTCTCTCACTCTCTCTTCCCTTACCTCGCTAGGAGAGGAGCTGTCCACCCATGCCACCATCATCGAGCTTGACCCACACCGCAAACATCATCTATCTCCGAGCTTGCAAACCCCGTAGAGCTCCCCTCTCTCCATCTGGTCACCATCTCCGCCGGCGCTCTGTCTGTCGCATCCTCTCTCGGACATCTAGGTAGGTATCCCCGCCACCGATCACCCCAACCCCCCTTCGTACGCCCATCCCCCTCCCTAACTCTCTCTTCCCTTACCTCGATAGGAGAGGAATTGTGAAATTGGAAATCACTTGCCTTTGCTTCTTGCAGCTCTTTTTTATTACTAACCATGAACCTGTGAATCTTTGGCATTTTATCTTCGTCATACTGGAAGCTTTGGGATATAAAAGGTAATGACTAGGAAACATTCTTCACATGTACGTTCAAAAGTTATTTTTCTGCAATTGCTATTGAAATTGGATATAAATGGTTCTGGTCTTTTAGTTGATTAGGAAAATTTGAACTTTGTAAACTAATAATATGCATCCAATAGTTGACAATGATGTATGAGAATTTTTTATGGTGAGCACAACAATATTCTTCTTTCCACAACAACGAATTGATTAATTTGTAACCTCCAATTCTGGATATGATATTGAGTACCATTGTCTATGTCACTCATCAGATGTATGCTTAAGCAAACTTTTGATTTGAGGTGGAAAAGCGTAATCCTGAGATGATGTAGTTTAACTGACTAAATCAATGGTGTAAACCTTTTGCTTGGGAAATTGCAGAGAGGTTTGCTTGAAAATGATTTTTTTCTTTTAGTTTGCTAACATGCATATCCATGCTAATTAGGCCCTATTCTAGCTATTTGCGATGTTAAGTCATAAAAGGTTTGAGCTGACAATTATTGTGGTGATTATTTATGAGCTTCATTTTTGGGTTACTTGAGTTCTAGCATTTAGATATGGAACATGAACAATAAGTGATAGTTATAGAATTCCTATTTTCATTTGGATGGTATATATCATTCATGTAATTATGTTTTTGAGGTTGTTTGACCTTGATGATAACATACAAATAGTGATTTGTGTTGATGTTGATTAATCATGTTAGTTACATAGAAAAGCATTTGTTTTACTTTGTTCAATATTCATGAGCTCTCAGGAGCATGGATACAGATGCTCCAGGCCTGCCCCTTTTAGGATTCAAAGAGCAATGCCATACCGATTGATGCGTTAATTTTCTAAGTCAATCATACGTCATGCTATGATATGATAGAGCAATACTCTGACTTCATATTGAAGCATCTTCCAAGTCTACAAAAAACAGAGGTGGCTACTATTTTCCTAACTTTTTTGTTCTATGTATACTTAATTTGTTTCTTAACTCAGGACATATTTGATGGCCCCGGAACAGATGCTTTCAAAAATTAGGAGAAGAAAGCAGATTTGATGGATGCGGTGCTCATTGCTACAATATTGGGCCTATATGTGTCGCTTTTTCATTCTCTTGCATGTACTTTGACTTTCAACAATATCATGCTTCTGCCCTTTGTTATATGTGCTGCAATTGTGCACGATTGGTTGTTTTAACCCATACATCATGAATGTAATCATGTATGACTCAATAGAAGAGTCACTTTGATGTGTTTTCTAGCTTTATAAATAGTCCCCAGTTATTACGTGGAAACTAGATATACCAAGAATAATTGGTTATAGCAGCTAGCAAATTATGTTTGCCTGATGCATATCACCTCCCCAATTTGGTTGCCTGATGATTGCAGCTAGCAATTACATGAACCAAATTATGTTTGCAGCCACTAAATGCTGGTAATTTCAAAGATAAGATCAAGCTGTTCAGTTGATTGACAACCGCATTTATTATTCAGATACGCCTGAGCCAATGTGAATATTCTGCGGTATTTAATCTAATGTGCCGTATCTTTTAATGCATTGAATTTTGCAATCATAAGCACTTATTTTGCATATGCAAAATAAGTTACTGGACCCTCTAATTGATTATGCACATGTGATCTCATTTAGGAGTTTTTCCACCACCTTTTCAGCTCTTTTATACTAATCTCACCACATGCATTTTTGTCATCCAATGCAACTTCATATTCTTTGTGTGGGAAATTCTATAAAATCCTTGATATTGACTTTGGAAAAGGTACTAAGTACAATGAATAATTAGCCTTAGAAGGTATTTGCCATAACAAAATGGACAAAAACATGTCAGCCTTACACTTCATCATGTGTATCCATCATGTTCAGGTTCGTTTGAAGAAGTAGTAGAAATTACCTTGCATGCAACATAAACATTCTATTTGCGGCCCACTCATTTAGAACAAGTAGTGCTTGGATATATTGTTTGTGAAACATCAACAAATTAAAGGTGTTGTCTTGCAAATTGTATCCTTATCTTCAAGATTCAAAATTTTGTTGAGCATGATATGGTAAGCTTAGTGTGGACAATGTTGTATTTGAGGAAGATGTGGTTTGCGGGGACAAGGTTTGCCCCGGGGACAATGCTCGCCTATTTTATACTGTGATTTAATTTTTGTATTTGAGCAATGTTGTAGAATTGTCTCATTTATCCCTTGATACAGGGGAGGTTTTGCCGAAATTTTTTAAAAGAAACCCTAAATATTTTGTAGTATATTACATGAGTGTCCGTGTCATAGGCACGGGCATTCACTTATATCCACGCTGAAATCATATCCAAAACACTCGCCAAAACCCTTAAAAATCCACTGATAATAGCATGTATGCTTCCTAACATCATTGGCTATCTATCATGAAAGAAATCCGATCAAAGAACCACGAAATTACCCTATTCAAGGCTGGCGGTCAATGTCACGGTCGACCTTGAGAATGTAAAGGTTGGCGGTCAACCGAGGGGTGTTATTTTGGAGATTTTAAGTCTCAAGGTCGACCGTGATCTATGCTACTGTCGACCATGGAGCCTAGCGGTTGATCCGTGGATCGACCGCGAGGTGCTATCCTGGGAAACTCTGTTATGATATAGCTTAGAATAAAATTCATGCAAATTTGTAGAAAAATCCGAAAAATGTGAAATAAAGTGAGTCGGAAATTAGACTTAGAGATCTACAACTTTCATGTTGAAAGTCAACTGAGATTATGCACTTAAAGTCCCACGAAAAGGGCTCGAACATGCAGTTTCAATGAAGAACAGAAATCTGGAATTATCTGAAGGAAAACTTGCTTAAATCCAGCTTAAATCAAACCAAAATCTAACCAAACATAAACCAGATCTTAAGAAAGCTTTAAATGCATCATCCATCATGATTTAATCAAGCAGTTATGCATCTAATCAACACAGAAAATCAAAACAAGCTTAAACACAAGCTAATGGAAGAATCCTACCTCTGTCGCTAAACCAGTCGCCAAACCTCGCTGAAGATGACGTCCTCCTCGTCATCGTGCACATCCAAGCTCGTCGGGGAAGCTGCCGAAGCTCTCTCTCTCTCTCTCTCTCTCTCAAGGCTTTACTCATGACAGGAAGAAAGGAGAAGAAACACAGTGGGAAATAGTGGAAGGAAGGAAGAAGGAAAGAAAAGAAAGGAAGGCAGTGGAGGGGTATTTATAGCGGGTCGTGAACCGACAGGCTACAGTACCCAACCGACTCTGCTACAGGAACGGGGTGACTGGGTCAGGGTGACTCAACAAGCTACGAGACCTAATCTTGGCCGTCCATCTCGATCTTGCCCGATCGAGCTCCGATCTTCCGATCGAGAACGCCTACAAGGATCTAATCAAACACACATATGTGCACAATGTGGGTGTGAAATCAACCGCAAAGGAGTAATTTACCAAATTGCTCTTGGGGTCTTCGCGATCAACCTGATAATGAAACAAGGCCAAATGGGCCAGACCCTCGACCTAACACGGTCGGACCAGGTTGGAGGAACGGGTTCTCACAGGAATCTTACTGGGTAAGGGTGATCATGCATGTTACTGTTTCGTTGTTTCTTGATAACATGTTTAAGAGAGAGGTTTCATGACAGGTTCCATTGGGATATCGATGGAGTTATGGGACCCTTGGCATACCTTAGGCTTAGGTGGAGAAACGACACTGCTGCTATCTCGCTTTCCTTTCAATGTAACGTAGAATAGAACCCTATTGAGCTTTGTTGCTCACTCCTACCTGGGTTGCGTGTGCAGGCGTAGGCTCTAGTTCTTCTATTGTAACTCCAACTGAACAGACCTTTGACGGCGTGTCGACTTCAGGAGGTGCTTGAGGATCCTGAGGGCCCAGTTGTACTTTTACAGATTTTTGTTGTATAGTTATAATTTGAGGATTGTATTAAATGTATACTTTCCCTCTTTGAGGTTTTGACATCTTATATTGTGTAAATGAGGATTTTTATCTTGTATTAATTGATATTATGTCAATTTATACATGTTGAAATCGGATATGGATCTATTAGTAGATTGTTAAATTTACAGTTTTACCCTTAGAAGGAAATTGTTCAAATTAACAATGAAATTTGTAATATATCGTGCCAGATTGGAACTGAATAGTAATAGGTCTTTTCACGTCCCGGTTCGGATGGGTTTTCTGGGTTGGGGTGTGACAGTTTTGATGTGTATATTTATTCAGCTCATATAAGGAAGAGATAGGATTTTTTACTCGTGATGAATGGTGTTGCCAGAAGTCTGAGGCGGCCAAATCACCATTGTATCAGGTTTACTATTGAATCTAGCATCATATTCAATTCTTTTTGCGTTTGAGAATATTATTGATCTACAAAAATTGTCTGACACAGTAAATTATGGAATGGTTATAAATTCTAAAGGCAATATGATAATTGCTGGTATTAGTATGGTTCTTTTTTTTTTAATGAGTTGAGCTCGAAAGCCAAAGATTATTTACAAGGTCAGAGGGAGGGAATCTAACCCCTCCTCTGCTTGCCAGGCAAAACCGGTGTCCATAGCTCGACACCATCTGGCGACCCTTTCAACCCTAACATTGTCATTTCTCCTGATATGCATCATACAAACAGACTCAAACCCCATGTGTAGTCTCCAGACCAACCTTACTAGCTTTTCCTCCTCTCTGGGCCAGACCTTAGGGCCTCTCAGGACCTCCACAACCTCTTTGGCATCTGACTCAATGATGATACACTTTTCATTCTTCTCCTTGGCCCATTCCAGAGCTCGACGCACACCCTCCAGTTCATCCCCCAAAACAGTGTTGGTCGTAATCCTCATGCCTTGTATCCACTTTAGCTCATCCCCTTTTCCAAGTGCCACCACTCCAACTGTCGCCCGGTCCCCATTTAACTCCCTTGATGCATCCACTTGCAGGATCGTGACGCCCAGTCGGTCCTCCTTGTTTCGTCCTCTGCTGCCCTTATGACCCAAGCGGAGGAACTCCTCCACCATCCTCTTCGTTCTCCTCACAACCACCTCTGCCGGCTCCCCGCCATTCTCAAATACCCGACTGTTCCTGTCCTTCCAAATAAGCCACACCGCGTAGCTGAGAAGTGCTTGCCTCCGCTGGATGCCTTCTTGGCTGGACGAACGCTCGAAGACTTGTATCATAACATCATAGCTCCACTCTCCATAGCCAACACAAGCATCCCCTAGAACACTGTCAAGAACCTGGGTGGCAAAACCACACCCAAACAGAGCATGCTCTGTTGTCTCATCCTCCCCATATCTCGGACATCCCCTTTCCAACGTCACATGAAAACTTCACAAGGTGTCACGAACGGGGATCCTACCTCTTAAAACTTTCCATATGAACTGGCGGATGTGTGGTCCCGCCGGTAGTCTCCACACACTAGACCACTTCCTCTGTTCTTCCTCTTCACAACCCACACAACATCGTTGGAGTAGAAGATTATAAGCCGAAGACGATGACACAAACCCATCAACACTGAGCTCCCATCGATGTTTATCTCTCATACCTGGTAGGCCCGCCAGTAGGGAGGTGATGGCTTTAGCCAGCTCTGAATGAAACAACTCTGCTATCCTTCTAGCATCCCAGGCGGTATCCGTCTGGAGGTCCCCGACGAGCAAGTGATCCAGGTTATCACTAACCATACTTGGCATATTGATAATGGCATCTTCCAACACCCATCGGTCCTTCAGCACCTCAACCCTGCTCTGCTTTCCAGGTTCCCATCTCAGCCCCAGTCGCAGGTCTTCAACTGCTTCACAGATCATATCCCAGTGCTTAGATATGGAAAACTTCCTGCCATGACTTGGTAAGACTCCATGCTACATGTACTTAGCCCTGGCAACCAGAGTCCAGATAGACCGTTGATCTTCCAAAAAAACTGCAGCTCTCTTCAGTTTTAGTGCTCGTTGCCAAATGTTATAATCTCGAACACCAAGGCCTCCCCATTCCTTGGGTCGACGCACCTCCCGCCACACCACCGTACTGACACCCGATCTCCTCCCTTGCCAAACAAAGTCTCGACACATCTTCTCCATATTCTTGATCACCCCCCACCAGCAGCGCACCACAGGTCATGGCATGCACCGGTATGCTCTGCAGCACCGACTTGAGAAGAGTGATCCGGTCAGTCTCAGAAAGCTTCCTTCCCTGCCACCCAGTGATTCTAGCCGCCATCGTTTCCAACACCGGCGAGAAATCCGATGAACGAAGTTTCTTTGCACTGATCGGGGCTTCCAGGTAGTGCCAACCTACATTGCTCTGCCTCACCTTAAGAATGCCACATATAGCAGTGCGCCTGTCGTTATCCATCTTCTTGGAAAAACGGATACTGCTTTTATTAGGGTTCATCTCCAATCCACTTAGCACATGAAACAAGACCATCTTCTGACAGAGTCTTCTTGCTTCCAAACATGTGGCTCTAGTAACGATCAAGCAGTCATCTGCATAAAGGAGATGAGAGATAGAGAAGTCTGAATCCTTGAACTTGATGCCTTCCACCGCATACCCCGGACTCTTCAGGATGCAAGATAGAGCTTCTTGAACCAGTAGGAACAAGTATGAGGAGAGGGGATCACCCTGGCGTAGCCCACACTGCGCCTTAACTCTACCCTGTACCTCTCCATTCGCAATGAAAGAATACATTCCTCCTTGGACACAGGCCATCACCCATTGAATCCATGCATGGGGAAACTCCTCTAGGCAATGGCACCGGAGGGGGGAAAGCTTTCAGGGAATTCACCACTAACGAGGGCACCGGATATTGACACAGGTCAGTCCGGAATGGGAGGAGTCCCCAGGCACCCTGTTGATGGGGGGAGCAAGGGATGGGGGAGCAGGGCAACTTATGTAGCTGCGGCCGGGTTGAAGCCTAGATCCTCTAGAGTGACGGAGGAGAAGATGGCCACGCTGGGTCCTTTGTACGCTGAGGAGATTGTGTTGGAGGATGAACTCCTTGACAGATGTTGCCGGAAGTGGAGGTTTGCGTTGTTTGGGAGGTTCCTTGGTCGGAGGTTACCCCTTGCCATTTTGAAGCAGAAGCTGGCGATGCTGTGGAATACCACAAATAATTTTAGGGCGATAGACATGGCCAGGGGGGTGTTGGTCTTCCAGTTCTCTAATGAGATGGACCTCCATCACGTACTCACCATGGGGCCTTGGTCTGTTCATGGCAAGATGCTTTCGCTACTGCGTTGGAAGGAGGACTTTTGCCCGGTGTCTGAGGACTTCACCATGACGCC
This sequence comes from Narthecium ossifragum, assembly GCA_963920575.1. Taxonomy (NCBI): domain Eukaryota; kingdom Viridiplantae; phylum Streptophyta; class Magnoliopsida; order Dioscoreales; family Nartheciaceae; genus Narthecium; species Narthecium ossifragum. The sequence goes on from OY986966.1 coordinate 8,507,708, forward strand.
AGTTTGGGTCAAGCTTCCGGAGCTGCTGATGGAGCTCTTCGATAGGGAGGCGGTGATGAGGATCATCTCATCGATAGGGCTACCATTACAGGTTGACCTCATTACAGAGGATGCGGAGAGGGGAAAGTATGCCCGCGTCTGTGTTGAAATGGATATTAGTAGGATTAAGTTTGGGGTGCCGATCACAACGAGGTGTGGAACAAGGCTTGTGGAGTTCATCTACGAGCATGTGAAGATCTGTGAGTTCTGCGCCAGGATAGGTCATGGAGTGGGGTCGTGCAAAGCCCTAAAGGAGATGAAGGAGAAGGAGAGGATCGAATCGGAGAAGAGGGATCGTGATCCTTAGGAGATGGAGGAGGAGCCATCGGGTTTCGAGACGATGGATACTCACAGTGACCTGCCTTTTCCGACGTCGGTGATAGCTGTAGCGGCTGGGGAGTGGCACGTCGTCCGTCGGGACCACCGGAGACTGCGCGGAAGACAGAGACAATTGGAGGAGACGCGAGCAAGGCCGGATGACACAGCAGAGCAGAGGAGCGATGCTTGTCAGAAGTTGTCGGCTGATAAAGAGAGGCCACGTGGTGTTTGGCAGTCGAAGAAGCCGTTGGATGATGGGCGGATAGCACAACGGACGGAGACAGGACCACCAGGCCAGGACGAGGAAGGAATGCCAGATGTCGGCGGCACGAGGGCGAGGGAGGTGACGCGAGGAAAGGGGATGAGGGTGACGGCGGAACCCTCTCGAGAAGCATCCATGGTCCCTAGGGTTCCACCCCCTTTTAAGCCGATCCTTTCTATGGGCCTAGGTGGGCCGACTACTAGAAGCTCAAATGCCAAGTTGTCGAGTGGGGCAGGCCTAAATCGATTTAGTGGGTTAACAGAGGCTGAGCGGGATCAGAATAGTGAGGAACATGGGGACCTTGCACAAGGGCCGGGTATGCATCAAGGCTTCGATGAGGTCCATGAGGAGAGCTTTAAAAAGCTCATTGCTGCCATGGGGTCCGAGACCCCTGTTCATGAGTCTGCAATGGAGGAGGAGCCCGTTCCATCGGAGGACAGCCCGGATGAGGATAGAGAGGAAACCATGGAGGACGTGAGCTCGACGTTGGTAGTGACTGGACCAAGGGTGGCGAAAGTAACTGAGTTGGAGGGTCAAAAAAAGAGGTTGTGTTTGGGATCACCGGGCGAGCACCTGGATGTTGATATGGTGATCTAATGACCGTCATATGTTGGAATTGTCGTGGTGCTGGCCCTGAGCGTGTGGTGCGCACCGTTTTCCGGTTGATAGGTGAACATGCTCCTTACATGATAGGCCTAGTGGATGTACTGGTTCGGTGGGACAAGTTGGATTGGATAAAAGAAAGAGTTGGGACGCAATGGGGCCACTACCTTCTCCCTGCGGTTGGTAGGCATGGTGGAATGCTCGTGCTTTGGAAACTTGACAGCGGACGGGCTTCCTTCATCCACAGGTATGCTCAAGCCGTCCATGGGGTGTACTCGTCCCAGGTTACGGGGCATCTCATGATTTCAATTGTGTATGGGTCGACCAGGGATCTGGAAAGGAAGGAGCTATGGGAAGCGTTATCTAGGGCTGAATCGGTTGGCTTGCCGCACCTTATGCTTGGGAACTTCAATTCCATACTCACTACAGAGGAAAAGCGAGGCGGCCTGCCATTCTCGTTTGGTATGGCTGAACGTGATTTCCTTTCTTTTCTCTGCACCAACGGCTTGATGGAGCTGGACTTTGTTGGGAGCAAGTTCACGTGGACTAATCGGCAGAGCGGAAGCTCACGTATTCTGGAGAGACTGGACAGGGCTCTATGCAACAGGGAGTGGAGACAGTTGTTCTCAGAGGCTTACATCAAACACCTCCCGAGGGTGGGTTCAGACCATGCGCCGCTACTCCTATGCTTACATAAGGATCTGTGGAGAAAGGGCCGCACAACCTTCCGACTGGAGCATAGTTGGATGAGAATAGAGGAGTTTAGAAATGCAGTGGAGCGGGCCTGGAGAGCGCCATGCGAAGGGTCAAGCCAATACTGCTTCACCACGTGACTAAAGGCAATCAAGCACACAGTGAAGGGTTGGGATCGCCAACAGAGGACTGGAGACCTCTTTGGATTAGGCAGGCATGTGGTATCCAACCTGTACGGGCTGGAGGACTGTGGTGAGCTGATGGATGAGGATGCAGCCTTTCTGGAGGACTTGGAGAAGCAATGGGAGAAGGTGATAGATCTTCAAGAGGGAAGGGTTAGGCAGCGAGTGAGGCGGGATTGGCTTAGAGCAGGCGATCGTAACTCCAGTTTTTTCCACCAGTTGATGTTGAGGAGGAGCCATAAATCCAGGGCCTCACAGATGGTGAGGGAGGATGGAACTTGTGCCATTGATCCTATAGGAATTGGGCGCATATTGCAGGGCCACTATAGCAAGCTATGGGATGACGGGGCCCTGTTCTGGTGGAGCGTATGCCTGAGTTACCCAAGCTCCAGCATCATTGGAAGGATAACCTGCTTGCAGAGGTAACTGAGGAAGAGATCAAAGCGATGGTCTACAATCTTGGACGGAACAAGTGTCCTGGGCCTGATGGCATTCCGGCAGAGTTCTATATTTGGTTCTGGGATGTTATCAGACCGGAGTTTGTTAGGATCATACAGGGATTCTTTCAGCATTCGAGACTCCCTCCCGCTTGGCATGAGACGTTCATAACATTGGTGCCGAAATGCAAGCTGCCCAGCCATGTGAAAGATTTCAGGCCAATCAGCCTTTGTAATGTCGGGTATAAGGTGGTCACTAGCATCATGGTACAAAGGCTCAAGGGTCCATTGGTGGAACTGGTGAGCCTGGAGCAGTCAACGATCCTGGAGGGAAGATGCATATTTGACAGCATTGATGCAGCATAGGAAATAGTTCACTCAGTGGTAGTCGCTCCTAAGACCAAGAGTTTAATGGTGCTGAAAGTAGATATGATGTCTGCCTACGACAGAGTCCGGTGGTCCTTTCTTGAATAGGTGCTGCGGAGGATGGAGTTTCCCCAGGCATGGATTCAATGGGTGATGGCCTGCGTCCAAGGAGGAATGTATTCTTTCTTTGTGAATAGAGAGGTATAGTGTCACACCCCGACCCAGAAAACCCATCCGAGCCGAGGCGTGAGGGGAAACCTACACTATTCATCTCCAGCTGGCGCGATACAAAGCGGAATTATAGAAAACTTAAACAATTTACAATCCAGAAGTATACAGATATTCAATTCAATAACATCAGTTGTACTATTACAAGATCTTCCAATAAAAGAATATTATACATTAATCTCAAAGCCCTCAAAATGTACATAATTTACAAAATTTGTCAAAAGTACAACAGTCGTCCTCCAGCAACCTCAAACACCTCTGGATGTAGTAGTACCACCAAAGCTGATCCGCCGGCTCTACTGAAGAAGAACTGGCGCCTGCACCTGCAAACGCAGCCCGGGTAGGAGTGAGCGATAAGCTCAGTAGGGTTCTACTCTACGGCACACTGAAGGGAGGAAAACAACAACAGTGTTGTCTCCCCGCACAAGTCTAAGGAATGCCACGGGGTTCCACAACCCCTGCCGACTACCCCAAGGATCCTACTCTTCTCAACCGACCACACTGGGACACATTCTCCAAACACGCTGGGAGGAAACAGAGAACCAGAACCAGTAGGATCACCCTTACCCAGCAGGAAGCCACTGCCTGGGGACCATGTCAGCGGCACCGGCAACCATCCTTAGCACTTGGCCTTGGGAGACCAACACAACCTCTAAACCTCAAACATTAATCAGAGTCCACTAGCGTCAATCCTCAATACATGAGATCTGATTACACAATCACCCTAATCCTAACTACCCAGCCGCGGTCTTAATGGCTAGATCCGAGCTACCCGAGAGCCTCGGATCGGCGATCAACCCATCGCCCGCCTAACCTCAGATGCCTCTAATGCAATCAAGATGCATGCAATGCTCAGGCACAGATAACAAGATATAAGCATGCAACAAGATGTCATCAACCATACAGGGCCGGGCATAGCTTACAGCTAGCCAGAGGGGTAAGCATAGCAAAGGCCTCAAATACAGATAATCTACGCTAACCAACCAAACATCTGAGCAAAACATGAATACAGCTATACAGCAGTCTTCAGTGCCCTCTTGCACCTGACAGACTAAGGTTCCACAGTTACCCCGCAGGTAACTGGCCACATTTATACAATAGCCCTCGGCACACGCCGGCAACATGCTAAGGTTCCACAATTCCTCATTAACTAGCACTCATATCTAGTTAATGGTTAAGCAATCCAATATAGCATTTAACTACTATCAAACATGTATTAAATGCAATCAAAACCCTAGATCAGCCCAAAAAGGGAAAAACTCGAATCGATTCTCAAACCCGATGAAAACCCTTGAAAACTCTACAAAATCCACTTGAAAACTTCCCAACATGTTTAAAGATCAATCCTGATTGAAAGCCCCTCAAGAAAAGCCAGAAAACCATGTTTAAGGGGTCACGGACGATGTCACGGTCGATCCGGGGATCGACCGTGAGATCACGGACGATGTCACGGTCGATCCACCGATCAACCGTGAGGCCAAAACGAGGAAAACCCATGGGCGACGGTCGATCGGCCCATCGACCGTCGGGAGCCGAAAACGAGACAGAGCCTCACGGACGATGCGACGGTCGATCGTGAGGCAGAATGAAAAAGAGAGAGAACCCACGGTCGATCGACCCATCGACCGTGGGAGGCTAAAATCCCGACAGAGCCTGACGGTCGATGCGACGGTAGATCCGACGGTCGACCGTCAGGTCCGAAAGCAGCGTATTAACGCTTGACAGTCGATCCACCGATCGACCGTCGGGCCTTAGGCACAGTTCATCAGAACAGTGCCGAAAATCCAATTTCTTGGATTTCAAGGATCAATTCTTGTTGGAAATCAATGAAACTTTGCAAGCATGCATAAAAGATGATGGGGAATCCAATGATGCAAAGAAATCATATTTTTGACGGTTAAATCATCAATTTAGGTCAAAACGACCGAAAACCGATAAACGGCGATAATACGAAAAACCAGCCGTTAAAATGCCAAAGACGCGGGATAGGAATACAAGAATCAAGCCACATCACATGTGCTACAAGCTACACAACATTCTAACATGTATTTCTACAACGAAAAGGCATTAAACCTATCCTAGGAGAACCCGATCCAAAGATCGAGGTAGAAACACCTACCTGAAGAGATAGGGCAGCTCCTCCACGCATCCCCCAACTCTGATCGCCGGAAACCGCTCCTCGAAAGCCACGCCTCCGATGCCCTAGCACCCAGCTGCAGGAGAGAGAGGAGAAAGAGAACGCAGGAGAAGAAGAAAAGAAAGAGAGAAAGGAAAGGAAAGGGGTTTAAATAGAAAGCTAGAATCCAACACAGCCGTTCGATTCGATCTCTCCCGATCGAGCTCCGATCTTCCGATCTGAAGCGCCCTAAAGGTTCTAATCAATCACATACATCAATCAAAGGCCATGTGTGCAACGCGGGTGTGAAACTGACCACCAGGGAGCATATTTACCAAAATGCCACTGGGGTCAAAAACAGCGATGCGATCAACCGATCGCACCCCAAGACCAACCGGGCCAAACCACAAACCCAGACCCTCGACCTAATGTGGTAGGACCGGGTTGGGGGTACGGGTCCTCACATATAGGTTAGAGTTAAGGCGCGTCGTGGGCTACGCCAGGGTGATCCCCTCTCCCCATACATGTTCCTACTGGTTCAAGAAGTTATATCTTGCATCCTGAAGAGTCCGGGGTATGCGGTGGAAGGCATCAAGTTCAAGGATTCAGACTTTTCTATCTCTCATCTCCTTTATGCAGATGATTGCTTGATCGTTACTAGAGCCACATGTTTGGAAGCAAGAAGACTCCATCAGAAGATGGTCCTGTTTCATGTGCTAAGTGGATTGGAGATGAACCCTAATAAAAGCAGTATGCGTTTTTCCAAGAGGGTGGATAACGACAGGCACACTGCTATATGTGGCATTCTTAAGGTGAGGCAGAGCAATGTAAGTTGGCACTGCCATCACCCATTGAAAGCAAAGAAGGGTATAGTTGCTGAGTATCTGAACGATATCAATGGTATGAACGATGATGCAAAGTTTGCCGACCTTGCTTTACTGCTAGTTGATGCAAGTTATGGTTTCAAAATGGCGGGTACACTGGAACTTCTTTTCCTTCTTTTTCATAGTTCACAGATCTTTATTTCTTACCTGCTGATTATTTGGTTTTTTGATGAATTGTAGTTATAAAGATAGTACAAAATAAGAAGCGGAAGCTGCTACAAAAAAGTGAGGTAGAAAAAGGCTAGACTTAGAATCTAGAAACACACATAAAGAACAAATACATGGTCGATTGAGATCTTTAGATCACGTGACAACAAACTGACCAATAATAAGTTTACATATGTTTAGAATGGATTTGATCTATCAAAGCTTATCGGAAATCGATGAAATTTACAGGCATGCGTAATAAATGATGGGGAAGCTATTGGTATGAAGAAACCAAGATTTTGACAGCTAAAACTCAAATCTAGGTCTAAACGGCCAAAAACCGACAAACCGGCGATAATACGAGAATCATCCGATAAAAATATGAAATCAAATGGTAGAGGCACTCTAGGTAGGATATAACACCCATGTATAAAACTACATAACATTCTTCCATGTATACCTACATCAAAACACAAAAACCCTATCCTAGGAGAACCCAATCATACGATCAGGGTAGAAGCACCTACTTGATCAAGTAGGGCAGCTCCTCCACGTATTCCCCAAGCTCAATTGCCAAGATCCACTCCTCGAAGATCGCGACTCCAAGCCCTAGCTCATCCGGTAGGAGAGAGAGAGATAATGACAAGAGAGGGAAGAAAGAGAAAGGAAAGAGAGAGAAGTCGGGGTATTTATAGAGATGAGGATCTGATCTCGGTCGTCCGATTCGATTTTTCCCGATGGAGCTCCGATCTTCTTATCGAAGGCACCCTTAAGGTCCTAATCAATCACATACATCAATCTAAGGCCGTGTGTGCATTATACGGGTGTGAAATCGACCAACAGAAATAATTTACCAAATTACCCCTGGGTCACAAGAGCAATACGATCAACCTGATCGCACCCGACGTGAAACCAAATCAACGGGAAATGGCCCTCGACCCACGCGGTCGAGCTAGGTTAGAGGAACGGGACCTCACATATGTCTCTCTGAGACCTCAAACGCCTCCGAAAGTCGACGCGCCGTCAAGACCTGATCCAGCAGGAACCACCGAGGATGAGCTAACGCATGCATCTACAAGTGCAGCCCGGGTAGAAGCGAGCAACAAAGCTAAGTAGGGTTCTACTCTACTCTACGTCACACAAGAAGAAAGAGAAACCACAAAGTCCCGGGTTCTATCTCATCTCTAAGTGAAACTCACATTACGTCCACCGCCTACCCCAGGGCACGCGCTTTGTGATGTCAACTGTCAACAATGTCACACCCCGACCCAGAAAACCCATCCGAGCCGAGGCGTGAGGGGAAGCCTACACTATTCATCTCCAAGTGGCGCGATACAAAACGGAATTATGGATAAACTTAAACAAATGTATTCCAGAGGTGAAACAACAATTCAATTCATATATTCATCACTTGTATTATTCAATATTTGATACAAATATTTCAATAAAAGAATATTATACATTAATCTCAAAAGTCCTCGAAATGTACAGAATTTATAAAATCTGCCAAAAGTACAACAGTCGTCCTCCAGCAACCTCAAACACATCTGGATGTAGTCGCGCCACCAAAGCTGATCCGCCGGCTCTACTGAAGAAGAACTGGCGCCTGCACCTGCAAACGCAGCCCGGGTAGGAGTGAGCGATAAGCTCAGTAGGGTTCTACTCTACGCCACACTGAAGGGAGGAAAACAACAACAGTGTCATTTCTCCGCCTAAGTCTAAAGGATGCCACGGGTCCCATAACCCTATCGATGTCCCAAGGGCTCCTGTCATGAAACCTCTATCCTGAACATGTTACCAGGAGGCCACGAAACAGTAGCATACAGGATCACCCTTACCCAAGCTGGAACACCATGCCTTGGGGAACCACGTCGGGAAAGCATCGACAACCATCCCTAGCACTTGGCCTTGGAGAACCGACACGACCTCTAAACCTCAACCAAAGATCAGAGTCAACTAGCGTGCATCCTCAATAACATGAGATTCTGATCAAACAATCACATCCTAACCCTGACTACCCAGCCGCGGTCCTAAGGCTAGATCCGAGCTACCCGAGAGCCTCGGATCGGCGATCAACCCATCACCCGCCTAACCTCAAATGCCTCTAATGCAATCAAGATGCATGCAATGTTCAGGCACAGATAACAAGATATAAGCATGCAACAAGATGTCATTAATCATACAGGGCTAGGCATAGCTTACAGCTAGCCAAAGGGTAAGCATAGCAAAGGCCTCACATATGAATAATCTATGCTAACCAAACAAACATCTAAGCAAAGCTATGAATACAAATATACAATAGTCTTCAGTGCCCTCTTGCACCTGACAGACTAAGGTTCCACAGTTACCCCGCAGGTAACTGGCCACATTTATACAATAGCCCTCGGCACATGCCGGCATCAGGCTAAGGTTCCACAATTCCTCATTAGCTAGCACTCATAGCTAGCTAATGGTTAGGCAATCAGATAAGCATTTAACTACGATCAAACATGTATTAAATGCAATCAAAACCATAGATTTGCCCAAAAAGGAAAATACTCGGATCGATCCTCAAACCCGATAGAAGTCCTTTGAAAACTCTACAAAATCCACTTGTAAACTTCCCAACATGTTTAAAGATCAATCACAATTGAAAGCCATTCAAGAAAAGCCAGAAAGGCATGTTCAAGGGCCCACGGTCGATGTGACGGTCGATCCGACGGTCGACCGTGAGGCCACGGTCGATGTCACGGTCGACCGTGAGGCCAAAACGGGGAAAACCATATGGGTGACGGTCGATCGGTGCATCGATCGTGGGAAGCCCAAACAAGACAGAGCCTCACGGACGATGCGACGGTCGATCCGACGGTCGACCGTGAGGCGGGATGAAAACAAAGAGGAGGCCCACGGTCGATCGGCGCATCGACCGTGGGAGGCCAAAATCCCGACAGAGCCTGACGGACGATGCTACTGTCGATCCACTGATCGACCGTCAGGCCCCGAAAGAGCGTATTAACGCTTGACGGTCGATCCACCGATTGACCGTCGGGCCTCAGGCACAGTTCATCAGAACTGTGCCGGAAATCCAATTTCTTGGATTTCAAGGATCAATTCAAGTTGGAATTCGATGAAATTTTGCAAGCATGCATAAAAGATGATAGGGAATCCAATGGTGCAAAGAGATCACATTTTTTACGGTTAAATCACCAATTTAGGTTAAAACGGTCAAAAACCGATAAACGGCGATAATGCGAGATTCAGCCGATAAAATACGGAAATCGCGAAGTAGGAATACTTGAAATCATCCACAATACACATACTACAAGTTACACAACATTCTAATAAGTACACCTACAACGAAAATACAATAAACCTATCCTAGGAGAACCCGATCCCAGGATCGGGGTAGAAATACCTACTTGAACATGCAGGGCAGCTCCTCCACGCATCCCCCACGTCCGATCACCAAGATCCGCTCCGCGAAGATCAACCCTCCAAGCCCTAGCTCAGCCGAAGGAGAGAGGGAGAAGAGAGAACGGCAGGGGAGAAGGAAGAAAAGAAAGAGAGAGAGAAAGGGAAAGGGGTTTAAATAGAAAGCTGGAATCGATCACAGCTGTCCGATTCGATCTCTCCTGATCGAGCTCCGATCTTACGATCGGAAGCACCCTTAAGGTTCTAATCAAACACATACATCAATCAAAGGCCATGTGTGCAACGCGGGTGTGAAACTGACCACCAGGGAGCATATTTACCAAAATGCCACTGGGGTCAAAAACAGCGATGTGATCAACCGATCGCATCCCAAGGCCAACCGGGCCAAACCACATACCCAGACCCTCGACCTAACACAGTTGGACCAGGTTGGAGGTACAGGTCCTCACAAACCGTCCCTCTCAACAACCAAGCGCCCAGCACTGAACAACAAAGGGGTAGGACCCAAGGCCGCATGTAACTTCCCTTAACACAGAAACTGAGCATGATATGAGAACTCTAGGCGACCTCTACACCTCAAACAATAGATAGTAGCCAACTAGACCCATCCTCGAGAATACGGAGATTTGGCATAACAATTGCCCTAGGCCTAGCTACCCATCCGCGGTCCTAGATCTAGATCCAATGTCACGCCCCGACCCGCGAAAGCCCAACCGGACCGGGACGCGAACCAGAACCTAACAAAACTACGAAAAATTTTGGCGAGGGCTCTCTCTAACCTATTGGTCTCCTTAAATAATTCAATAGACACCCTCAATTAAAAATTCTATAATTTACAGAAACCTCAAACTGAAGATTACAAATCCAAAATGTCATTCTACAAAACCTCGAAGAGGGGAAATCAGGTACATACATTTATACACTCCCGTAGGAGGCTAACTATACAGCGGGTCAAAAGCTGAAAGAAAAGATCACTACTTCTCAAACTCCATCAGGCGCCGCCGCACCGCCGACCAATTGCCCGGTAGGGGTCACCGAAACCTACAAAACGCAGCCCGGATAGGAATGAGCAACTAAGGCCCTGTTTGGTTTAGATGTTTTCTGTTTTCATTTTCTTGAAAATAAAAATTTGTCTTGAAAACATGTTTGGTGTGTTAGATGTAGAAAACGTTTTCAGGAAATGAAAACAGTATTTTCTGGAAATGATGAAAACGCTTTTTAATCGTTTTCGTCGAGAATAGAAAACGAAAATAAAACCCAAACCCCTCTCTCCCCCGATGGTCTCTGCCCCTCTCTCCCCCGATGGTCTCTTTTACGAGGTTCTCTCTGCGATGATCTTTGGGTGATCTCGTCGCCGTTGTAGCTCCTAGCCGCCGCCCATCTCTCCCGATCAAGACGGCGGCTCTCCCGATAGAAAACCCTCTCCCTGTTTTCATTGTCGTCGCCGCCAGAGATCCCTTCCGCCGGATCGTGGTGACATCAAAGGGTACGACTGCGAGATCCTTCTCTCTCTTCCCCTCCCAGCCACCTCTCACCCTCTTCCTCTCGATGTGTTTCCATTATTAGTGATCAATCGTATTCCTCTTCTAAGATGAAGACTAACTTCCTTGCTCTTCGCAGCAACCCACGCATAGAGTTCTTGGCAAAGGCTTTCGGAGACTCGAATCGGACTCGGAAGAGTCAAGGCGTCAGGCACTCTACTGGTACCCCTCCCCCAAAACCCACAGTCCTCTCTCTCTCTCTCTCTCTCTCTCACTCACGGATCTCTTCTCTTCTAACCAACAGGAAGGGATTATTCTTATCCAAATATGGTTCTCTCTTTACGCAAATATGGTTCTTTTGCTTTGTTCTTTGCTCTAAATTTTGGATCTCTCTCTATTTCTCAAAAATTTGGATTTTCTCTGTTCATTTTGATGGCTCATAGGTTTTGTGATTGGAATTAAGAGGATAATATGTTGTCTTCTACGATTTTTGTGGCATTATATGATGGTGTTATTCACTGCTTTTGCTCTGATTAGAAATTGATTTTTGTGGCATTATATCTGCAATTTGTAAACAAGAGATTCTTCAACAATTGTTGTCTCTGTTGACTTAGCATTAAGGAGTCTATTAACTGTTTGAGTTTGTTCATGTTCATGAGTCCTTTATGAATTGCTTGCTTATAAATGACAACATCGATGCATTTGGTGGCTGTTGGGAGTTGTTTACAAATCTTCTTGACAATATTTCAAGCAGCTCTTCTTTTGTTCCTTGGAACTTGTTTGTTATATATCCAATTGTCTAGATGGGAGGTTACTAATCCATCCCCAAACATCAATAACTCTGTTAGTAGCCATGAAAGAGTGAGTAGTTTGGATCACCGTTATTTTCTCCATGGAATATTTAAAGCTTCAGATCAAGAATTTCTGTTGCTTTAAGCTATAGGAAGTCAAAAGTAACCTAGCTTTGATTCCCAACCCCCCACTCCTGCAAATTTAAAGCATGTGAGGGTGTTGATTTCTAACAAAGCAGATTCTTATAGCGGTGGAACTTCTATCTTTTATTAGAAAAGTTAGATTAGAGAGAGGAAATTTCTTCTGTATGGTCAAAACCTAGGACCCAAGGCAGAAGCATATCCACCTACCATTTGCTTTCTAGCAAAAATCTTTTACTATTGCTATTACTTCAAGTATTCTTCTTTAGTGTCAATTAAAGTAAAGAACAAATAATTGGTGTCTATACTGGATGGGAAGGAACAACCAACGATTCTCGAATATTCATTGATGCATTGACAAGGAGTTCAAATGATTTTCCATTGCCACGTGGAGGTACATTTTAAAGATTACAACTTTTATAAGTATGAGATATAATTACAATTATACTCATACTTTACTCTTAATTTTTTTTTCACAAATCAATTTTATCTTGTGGACTCTGGCTACCCAAATATACCTGGATTTCTCGCTCCATATCGAGGTCGAAGATATCATTTGCGTGATTATCATGGATAAGGAAGACAGCGAGGTAAGGAAGAGTTATTCAACTATAGACACTCTTCATGTCGTAATGTGATCGAACGATGCATTGGAGTGCTCAAGGCAAGATTTCCCATTTTGAAGATGATGCCTAATTATCCAGTTAGCAGGCAAAGGCAAATTCCTACTGCATGTTACACAATACACAACTACATTCGTCAAAAGGACGCTTTGGATGGATGTTTGGATGGACTTTTTACGGAATATTCAACCGAGCAAATGATAATAGAAGATGAACAAGGACTGAATGCGAATCAAGAAGTCATACGTGTTGATGTTAGTCAAACGACTCAAATGGCACAATTTAGAGATCAAATTGCTACACAAATGTGGAATGACTTTTTGGCGACTCGATGATGATCCTTTGCTATCAATATAATATGAATATTTTGTATTGTTTGTAGTGTTACTTTATACAACAAACTTGATGTTATCGTAGTTTATTTGGAGAATGTTGTAGTTCAATACTGCTTTAATGTTCCATGTGTTTTAAATTTCTAATTTTTATTATTTTGCTTAATTTAAAAGTCAAACGTATGCATTGCTTATGGAAAAAATTATGTCTTGAATATATACATTATATACTTGTATTAAAAAAATGAGATTTAATAGCTCCAAAATAGTAAATTACAAATAAAGAATAAAACTCATATATTAATGATCTCTTCCGTGCATATAAACAAAATAATGATAATTAATTTATAAAATTAAACTCATTGAAAACAAAAACTATTGTTACAAACCAAACACATTTTCATGTTTTCATTTTCAGAAAACAGTTTTTTAACATTTCAAACCAAATGTGTTTGCATATTTTCATTTTCAGAAAATGAAAACAGAAAACAGAAAATGAAAAGAGGAAATATTTTCCAAAACCAAACAACACCTAAGCTCAGCAGGGAAACTACACTACGACACACAGAAGGAAGAAGGAAACGAAACAGTGCCGCTCTCTAGCAAGGCCTGGGTGTACACAGGGGCCTCATAACCCCACCGCGTGTCCCTGAGGTCTACGGTCATGATCTTCCAGAAGAACTGGTCACATGACAGGTCACGCTCAGTAAGCAAGAAACCAACACTGTTGACTCACAAGCAGGAAACCGACACTGCTGGCAGGAAATGGCACCGTTGAGTGGGCACACCCTCTACTCAAGAGTTGTCATAACTGGACACCGGCTACACATCAGAACCCGACTCGAGGGCGACACGATCTCTAAAAATCATCAATCAACAAGTGTTCAAGTCATCTAGGCCTATCCTTGAAATCGACTGAACACAATTATTCAAACATGGACCAAGCTACCCAACCCCGGTCCTAGGGCTAAATCCGACCTTCCAAGCCTCGGGACGGCGACCCACAGATCGCTCACGCCCTAACCTTATGCAACTAATGCACAATCAAATGCATGCTATGAACATATGCAGGAGAGCAGATAAGCATGCAACATATCTGACGATTAAATAAACAAGGTATGGGCTCGGCACCCTGCCGGCCCGGGGTGGTGAACAGTAAAACATGTCAAGGAGCTGCTACAGTGGTAGCCCCACCAATTGCAGCCAGCATGCCAAAAGAAAACATGTTACGGGAAGCAACCCCGACAAATAAGACTAACAGTACAACATGCTATCTATACATCTCGGGAGTCGTCACTCTCCCAGTTCACCACTACCCCTCATTATGAGGCTAACATGCTTAAGGATATGTAACAGTTTATAAAGCGGTAAAGAAAAACCACAAACGCGAAGCCCGGCAGGCAAAAACCAGTGAAAACACTTCCCTGTCACCCAAAGGATCGATCATCTCCAAAGGGAATGATCGATCTTCCTAGTGATAGGAAGGTTCCGTCCCTATCAAGCCCAAGGTGATCGATCCTTCCTCCGAAAGGATCGATCATCCTCGCGACAAAGATCTCACCCATGCAAGCCAAGGCGCAGTGATCGATCATCCTCACCAGATGATCGATCCTTCTCGGCTAAGCATCATGCACCAAGAGTAATCGATCCTTCCACAGCAAGGATCGATCCTGTTGGGTTCTCCGGCAACCGGAGGGCGAGAAATGCTGTCGAAAAACTCTACCAAATCCCACAAAACCTTGGAATCTGGTAGTGAGTCCTTATGCAAGAATACGCTTGAAGATGCCCTAGAATCTAAGAATGCTTGCACTGTGATATCTAGGTCATGATCATCACTCATTCATTCATATGGAGATTTAGACCATTCAAGGTAAGAGATACGTTATAGTGGGCTGGTCCAAGAATTTTGTATCTTCGCCCGTAGATGAGTCGCTTCGCCGCTCGGAAGCTTCACCTACAAACACAAAAAGATATAACAATATAAGAACCGTTCTATTTTTGGTATTTTGTAATAAAAGAACGTAAAGCAACCTAATTGAAGGAAGAAATTTATCCAGTAAGAAATTCAACTCATCAAATCCCCGGCAACGGCGCCAAAATCTTGACGCGCCCAAATCATTTATCGTAAAAGTGACTAGGGCGTCGAGACTACAATATTTACCGAATCCTAACTAACTACTACATAGTTAGCGGGAGTCCGGGTCGATCCACAGGGAAATGAGAATTGATTAACGTACTCGATACATAACTCCCAACAATAGCTAAAATAATTTGGGTTTTGGATTAATGACGATTAAAGTAATTAACTATGTAAAGGGAAATAAAACTAATATGGAGAAGCATTGGGACTTCCATTTCATTGTAGGTTCTATCGTAACCTCCTAAGGAATTAATGTGTATAATTCAATTGGGACAATCGAAATCTAGAAGTCGCCAAGCGGGTGGTTAGCCTCACTTATCGCTCAACGGAAGTTGGCTTAGAATCTTTCGTCGGCAAAAATCACATTCACAAAGTCAACGAATGAGTGATTAACTTCTATCGTCGCTAACGAACCTTCGATTAAGATCGATTCGTCGCAAGAAAAAGGTATTGTATGGAATCAGGCATTGGATTGAGATGGTTCTAGTACCTCGAATCCAATGCAATAAAGGGATAGAATGGACTCTCTAAATAGAGGGATAGGGATGGTTCTAGCATCTCTAAACTCCAATCTAGGGGTATATATCATCCCAATATAATTGGATGTGTTTCTAGCACATCCAACTCATTGGGGCATAATAACAAACACCCATCATGCACAAGCTTCTAACTCATACCAATAAAGGGCATTCATCCATTCAACAATAAGATCTCATTACAAAAGATAGAGAAATCATGCTCAAAACCATACAATAGATCATCCTCATAGGAATCACACATAAAAAATCCTTAAGAACTACAAAAGATTCCTACAACTACATGGAAATCCCAAGAGAAAGGAAGCTAGCTACTCATCTTGGATGGATCCATGGAGGTTGGAGATGATCCTCCTTTCATGCCTCCCCTTGAGATGGGTTTCTATCCTCTTTCTAGGGTTAGAGAACCCCCTTCTTCTCCCCCCAAAACCAGCCCAAGAGAGCCCTCTCAAGAGCCCAGCCGACCCCCTCTCCAAGAGAGGCCCTGGCTGTCAGCTGGCTGTCCAGCTGGCTGTTCAGCCAGTTCTTCTTGTTGTCCCACTTGTCCAGCTGGCCTCTTTTGCGTTAAAAATCCTTATAAAAAATCAAACCTTCTTAGTTTACATCCCTTGGATTTAATCTGGGCCATCACTTACGCCATATCAGCGACCATCACTTACGCCACATCAGCGATGTTGGGGTCCATCCTTTATTCTAGGTGGATTGATTCCCTCAATATTTGCTTTCTGGAATACAAACGGATCAATCCGCATGGATTGGGGGATTGATCCGACGGACTTTTCAACTTGTGCTCTTGATGCCCTTTTTACACCAAATTCAATGCAAACCGCCTTAGGAGTGTTTGTACCTGAAACTCCATGAAGTTTATTAAAAATGCATTGCTCTAGAGCTAACAAATCTAAGTTAAGAGGGTGAATTGTATATATTTTGTGACTTATCAGTGTTTCTACCCGATTCTGGTGAACCGGTAACCCTAGGACCGCCTTTTTGTGATTTATGGTTGTTGTCTGTATTGGAATGCTACTTTTTCTTGTATTCTAGCTCAAAGGCAAGTTTAGAAACTAGTGATGTTTGCGTTTCTGTATTCTTTCGATCGAATTCCGTACTTTTGTCAGTTTTTCGACGGGGTTGGGCTTAGATATGATATTTCATGATCTGAGTTTAGTTTTTAATGCATGAATGAATTCCCTACCATCAAGCCCACCTTCCTGCAAAGTTTGAATGGATTCCATCGCCGTTTGAAAGATCAAATCCTGCAATACAACGATTAGAGCAAACCGATAAACACAGATATATAATAGTTTTCAGTGCTCTCTTGCACCTAACAGACTAAGGTTCCACAGTTACCCCGCAGATAACTGGCCAACAGCCAAGGGACAACCACAATCGAGCCAATTTCGGCATTACAACGGCGTCCACAACCGTCAACCGAAATTGCTATAAGGGGATACAACCCCGACCAAGGCAACAAGCCACATATGCAAGATATATAATCTATCAGTACAATGGGTTATGCCCCCGGTGCATGCCGGCAATCAGCGGGGCTATTAATCAAAGCAGTAAATCTATACTAAGCATGCAGGGCACACCTCCGGCCCATTTATACTAAACATTCCCGGGGGTCATCACTCCCCCGGTTACCCATAAAGCGATAAAGCAATCACAAATTATATTTATATAGGTATAACATGCTTTGTCAGGAAACTGCTTGAAAACTGGTAGAAACCGTTAAACCGATCCGGAATACAAATCACGGCGTAATCCGAGGATAAACCCATTAAAATCATGATTAAAATATTATAATAATCCTTACCTATCATCGGGAAAGTCACCCGATAAATCTGGGTCGAAAAGAAACCGAAAACATCAACTTCGGATCAATCACACAAATCAACATATAAAGGATCGATCATCTTACCCAAGATGATCCAAATGGGTGATCGCTGTCAAGGAGAGGTGATCGATCTTTCTTTCCAAGGAAGATCGATCCTCCTTAAGAGGGTTCACTGTCTGGGGAGGAGGGATCGATCTTCCTCAAAATGGTGTTCTGTCTGGGGAAGAAGGATCGATCTTCTGGCACCAGAAGATCGATCTTCCTCAAACACACCCTCTATCAAGAAGAGGATCGATCTTCTTGTGCCAAGAGCATCGATCTTCTTGTCCCAAGAAGATCGATCTTCTTCAGACGGAGCAGAACACTAACAAACGAAAGATCGATTTTCTTCCCAAAGAAGATCGATCCTTCATATGTCGGCAGGGAAGATGAATAGTGTCGGAAATCAAATTTCTTAGATTTAACCTATCAAAACATATCGAAATCAAACCAAACTTGGCTGAGGTGTGCATTTGGATGTGGGGAATCTAATGACACTAAGAAATCTAATTTTGGATGATCAAATCCTTCGAATTAAATCAAATTGCCCGAAAGCCGACGAAACCGACGAAAAATAGAATTTGTTGGATTTGATCTACCAAACGGCGATGGAATCTATTCAAACTTTGCAGGAAGGTCTATTTGATAGTGGGGAATTCATTCATGTAATAAAAACCAAACTTAGATCGTGGAATATCAAATCTGAGTCCAACCCCGTCGAAAAACCGACAAAAATACGGAATTCGTCCGAAAAAATATGGAATTGAAACCACAGCTAGCTTCTAAACATGCTAAGGAATGAGAATACCGAAAATCAAAACATTCCAATACACACAATGACCACAAATCACAAAAAGGCGATCCTAGGGTTACCAACTCATAGGAATTGGGTAGAAACACCTACATGTATAGACGTCCAGGCAATCTACAAGATCCTCAACTCTGATCGCCGCGGATCCACGCCGAAAACCCGCAACCATAGCTCCACACTGGCAGCCAACGAAGGAGAGAGGAAGAGAGAAAGAGAAAGAAAGAGAAGAGAGAGAGGAAGAGAGAGGAATAGAGAAAGGGAAAGAAAGAGAAGAGAGAGAAAAGAGAAGGGTTTAAATAGAAAGCTGGAATCGATCACAGCCGTTCGATTCGATCTCTCCCGATCGAGCTCCTATCTTCCGATCAGAAGCGCCCTTAAGGTTCTAATCAAACACATACATCAATCAAAGGCAGTGTGTTTAACGCGGGTGTGAAACTGACCATCAGGGAGCATATTTACCAAAATGTCACTGGGGTCAAAAACAGCGATGCGATCAACCGATCGCATCCCAAAGCCAACCGAGCCAAACCACAAAACCAGACCCTCGACCTAATACAGTCAGACCGGGTTGGAGGTACGGGTCCTCACAATTCACCTTGGCTGCCGACATATGAAGGATCGATCTTACCTGGTAGGAGATTGAGGGAAGATCGATCTTTCATGTGTTGGTGTTCTATCATCTCTGGGAAATATTGATCTTCCCTTATGTGAAAATCAATCACACAATCTCTTCACTTGACAGAGAGAGCACTTAAGGAAGATCGATCGATCTCTTCTTTCCCAAACAGAGGACTCTCTTAGTGAAGATTGATCTCTTCCTTAAGGCAAAGAACACTCGTATAGAAGATCGATCTTCTTGGGTAAGAAGATCGATCTCTTATATGTTGATTGTTAATATTGATCCAAATTCGATGTTTTTGATTTCCTTTCGACCCGGTATTAGAGCATAAGGTTAGGGCATGGGTGAATAGGTTTTTCGCCGATCCGAGGCTCTCCGGTAGCTCGTATCTAGCTCTAGGACCGTTGCTGGGTAGCTAGGCCTAGGGCGATTGTTATGCCAAATCCCTTTATTATCGAGGATGGGTCTAGTTGGCTACTATCTGTTGTTTGAGGTGTAGAGGTTGCCCAGAGTTCTCGTCTCATGCTCAGTATCCGTGTTAAGGGTAGTTACGTGCTGCCCTGGGTTCTACCCCTTTGTTGTTCAGCGCTGGGCGCTTGGTTGTTGAGAGGGATGGCTATTGACAGTTGAGGTCACAGAGCGCGTGCCCCGGGGTAGGCGGTAGATGTAACGTGAGTTTCCCTAAGAGATGAGATAAAACCCGGGAATGCATTTTGGGGCATTTTTTGGTAGACATTTTAGGGAAATATGATATTATTATTTGAAATTCATCATGTTTTTATTTTGGCCAAAAAGTACTTTGATACCCTGTAGTTTCATGATTTTACAGTTTAGTACCATGTAGTTTAAAAATGATAAAAACATACCCAAAGTTACAAAACTGTGCAGTTTGGTATCAACCGGCTAACTCCGTTAGTTCATTTGACGGAAAAATATTTTTTTATTAATTTTGACTGGATTGAAACGATTTTGACCCGAAAAGGCATTTTTTTTATCAATTGACTCATACCGAGCTCCTCCGCCGGAAGTCCCTCCTGGCGCCGACCACTTCACCACCGCGTAGCTCTCCCCCACCACTACCCCTTTTGTACAGCAGACAGCCATCGTCGTCCTCCTCCTCGCTGGAGAGCCAGCCGCTGTCCTCCGACGAGCAGCTCAGTCGCCGGGGAATGGGTGGGTGGCAGCTGGAGAGCCAGCCACTTCTCCTCCCAGCGCCAGAGATAACATGAGCTCTCTCTCGCGACGGCGTTGTCTTCGACGTCGGCATCGCCAGGCACTGGGTGGGTGGCAGCTGGCGGCGGGGATAGCCAACAAGGTGAAGGAAAAGAGAGAGAAAGGCAGCGAAGGAAGAGCAAAAGCCATGGTCGCCGCCGTGAGATGGAAGCATGGTGTCGGTGAAGGAGAGGCTCTGTGGAGGTTAAGGAATGGCCGGCGTAGATGGAAGTGGAGCACGGTGGAGGAAAAGACAGAGAGGGAGGGAGGCGCCGGCCTTGGTCGCCGGCGCCGGCGCCGGTGGTCAGAACCCATGGCAAAAGCCACGGCGTCTTCCGGTAGGTGGGAAACAGAGAGATGTAGGGGGTGGACGGCGAAATTAATAAAAAAAAATACCACATCAGCGAAAAAATGGCCACATCAGCTTAAAAAACTGGTCAAAATTAAAAAACCTGGTCAAAATTAGTAAAAAAATAATTTTCCGTCAAATGGACTAATGGAGTTAGCCGGTTGGTACTAAATTGCACAGTTTGGTAACTTGGAGTATTGTTTTGCTATTTTTAAACTACGTGGTACTAAACTGCAAAACCATGAAACTACGGGGTACCAAAGTGCTTTTTGGCCTTTTATTTTTTATCCAAATGATACAAACTTAGTGTCAAATTAATTCTCACAATGCATCTAATCATGTATAATGATCGATCAAAACTATTGAAAACTTAGGTATAGTTTAAGTTATAATATATTAAATGACTTTATAAATTAAATTACACCAAATATTTGCTTTAAAAAATACTCAATATTGGTATTATTACGAAGATATCGATGTTATCTTTCCAGTGAGACTAATTTCATAAACTTTCAATATATATATTTAAAGTTATGATAAATATAACCATTTTTATATTAAAAGGAATCAATAATTAAAACCGTCATTTTTCGAGTTTAGAAAACCTACTGTGGGGTCATTATATATGCACCACTGGTTTTGTTATGTGCACCCGTTTTACTAAGTGCACAGGACACGACTTTTAAAGCACCATCGAATGCTAAGTGCACCATGTACGATTTTTTATATATCCCGTTATTGTCCTTTAATTAAAAAACATGGTTTAGTATTAGATGAAATATCGGTACATGCGCACAAAAATATCAGTACATGCGCAAAAGATTTTCATATAGTCCATTGGTAGTGAGATACCGATGGATTCTATCAACCAATCGGTACCTCACTATCAGTATAATTCAATCGGTAGTGAACTGCCGATTAATTGATCTAGTCTATTGGTAGTGGTCTAACGATGAATTAGATGAAAGAATCGGTAGTGGACTACCGATTCGATGGCATGCGCACAAAAATATCGGTACATGCACACAAAAATATCGGTGCATACACACGTTATAAGCAACATGATGTACACGGAAAATATATCACAATTTCGAAATGGTACATAATTCTTCATCGCATACGACTCTAACAAGGGTACATCAATCTAAAATGGTACATAGACACCAAAAGTACATTAATTTGAAATGATACATAGCACAATCTACTATTGTTCCAATCCTTGGAAAAAATTCTTCAGAATTACGTGACAATTGACGATTCGGAGCCAGTTTTGAAACCCTCAACATTGTTCACTAAATTGAGAGCATGAGTGATTCACAGAGGCAAAGGAGTTGGAGCTCGCACTGCTGCCTCCACAGCTTCTTTCCTGGTGATACGTGGATTGCAAAAAAGCAAATGAACATGCGTATAAAAAAAGGTACATTCGCACATTATAAGTAACATGATGTATGTGGAAAATATATGATGATGCCCCATGCTTGTACCCCTTGTCATGTGAGGAAAAGGAGTAAAAAAGCAGTTTCGACAGATTATTTCTTGGAGGGATGTGGATCACACAAAAGCAATGGAACATGCGCACAAAAGTATCGGTGCATGCACACATTATGAGCGTTCTAAGCTGGTTGGTTTATTAAACAATGGTAGTATGGAGATTTTACTATAAGGGTATAATGGGTAATATGAAATTATTTTTGGTGTGGTGCACATAACAAAATATGTAGTGTCACACCTCGACCCAGAAAACCCATCCAGGGTGGGGCGTGAGGGTTCCTATCACTATTCATCTTCAATTGGCGTGATACGAATGCGGAAAGACGGATAAATTTAAACAATTTATAATCCAGAGGCAAACAGATATTTAATTCATATAACATCAAGTTGTACTGTTCAATATTCGATACAAAACTCTCATGAAACAGATATAATATATGATTCCAAAATCCTCAAGGGTTTACAACATGCATATATATAAATAAAAAAGGTACAACAGTCATATCCTCCAACAAAACCTCAGACGCCTCTGGAGGTACTCGCGCCGCCAAAGGCAGATCCCGCCGGCTCCACGGACGAAGAACTGCCGCCTGCACCTGCAAACGCAGCCCGGGTAGGAATGAGCGATAAGCTCAGTAGGGTTCTACTCTACGGCACACTGAAAGGAGGAAAACAACAGCAGAGTTGTCTTCCAGCTCAAGTCTAACGGATGCCTCGGGTCCCACAACCCTGTCGACTCCCCAAGGGATCCTACTATTCTCAACCGACCACGCTGGGAAACTCAACCAACACGCTGGGAGGAAAGAACCGGAACCAGTAGGATCACCATTACCCAGCAGGAAACCACTGCCTGGGGACCATGTCAGGGACATCGACAACCATCCATAGAACTTAGCTTCGGAAGACAACCCGACCTCTAAACCTCAACAATGATCAGAGTCAACTAGCGTGAATCCTCAAAAGACATGAGACTTGATCAAACAATCACACCCTACTCCTGACTACCCATCCACGGTCCTAAGGCTAGATCCGAGCTACCCGAGAGCCTCGAATCGGTGACCCAAACCATCGCCCGCCTAACCTCAAATGCCTCTAATGCATACAATGCATGAGCCTAGGCAAACATCTATCCTAGATGTCTCTCTATATGTCACATCAGCAGTTATAAGTTCAGCAGATATACAATAGCCCTCGGCACTCGCCGGCAAGAGGCTAAGGTTTCACAACTTCCCATTAGCTAGCACTCATAGCTAGCTAATGGCCAAGCATTCAAATAAGCATTGAACTACCATCCAACATGTATTAAAGTTTGATCATACTCGAAAACCATCCATAAACCCATCGGAAGACAAACGCCCGATTCAATTTCTTATCTCAATATGAATCCCTTGAAAATCCCGTGAAAACCATCATGTATACTTCCCAACATGATTGGGCATCTAACATGAATAAAAGCCAATTAAAGAAAGCCAGAAAACATTGTTCATGCGCTCACGGTCGATACGACGGTCGATCCGTGCATCGACCGTGGCCTCAAGGTCGACCGTGGAGCCAAAGCAAAGAAAACCACATGGACGACGGTCGATCGGCCCGTCGACCGTCGAGAGCCCAAAACGAGACAGAGCTTACGGACGATGCGACGGTCGACCGTGAGGCGGAATGAAAAAGAGGTAAGTCCCACGGTCGATCGATCCATCGACCGTGGGAGGCCAAAACCCCGACAGAGCCTGACAGACGATGCGATGGTCGATCCGA
>OY986966.1:8534047-8598889 GCA_963920575.1 Narthecium ossifragum
ATGGATTTGTTTGTGAAAATGGTATTATAAATGTTTTTGATCCCTATAGTGTTTGATGGGTCTCTTTCCTTCAAAACACGAAGAATTTCACGAGATGCGGTGTTGTTGGCTATGCCAAGCATAAATTCTTTCTCCATTGGTTTCAACCTACACGGGTACTCATGGCCATCAATATATTATGTTGATTTGTGGTTATGGATACCACAAACAACTCTTAAACCCCACATCACACCATCTGAAGGTATTGGAATACCTCACAGCTTAAATGGGCATTCACATTTTTTAGTCCCAGTATTTTTTTAAGGATTACCCCATCAATCAGATTTCGTGACGGTGTATACTTTACTCCTCTTTCACACAAAAGATGACATTTTGTCAGCTTGTCGCCTTTTAATTTAACATAATTTTTAATAACGACCATAATACCATTTTCTAGACCAACTATCTTCGCCCAATTTATCATCTCTTCTCTACTTTCAAATATCTATATAAAAAAATATAATGAAGATGTATAAGTGCAACATTATCCAATCTTAACATAAAACAATGATAATAACTAAATTGATCTGTGGTAAATTCGGCTGTATAATCACGACTGTTGATGGAGATGCTCTCCCCACTGTAAATATCATTCTCAAATGAACAACTATATGAAAATGAACCAAACTAGTCATCCATATGTGCTCACTCTCTTATGTCAACCTCTCTTAGCGAACCATCACACCATCTGGAGGTATTGGATGCATATGTTTTATATAGAAGAAGAAGGTCGGTTTGTTGTTGAAAGCTCATCCATGGAATAAATGGTTTATTGCACCTCATTGGCCTACCCTCTTAAAATAACTATTTCTTTCTCATTCCTATCATGTATCCCACATATCAAGCACCTTATGATGTTGCTAAATTCATGGTATCCCACATATCAATGCACCTTGTGAAGCTAAATTCATGGTATCTCACATATCAATGCACATTGTGATGCTAAATTCCATTAAACAAAAATGAAAATAAAGAAAGAAAAAAGAAACACAGAACAATGAAGAGGGGTATAACTGTCAATTGTAAGGGTATAACGCGGGTGTCAGATGAGGGGGCGGTGTCAGGGGGTGGGAGAAGCAATTTGTGGTCTCTATTTTGGAGATATGGAGGCCGGTTGGAGATGCTCTCTCCAACGCTATCTGCAAAAATGAAGTCAACAAATGCACTTTTTGCTCCATATTTAGAGCAATGGAGTTGGTGCACTCCAATGGTCCCCCCTCTAAAAAAAAGATTTCTTCAATAACAACATTATAGTCAAGACAATTAATAATAGAAAAATAGTACATAAAATATAGAAAAATATTATATAATTAACTATAATATAGAAAACATTACAAAATTAACTAAAATACAGGAAAAAAAATTACATAATTAACTAAAATACAGAAAACATTACATTTCAAAAATTAATAATAAAAAAGAGTGCATAAAAAAATACTAATATTCTGGCAAGTCATCGCCGAATTCACTGCCACTTCCGCGTACACTTTCTCCGTGCTGACCTCCTCCATACCCAGCTCCCCCGTACTGGCTTCCTCCATATTGGCTTCCTCCGTGGTGGCCTTCTTTATAATGATCTTCTTAGTGCTGGTCTCCTCTGTACTGACCACCTTCGTAGCCGGTACCTCTGTACTGACTTCTTCTGTACTGAGCTCCTCCGAGTGCTGAAGATCCTCCACACATTGTGGTTGCTTTATGTTTCTATTCACATTTCTACTCCACCACGCACTCAGCATATTGATGAGATGGAGGCAAGTGAATCCGAACGATTTCACCATGTTCTTAATCGACATAAAAATATCAAGGACAAAGAAACACATTTTGCACTTCGAAATGCACTGATTGAACATTTGTGGGAACGACATGGCAATGAAGAGATGTAACGTTTTTATCTATATTCAATGTTTTTCACGTCTTAACGCATATTAAATTGAAATTCTTAATGCTTAGTGTATAAGATTCGTCTTCATTTTAATATTCTGCACAAATACCTTTAGATAATGTAATTACAATTAGAATTAATTTAATTAAAAACCCACGTACTTATGTATAATTTAAAAACCCAATGATGGAAAAAAAATATAGTAAAAAACTAATTTATTTAAAATTAGATAAATAATAATTAAAAAGTATTCAACATTAGTATTGTTTTGTAGGGATCGACAAGAGTTTTTTATTGAAATAATATTTATTCTAAATAAATCAGAAATTTTAAAGTTAAGTTAATTATTGTAGTTAAGGTACTTTAGCTATAGAATATATTAGTAATTTAAAATTAGACGAGAAGAGTAAGAAGGGAAATATGAGAGTTATAAAAATAATTAAATAAAAATACAGCCAACTATCACCTGTTGTATAAAATACAGTTTTTACGTGAGCTGCATAAATACTGTAGCATTTGCAGACCGGTTGAAGTGGGCTGGGGCCGTTGGAGATGCTCCGAGGAGAAGATTCTAAGAAAAAGAGGGTATTCCTCCTGATCAGCAGGGGCTCATCATTGCTGGAAAGCAACTTGAGGATCGACGCACCCTTGCTGATTACAATACTCAGAAATTGTCTACTCTTCACTTGGTTCTCCGCTTGAGGGGTGGAATGCAGATCTTTGTGAAGACCCTCACAGGGGAAACCATCACCATTGAGGTAGAGAGTTCGGATACTATCGACAATGTCAAGGCTAAGATCCAGGATAAGGAGGGCATCCCGCCTGATCAGCAGCGGCTCATATTTGCTGGCAAGCAATTAGAGGATGGGCAGACCCTCGCAGATTATAACATTCAGAAGGAATCCACTCTCCATCTCGTTCTTCGTCTTAGGGGTGGTATGCAGATCTTTGTGAAGACCCTCACTGGAAAAACCATCACCCTTGAGGTGGAAAGCTCGGACACGATTGACAATGTGAAGGCCAAGATTCAAGTCAAGGATGGGATCCCCCGACCAGCAGAGGCTTATCTTCGCTGGAAAACAGCTTGAGGATGGCCGTACTTTGGCTGACTACAACATTCAGAAGGAGTCCACCCTCCATTTGGTCCTCCGGCTTCGTGGTGGGATGCAAATCTTTGTTAAGACGCTTACTGGCAAGACTATCACCCTTGAGGTTGAAAGTTCTGATACCATTGACAATTTGAAGGCCAAGATCCAGGATAAAGAGGGTATTGCACCAGATCAGCAGAGGCTCATCTTTGCAGGGAAGCAGCTCGAAGATGGCCGGACTTTGGCTGACTACAACATTCAGAAGGAGTCTACTCTCCATCTGGTGCTTCGTTTCCGTGGTGGCATGCGGATATTTGTAAAAACCTTAACAGGGAAGACCATCACATTGGAGGTTGAGAGTTCAGATACAATTGATAATGTGAAGTCCAAAATACAGGACAAGGAAGGTATCCCACCTGATCAGCAACGTCTTATTTTTTGCGGGGAATCAGCTTGAGGATGGACGGACCCCTAGCAGATTACAACATCCAAAAGGAGAGCACCCTCCACCTTGTCCTCCCCTTCGTCTTCGTGGTGGTTTTGATGCCTAAGTGTTCTGTTCGATTAGGTTTTTTGTCCTCCATATAGTGCACTATGTGGCTTACTAGTTGATTAGTTTTCATTGATTTCTGGTGTAGATTTTAGGTTTTGGTAGTCACAAACTTGGTTTTGTAGGTACTGAGAGACTATTTTCTGTTTCATAACCAATAAGAATGATATGCCATGGCATTAAGTTTGTTTGTCAAACTTGCGCCTTCAGTTGGTTATCGCTGGAATTTATGGGCAACTTGATTCTGTGGAAGTTTCCATTTATGGAGCAGCTTCCCCGGGATCTTATTCTGCTCAATTTATGTGCTCTGTTAGTCTGGTTATGGATTATTGGGCCTCTTGTTTTATTAGCAGCAATATATTTCTTTCTGTAACTTCATACATGAAGTCCTTTCTATCATCTTATTTGTATTCTGATTGTAATTTGCCAGACGTGCTTGAAAATTGGACGGCATCTTCATCCCATTTTTATAGAAACTTTTTTGGTGGCTGTTGCCATATAGCCAAGCTTCTCAAGGGACTGTTTCCATACCTAAGGCACTCAAGGAATCTATGCTCTTTCCCCACGCTGAACCTTTTATACCTCTGAGACATATCTTTAGACAGGTATATAACCCTGAAAGCAACAAAGAAGATTGTCCAGATGAGAGCATAAACTGATGATTGATGAAATAATGCTCATCACATGTAAAAGTGGATTATAATCATCCAGAGGCCCCTCATAAGTGTAATTACTTTCTTGATTGTTCCAGTGTTTTAAGTCTTTAAGCACAGTTGATTCTTTTCGAACTAAAATGCTTTTCTGAGACTTCAGACTGCTGGAAAGCAACAAAGGAAAACAGGGGAGGGGCAGAGCTAGTGAAAGAAAGAAACAGTGGTTGCCTTCCTATATGGACAAGGTTCCAGAGACAGCAAAGGATGTGGTTGTTTTTTTTCTTTCTTCTCTCTGACCTCTTCTCTTGGCTGGGTAAGCTTTCTTCTGCAGTTCCTTCCATCCGTGAACATGCAAAATAATGATTAGGTTCATAATCTGGGTGCATAGTAGAGTCTTCCTCTTTTTAGTTGCTTATTTTTTCTCGTGAACATGAGAAATAATGATTTATGATGTGACATCCTAAGACGTGTGCATTGACTTCTTTTTAGTGGTGCAATCTGTTTCTTTCACTAGTGGCGTTATTGCTCTGTTTTATTTTCTTATGCAGTTTATGCCTACATCAAATATATGATCACATGTATTTGCAGTCATTGTGGTTTCCTACTGGACACTGATTTTGCTTATGTTGTATGAAGGCTTACCCGATCAATGCAATATGGACGCTATCAGTATTTAATATATATGTGATCTTCCAGCAGTAGTGGGTTGCTATTTTTCATTACCTTGATTTGTGATCTTTGGAATTATTAACTATTTTGCATGATATATTTGTTTCAGATAGTAATATAGTTATCCTCTGGGAAATAGAAATATGTCAACGTAGAAGACTTTCACTCCTCTCCAATTCTGGGCTGGAAACTTTTTGGTGACTGGCTGGCAAAAATCATCTGTTGATCTTATGAGCCTGTAAATATCTCAACTTCCGGAAGGACATGTCTTCTCTTGGAAACAATAGCGCCTCAATATCTTCGTCGAAACCTATTGTAGGAGCTGGGACTATTTTTCATGATCTTGAGTATCCAAGGAGGATTGATTCACTCAATTTGCCTATTGAGGCTCATTGGCAACAAGCCAAAATGGAAAGGAAGTCATCTTTCTCGAAGATGAGTTTCAGGTCTTTACAGCAAGCCCTCAAGAGGGTTGGTAGGGGTAGTACCTTCCGTGCTATCCCTGATGGAGCTCATGAACCAAAAGATGAGCACATTGTGGCGGCTTTCCGGGAGTTACTTCTAGCAGGGGACAAACTTCCTGAGAAACATGATGATTATCACACTCTTTTGCGGTATGGATCAGTTATGGCTTTTTTTGAACTCATTGTTGTAATGGAATTCTATATAGCTGTTATTCATCATCTGAGATTTGGCTCAGTACCAATATTTAATAACACGAAGCAATTCTATTCTACTTTGTACTACAAGGATTGTGAAACTTAGTGCAACAAAACTATTTTGGTTTTGGTTAGCAGTTTCCTGCGAATGAGAGAATTCGACATAATGAAGGCGAAAGATGCATTTCTGCATATGTTGCAGTGGCGAGAAGATTTTGGTGTCGATGCAATTGTACAGGTCGAACCTGCATAAATTTCTCTTGTTCCATGGCATATATAATTAGCTCATGTTTTCTAACATCAACTTATTTGTATTTAATTGCTCTTTCTCTTGCCTTCTTGTCCATCATAACCCAAGGGAGCAGAATTTCTTTGTATGCATTATCAAAGCAAATCAGATTATACTCCAATGTGCTTTGTTCTTTCCAGTGTGTCTATTCAAGTGCTTGATCTCCACCCCATTGCCGAATGGAAGAGAAAGTTGATGAGCATGAATGGGAAGTTCCCATTGCTTGTGATGTAAATAAAATGATTTGCAAGATTAGCTAATATTCAAAAGTTTGTCCTTTGCTTCAGTTGCATATTTCCTTATTTTAGCTGAAACTGGCTTTATAATGTAAAGAAAAGCAACGTATATGTTTTTTTCAGGGAATATAATGGTTGTATGACCATATTGGAATTTGTAGTACTTTCATGGGGTGCAATGTTGTAACCGATACCATGGGCTTATTCTCTAGTTGTGGCCATAAAACAAGTAACAGTTCATTGAAATTCTTGATTGTATTATTTTATCTTTTGAGCTTGTCAAGTTCCGATGAAATTAACTCCTACACCTATCTATTTTTTTGTTTGACCTTGCTGCATTTTGTTTTTGAAAGGCTGAGACGTTTTTCCAAATCTAATAATTCCTTAATACTCATTACATGATACCAGTTTTGGACATTTCTCCTTATGCGTGATTGCCTCTCACCAAAAGTTTGAGTGTCCTTTGACAGGAACTTTTGTTGGTATGTGGCATAGTTGTCAGTGACCAATTATGTTGAATTCCACTGTTCTTAAATCACCTGTTCTAAGTCTTACTGATTATTTGCAGGATTTCAAGTTTGATGAGTATGAAATGGTCAAGAAATGTTATCCACATGGATTTCATGGAGTTGATAGATATGGAAGACCATTGTACATAGAAAGGATGGGAATGCTGGATATCAACGCACTGCTTCAAGCGACTACAATAGATCGCTACATTAAATATCATATTTCAGAACAAGAGAAGACAATGAGCTTGAGATATCCTGCATGCTCGCTGGCAGCTAAAAAGCACATAACTTCCACAACTACAATCCTTGATGTGAAAGGAATAGTGAGTTGTTGTTACTGTTTGTGTTTCTACCTATCTCTGCTTAGTCCATAGAATGCTTGAAAGACTTAAAGATTTATTAGTAGTCAGCTAAAGGAACTAATCTATGTATAGTCTATGTAGTTTGTTTTCAGCTGTCAGGAAGGCAAGAAATTTTATGCTGTATACATCTGCGTGATTTCTTATCATTAGTGTCATTGAGTTGCTATATGCATGTGTTTGGTCAGACCAAGTTACAACCCCAGGAAGTTTCACCTAAGGATAAGCTATTCTGTTGTTATCATCATGAGCACTACTATTTTTCCGACTACTGATAGTACTATGGCTTTTGTTGCCAAGGAAGATTGTTGTGCTCTTTGAGAGAAGAGCAATGTTATTGTCTCCATCTGAAGGAGGCAATATTCCGCTTCTTAGTCAAACTATGAAGTCTATACAGTAGAGCTCAATGTGTTTATATAATCATAATGTGTCCTTGCTCTATCTCAGGTTCACTTCTGGACTTACTCTGTTCTTCGATGATGCCTATGATCTTTAAATAATATTACAAGCTAATTTCTAGATCAGCAGGGGAGTATGACTAGTTTTACACTGTTGGCGGTTATGAGGGTAAAAGATAATATGCTTCCTTAGGCCTGATGTATGCTAGTGAGGTCTTAAATTAGTGAAAGAAGCCATAGTCCATTCTTTGGTATTTCAGCTGGATTCACAACAGTGAAACTGCCTTTCAGGTATCTTAAATCATCAAGTACAAGTAAATCTATCTAAAATCTCATCAAGTTTAGTCTCAGTGCTCCTCGTCTGTTTTCCTATTTCGACACATTCCAGTGATATGAGTTTCTGCATGGTGGATGCTGAGCGGAATTGCTGAAGGCATCACAAATATGCGTCAATCATCTCGAGTTACTAAATGCTGCACTATTTTTTGTTGTATTACAGCTAAAAGTTAGGAAATACATAGATCCATGGGGCATTTCTCAATGATGATAATGTTCCTTTTTTTTATCTCATCAGATCATCGCATCTTGTTTCTACTGCAAATTAGTGTAGCCACAGGTTTGCAGATGTTTTCCCAACTTAGCATGCCTGTAACCAATATCCACAACCACAATGCCGAGTAGACAAGGATAAAAGTAATCCTTTCCAAGTTTTGATCTTCATCCGTTAAAACACCAAATCCAAAGTTGCTTTGATCTTGAAATCGTGATCTTATATGCCTTTCATATTGTAAATCACAATAAAACCCAAAAAAAAAGCATATATAACTTACATGAATTTTGAACTCCTTGGCATAGGGTATCGATAACTTTTCCAAGCCTGCTAGGGATCTTTTTGTACAGATTCAAAAGATCGATAGCAATTACTATCCTGAGGTATGTTGTCAATTAATCTCATTATGTGATTTTGATGCAAATTTATTTGTCGCTCCATCTCAGTTAACTAAAACCGTCAACAATATTAGTTGTCTCCCTTTGACCAGTACACATTGTGTAGGAAATATGCTACCTTAATGGTTTTTTTTATATATTTGGAAATGTGTAATCTTCTGATTTTTAGATTGTGATGGATCTCAAACTTTCATCTTTTACTCTGCCTTCTTGGTATTGCATGCACCTGATTGATTTTTGCTTTAGCTAGTACTACCCAACAGGTACCTGCAGCTCATCATGTATGTAAGAATCACAAACGGAATATTTCTTTCGATCTCTAAGCTAGTTTCAGTCTTGTTCAATATAATGAGTTAATTCTCTTAATACAAGCAATATGAAAACATTTTATCATTATTTCTTATTCTTGAGGTACATGATGGTTGCCTGCTATAGATGAGCTATA
The DNA here is from genome assembly GCA_963920575.1 of Narthecium ossifragum. NCBI lineage: Eukaryota > Viridiplantae > Streptophyta > Magnoliopsida > Dioscoreales > Nartheciaceae > Narthecium > Narthecium ossifragum. Next base: position 8,542,775 of record OY986966.1, read on the forward strand.
TATCAGGAATAGATCTTCTCCGAAACTATCAGGCAATCTTTGAAGTTGTTATCATATAAATCTTATGCGTCACTGCTTTTCGATAAATGCAGCTCTATTTACCAATACTACCATATCCTCTCTTAACTTTTATGAGTTAGAGCTATTTTGTATGTATTTTGAATGAGCTCTAACTCACAACCAATAAGGTAGTAGGTTGCTTTACTCGCAAATTCACCTTGTTGCTTTTGCAATGAGTTCTTTTCCAAGTACTCATTGGCTCCTAGGGCTACCTCACCATTTGACAGAGGTTGACATGATGAAATTCTGGTGTGCCAAGGTTATCAGCTAATGCTGGATAATTTGATTATGATGCTAGGTTATTAGCTCAGGGTGGATCAATGATTTTATCGAGATCTCTCCCAAGTTAGATGTCATCAAGTAATCAAAGAGCCGTTTGTTGTAGAGTGCAGTATAGGTATAGATGATAAAAGAACTCTGAAGATGAATCTGAAGCTACTATGCCTTCTAGAGATTCAAGTTTCTTAAAGGAGTGCGCAAGTGCGCGTGGTAAGACATTAATGCTTGTTATTACTAAGTAAAAGCTACATAGCCTAGTGATTTGACATGTCTCATATGGTTGTTCAGGTCTAAATTTTTCTCTGAACCTGCACTAGTTATTGCCCCTAGTGGGATTTCGTTTCGGCTGTAGTTTGCTATTAGAACTAGAACCCAGAAGCTGAAGGTTACGCTGATTAAATGAAAATATGGTTGCCAAGACTGTTTATAGACCATATTGTGTGTGACAACCAGCACATCCTATAAAATTTGATGTAAAATCTCTTTACACCTTCTCGTACTGACGGATATCTTTCTCGAGCTCTGCTATTGTTTATGATCTTGACCCCACCAGTATAAAATTCATTAGAAGGTCCATGATAAAACTGCAGTTTTGCTATCACTGTTAGAGGATCTGACATGTTCTTGGTTTTTCTTAAACTTTGGGAAGTAAGCTCTTCATTTTTCTACAATACTGGTTGTGTTATTTCTCAAGATCTTATTGTCATAATCTTTTGTATTTATCTTTTTAGATTCATAGATTACTGCTTACATCTTTCATTCTTCGTATGATATGTCTTAGATGATGTCACTTCTTTCCTATCAGATTTAGGTGTACTTTCTGTTTTGAGTAACCAATCTTGATTTTGTGTTCTTCCTTGTAAAGCCTACTGCCAATATGGCGATGGTTTTAATAAGTCTATACATTGGAAAATGCATAAAAAATGAACACAGAGCACCGCCGTTGAGTGATTCAATAGCTACATCTTAGTTCTCAGCAAAAGAAAAATTTTCAATTGATTTTGCATTATGTTTCTTTTAAATGCTAGTCTATATTATTTTGCTCATATGTTATATGACTGTTGACTGCGTGGTGGATTTGACCGTATTCCTTTGATCACTTTAGACATTGCATCGACTTTTTATTGTAAACGCTGGATCTGGGTTTAGAGTCCTTTGGAAAGCATTGAAGGCTTTTTTGGATGCAGGAACAATAGCAAAAATACAGGTGAAATTTCACCTTTCTCACTTGTTTCATTCCGTCTTGGGAAAGAGTAGCAGTACTCCTATTTTTAGGTATTTTATTCCCTTTTTCTTAAGCCAATACCAATCATATAGTACCTATTCAGGTGTTGGGATGCAAGTACCAAAGTAAGGTCTCAGAAGTTGTAGACCCAAGGTACTACCAAATTCTTGTGTTGTCCTTCTATGTACTTGCTTCTCACTGACTGTTGAAGGCTACATGCCTTATAGTAACCTGCCACATTTTCTGGGTGGAAATTGCACCTGCTCTGGAGGCTGCTTATTAAATGAGAAGGGACCATGGACCAATCCAGAATTCGTTAGCATGTCGCAGGTGAAGTATTGACGCAATAAGTACCTCTGTAGTGCGTTTTTTTTCCCACTGTGTTAGGCTCCGACATGAACTGATTCTCGCTGGAACCTAAAATATTGAGAAGAGTTTGCATTTTTGGGAAGTTTTGAGTCGAGCAAGGCTGAATGATGAAACAACCAGTGCAATGGCTGTCAAAGAATCCCAGGAGCTGAAGAGTGTAAAAATCCTCTGTTCTTCATGAGAATTCTTAAATTACTTCGCAGCAATGTTCAGTAGCATCAGTTTCTTAAACTTTTGACTGTTTATAGTTTGCTTTCACAGCCCAGTACTAAACTATTAATCATCTTAAAAACTTTGATTGCTTCCGCTCGAATCGCAAAAAGAATTGGCGTCAAAACCAAATGCTCACCTTTATCTTTTTTAGCTACAAAAGTTGCTTTTCCATGAACACTTTGTGCCACATCAATGGTGTAACAGTCCAACATCTTGATCAGGACGATGATGGCTCAGCACAGTACACACAGCCAGCTAATGTTGCTGATGATGTGGCACAGAAAATTTTAGCTCTTGAAGCGTGTCTTACGGACACCAAGATGGTAGTAAAAAAAAGTCCAACTGTATTTAGCTATATCATTTAAATTCAATTAGTAATGTACTTGATCCTTCTTTCTCCTCAGATGCTACAATCACTAATGTCAAAGCAGGAAGAACTTGCAGGCCACATCAATCAGCTGAAGAAACTGACTTCTGTAAGTGTTGCATTACAAAGTTACATCACTAGTCATTTTTTGCACCGTGTGCTTCCCTAATACGCCCGATCATCCCTTTGTCAAATGCCTACAGGGTTGATCATTTCTTCAGCAGAGACAATTGGTAGAAGAAATGATGTTATCATTAAGTAGCAGTTTACCGGAATTTGTCATATATACCATCTATTTAGAACCATTGTTATATCATCTTTCAAGTTGAATTCAGCCTATTCAAGCTCCCCTGTACTTTCAAACTTGATTGTATCATATATGGACAGTTTGGACACAAGTTTCTTTTAAGGATTAAGAAAGAAAGAGAGATTTTCTATCCATCTCCAGACAGAACTATCCATATACAGTGTCAAGTAGCAAATATGGATCAACAGAAAAGAGATGAGAATGTAGTGATCATACGCTCAACTCTTTATATGATTGTTGCTAACTTCCAGGTCGTGCCTGGTTGCTCATCTTCTTCTGATCTCTTTTCATGATGGCCAGTTCCAATACCAACCAGCCCAGGCCGAGACCAGCCCGCTGATCCCGAGCGTGACGGCATGGTTGCATAGAGGATAGGGCTCGATCTCGGCAATGGCTGTCACGAAATCGGCGACATTAGCAGCCACAGCCACTAACATTTTGTTGCTTAAAAATTGTATCCGAGATGGATATGTGGTCGTGAGGCATGTGAGGTGTGCCAACCATAGCGTAGAATTATCAAAAGGGGTGTGAATTCTGTCGTATCTCAATGAAGAGGACTTTTTAGAGAAATACTTAGATCTAAATGCATATTGATTTTTATAATCTTTAGCGATTATGTTACTATGAACTAACTATACTACTCCTAAGGATGATTATTCTACCCTATGGCCAAGAGGTAGTTTTGCCTACTGAAATAAATGTTCTATCGCTAGGGGTAAGCAGAACTGAACCGAACTCGAAGAACCGAACCGAACCGAATTAGTTCGGTCCATTCGGTTCGGTTTTTTCGGTTTTTCGGTTCGGTTCGGTTCGGTTTTGGCATGTATGAAAAGTTCAGGTTTCGGTTCGGGTTCGGTTCTTTAAAAAAAGTTCGGTTCGGTTCGGGTCAGAATCGAAGTTTTCATACATGTCTTAGCCTATGAACCTATGGTCTAAAAAGTTCGGTTCGGTTCCAAAAAGTTTGGTTCGGTTCGGTTCGGTTCCAAAAAGTTTGGTTCGGTTCGGTTCCTTCATAAGTTCGGTTCGGTTCTCTAAAAACATAACAGAAAAAAATTCGATTCTTCAGTTCCGAACCGAGAACCGAATGCTCACCCCTACCTATCGCAAAGAGTTTTAGGACAAGACAACCTAACCAATGAGGAATATTAAGAATCCTTAATGTATAATCTGTTAGAGCTTGATGAACAGCGAGTTATTGCTTTAGAAAACATTGAAACACAGAAATTGAAGATGGTCAATATTTATAATAAGAAAGTTGTAGCAAAGTATTTTAAAGAAGACGATTTAGTATGAAAAACAATCTTACCTGTAGATCAAAACGACACTAAATATGGAAAATGGTCGCCCAATTGGGAGGGACCATTTTTTGTCGACCAAGCATTGCCAAATGAATCATACCAATTAAGGACCATAGATGGTGGTTTACACCAGGCGATGATAAATGGTAAGTACCGTAAGAAGTACTTCCCATCAATGTAATAACAAGGCAACATGAAAGATAAAAGAGATGTCCAGATAATGGACGATGGCAATTAATATTACAATATAAATAAAAGAGAGTCAAGATTATTATCAGCCATTGTCATAAAATTACAATGTTATCGCCTCAAAGAAAGATTTTGAGATACACATGCAAGTTTTTCTCTAAGTTCTCAGAAACGTTGCTTGTTCTTCACGAGTTCACCCTTCAGCTCAATCTGACGATCATTTGAGGAGTTAGGCTTCAAAGCATTGTATTCTTGAATCATTTTATTATTGTTCTCAATTAGTTGAGTGTTCTCGTGAACCAAGTAGTTTCTCTGAGTCATGAATTGAACAATTTGAGCTTCCAAGTCTTTGATTTGAATTGGAGCTTAAGAATCTCTGATTCTTTCTCGCCAATGACGCCTACAGCTTTAGAGAGTTTCTCGATATTCTTTAGAGAGTTTCTCGATATTCTTGTCGATTCTCTCTCTTATATGAGCTCGTCGTTCTTGCCGTTCCCCGTCCAGGACAATTTCATGAGTCAAGGTTTTCCTTTCAGCATCAAGGCTCTCAATCTTCATCTTCACACTACGCATATCATCTACTTCATTGGACGATAGACCCAAAGATTCGAGGACAATGGAGAGAAAAAAAAGTCATCGCCTTCTCAAGTTGGTCATAGTCTGACTTGGTGATATATTCTTTTGGCACCTTGTCTAAAACAATCAAGCAATCGGCCAAAACCCATCTGATGTCATGATGTTGACCCCCCTGAGTAATTACGGGATTAACAACAGTTTCCTTTTTCAGACTTTAAGGCTCACCAAGATTCAGAGAGCACTTGGATAGCGCTAATCAATTGAGCCATATCGCCACGGATCACATCAAAATCCATCAATACCCACGGATCTAAACCATCACAACAAAGAAAGGAAGGAAACATCACGAGATCCTAAGCTAACAAGCATCCAATCTCATCCTAGGTTCCTTATCAAGGATTAGAGTAGATTCCCTACCTCTGGGCGTCGAGATATTCTCCTCTCCAGTCGATAGCCGAGCTCTCTGGCATCGCCGCAGTTGCTAGGCTCGTCGTTGCCTAGCTGTTTGCCATCAACGTCGCCACGTACTCTCCTCTAAGGTCGCGGTTGCCAGAGGAGAGCCTCGACTCTCAGAAGTGGATGTACGCGCCGCCGCCGCCGCACGGGTTCTTCTTGCGATCAGCTCTCTTCTCCCAATCACGGCTGAAGCCTTAACCTGGAACGGTTTTAAAAGGGGTATTTATATACAAAAGCTGAGATTTAATTTCGGCCGTCCAAATCTCGATCCTCGTGATCAAACTCAGATCATCCGATCTAGAGTACTCCTGTGAGGACCCGTACCTCCAACCCAGTCCAACCGTGTTAGGTCGAGGGTCTGGGTTTGTGGTTTGGCTCGGTTGGCCTTGGGATGCGATCGGTTGATCGCATCGCTGTTTTTGACCCCAGTGGCATTTTAGTAAATATGCTCCCTGGTGGTCAGTTTCACACCCGCGTTGCACACATGGCCTTTGATTAATGTATGTGTTTGATTAGAACCTTAAGGGCGCGTCCGATCGGAAGATCAGAGCTCGATCGGGAGAGATCGAATCGGACGGCTGTGATCGATTCCAGCTTTCTATTTAAGCTCATTCTTTCTCTTTCTTTCCTTCTTTCCTTCTCATGCCGTTCTCTTTCTTCTCTCTCTCTCCTGCGGCTGAGTTAGGTGTTTCTACCTCGATCTTGTGATCTTGGCGGGTTGACTGGTTGGATGCGTGGAGGAGCAGCCCTGCTGGTTCAAATAGGTGTTTCTACCTCGATCTTGTGATCGGGTTCTCCTAGGATAGGTTTTATGTATTTTTGCTGTAGGAGCACTTGCTAGAATGATGTGTAGTTCACTGCATGTGTAGTATAGCTTGTTTCGTGTACTCCTACCATGTGATTTCCGTATTTTATCGGTTGGTTTCCATTTTATCGCCGTTTGTCGGTGTTTGGCCATTTAGACCTAGATATGAGATTTAACCATCATAATCGGGTTTTCTTCGCATCAATGGTTTCCCCATCTTAAATTATGCATGCTTGCAAAGTTTCATCGATTTCCAACGAGTTTTGATAGTTGAAATCCAAGAAATTGGATTTCCGGCTCTGTTCTAAGGAACCGTGCCGAAGGCCTGACAGTCGATCGGCGAATCGACCGTCAAGCGTTGGTACACACTTTCTGGGCCTCACGGTCGACCATCGGATCGACCGTGGCCTCACGGTCGACCATCGGATCGACCGTCGCATCGTCCGTGAGGCTCTGTTGCGTTTTTGGCCTCCCACGGTCGATGCATCGATCGACCGTGGCCCCTTGTGTTTTTCCCCAATTGGCCTCACGGTCGACCGTCGGATCGACCGTGGCCTCACGGTCGACTGTCGCATCAACCGTGGGCCCTTGAACAGTGTTTTTGGCTTCTTTTGATGGGCTTTCATTCATGATAGATACCCAATCATGTTAGGAAGCATATACATTGTTTTCATGGGATTTTCAAGGGTTTTTTATCGAGATTGAGAATTGAATCTTGCGTGTATCCGTTTTGGTGGATTTATGGGTTGACATGCATTTAATTACTTGGTTGATAGTAGTTTGAATGCTTATCGCTTTCCCTAGCCGTTAGCTAACTATGAGTGTTGGCTAACGAGGTATTATGGAACCTTAACCTGTTGCCGGCGTGTGCCGAGGGCTATTGTATAAATGTTGACCAGTTACCTGCGGGGTAACTGTGGAACCTTAGTTTGTCAGGTGCAAGAGAGCACTGAAGACTATTGTATATCTGTGTCTATCTCTTTGTGCTAATCATTGCTTGGTTAGTATAAACTATCTGTATTTGAGGCCTTTGTTATGCTCACCCCTTTGGCTAGCTATAGGCTATGCCTGGCCCTGTATGATTATTGTCATGTTGTTGCATGTCTATATCTCTTTATCTGTGCCTGAGCATTGCATGCATCTTGATTGCATTAGAGGCATATGAGGTTAGGCGGGCGATGGGTTGATCGCCGATCCGAGGCTCTCGGGTAGCTCGGATCTAGCCTTAGGACCGTGGCTGGGTAGCCAGGATTAGGGTGTGATTGTATAATCGGATCTCATGTGATTGGGGATTTGTGATAGTTGACTCTGATCAGTGTTTGAGGTTTAGAGGTCGTGTTGTCTTCCAAGGCCAAGTGCTAAGGATGGATGTCGATGCGTTCCCGACGTGGTTCCCCAAGGCATGGTATTCCTGCTTGGGTAAGGGTGATTCTGCATGTTACTGTTCCTTGGCCTCCTAGTAACATGTTCAGGAGAGAGGTTTCATGACAGGAGCCCTTGGGACATCGATAGGGTTGTGGGACCCGTGGCATCCATTAGACTTGAGCGGGAAGGCAACACTGTTGTTGTTTTCCTCCTTTCAGTGTGTCATAGAGTAGAACCCTACTAAGCTTATCGCTCACTCCTACCCGGGCTGTGTTTGCAGGTGCAGGCGGCAGTTCTTCGTCTGTAGAGCCGGCGGGATCGGCCTTTGGTGGCGCGAGTACGTCCAGAGGTGCTTGAGGTTGCTGGAGGATCGACTGTTGTACTTTTTGATAGTTTGTATATTATAAACGTCTTTTGAGGAATTTTGGATTATTGTATCATATCTGTCCTTTGGAGGATTTTATTATAGAATCTTGTATCAGTACAACTTTATGTATATTTATGAATTGAATATTAGTTTCACCTCTGGAATATAAATTGTTTAAATTATCCGTCTTTTTCGTTTCGTATCGCGCTAATTGAAGATGAATAGTGATAGGAACCCTCATGCCCCGTCCTGGATGAGTTTTCTGGGTCGGGGTGTGACAACTCCTAATGGTCTAATCAAACACATGCATCATTACAAAGGCCGTGTGTGCGTTGCGCGTGTGAAACCCACTCCGCCAAGTGTAATTTACCAAATTACCTCCGAAGCCGCAACAATTAAAGGAGATCGCGAAACAAGGCCAACCGAGCCAAACCAACCGGACCAGACCCTCGACTTACGTGGTTGGACCCGGTTGGAGGCACGGGTCCTCACAACTTCTATGAGTGATAGAACTACTCCTATGAATGAAAGATTCATTTCTGGAAATTTAAATAAAGAAAATGTTTCATTGCTGAAATTTAAAGGTACATGAAGATAAATAAGGCTAAATTGAAAATAAAGATAAATGACTACATTGGAAATAAAAGATAAAGCTGGTTTGCTCTTGATTTCAGGAGAGAGATCTTCCTTCATCTTCATGCTTTTTATAGAACTCCTGATAGAACTACTGTGGAACTGTCTGAACTGCTCTGGAACCGTCGGAGCTGAATCTTGGTCGACATCTTCATATATTTACAAAATTGCCATCAAATAGAGCATCTTGTCTTCCATTGCAATTTGACTGATGATAATCTTTGAATTTGGAAAACCTTTGATCATAAAAGTTGTAGTTTTTCGAATTCCCTTTCCATTGATCTAAAAAATCAACTCATTTGGATATCATATGAGAAAGTTATGACCAAAATAGTTGAACCATGTTAACGACCACTATTAAAATAATCGGTCAAGATATGGTCGATTGGATCTGGGCTATTGGACTTTGGTTGATGAAATCGGCCATTCTTTGAACCATGACATTTGGAAATTCGGTTATTATTTACTATTTTGCCACTTGACACTTTGGCTGCCAATTTTACACACTAAACGATGGAATCTGAAAATCTCGTCAACAGAATAGTTGTGGATATTTGCGTTCTCTTTTCAATGGTTCATGAATCGACTAATTTGGATATTTGATATAAAAGTTATGATTAAAATACTTCAGCTATGTCAAAGTTAAAGATAAGGATAATTTTGTGACAATATTTACGAAATTGCGATTGACCTTATGAATCACCATAATAATTTTAAGAGATGGTTATATTTATGGGTTTTTTTACATATTTCTACTTCAGAAGTTTCTAAATATCATAATTACCCTTACATTTTTTCAGCTTACTAATGTACCCAGGAAAACTTGAGAAAAGGGTTAATTTGCCCCTCGGGTTACTTGCCGGCGAATCATCATGAAATATTCTTAACGCTGTTAACGGCGACCGCTAAAAAGACGTTACTACCCCTGTTAATATGCCCCTCACAGTCACCCTCTCCACCGTCGACCTCGACTTACGCCCCTCGCAATCACCCTCTCCTCCATCGGGATCACCGATCAAACCTTGGGGATCGATTCCCCAGGTCCTCACGACCCTATCGGTGCTGGTCTCGACCTCCGGTGACCTTCTTCTACTGTCGATCCATCATCAACATTTCTTAGCCACAACCATGTGAAAAACAGGGCAGCAACGCCCAACTCTTTCATGTTGGTCATCAAAAACAGGGCAGCAACGCCCAGGTCCGACCCCGAGGCATTGGACCGCCACCATGACTCAAATCGTCGTCGGCCCCACCGAAAAGGGCGGCTGTGGCGTGGACGAGAGGTGCACGGCTCACGCATGGGTGCCGGAGGCAGTGGCGCAGCACCACAAGTATGAGGCGACAACGGAGGGATCCAGGCAGTGCTGCTTGCGGTGGCGCAGCTCGTGGCGACTCCAGTGACGCGCGGTGTGGACGCTGGACCTCCATCACTGCTTCAAGTGCACCATCGAGAGGCTTGGACGCCGGACCTCCCCCCAACCCTCGGTGGGTGCTCCCTCTCTCCCTCCCGTCTCTCTCTCTCTCTCTCTTCCTACGTCAGCAAACCAAGGAAAAAAAGTCAAAATAGGTAAAAGCCGGTCAAAATTGTTGAAAACACATGTAAGCTTAAGTAAAGACATGGATAATTAAGTAATTTACATGCCCTGGTCAGGTTATAACCATGATTAAACCATGGTTAAGTTAAATGGATAGACGGAGGTAGACGGAGGGGTAGGTTTACGCATTTTTCAAGTTTTCAAGGGTACATTAGTAAGCTGAAAAAATATAGGGGTAATTATGATATTTAGAAACTTTTGAAGGAGAAATATGTAAAAAGCCCTTATATTTATAACTAACACATTCCATTTCTCATTCCTTTCTTTACTGCGAACCAAATGTGACCTAAGAAGAAGGAGGATAGCGAAGGCCCAAAGGATGGAAGAGAAGCGAGAAGAGTTTGAATCTAGGATGAAAGAGAGCACATAGGCGTACGGTAGTAACCGAATTCAAGTTCACGTTTTGCCAGGAACGTGTTCATATCATGCATGGTTAGATAGAAATCCAGAGAGTCAATATGGACCTATTGATATAAAAAAACCGTATTATATAGAGAACTAGTGGATTCCCGTGCCCCTGACACGGTTTAATTGATTGGTCATGATTAATTCATGATTTATATATTTTAATGGCATGCCTAAAATAATAAGACTGTAATGTACAATCATGTCAAGGAGCAAACAAAGCTTAAGAAACGTAATAACCACCCCCCACAGGGAGTTCTGTTGGGGTGTCAAGACGAAGATTGCTTATGGTGAGGACGGACGCCGCGTTAGGTCAGGACGGCCATGTGGGCTTTGGGGCGATTGGTCTGGATCTTGAAGGGGATGTTGTTTGGGTAGCGACGGAGAGAGGGCCCTCCTCTTGCATTTTTGAAGCAGAACTTTTGGCCTTGGTTTGTGGGTTCAGAAGACTATGGGATCAGGGGATTAGGCGAGCCATCTTTGAACTGGATTCTCGAGGTGTCGTTAGCTGCCTCAACGGCAGGAGGCGATGGCCGGACCATTTAGCGTCTATTACCCAAAAGGTTTGCTGGGAGCTGGCAAAATTTACGGAGATTGTTTTTGTTTATCTTCCCAGGACTTGTAATGGAATAGCTGATTCGTTAGCCAGAATGGGAAAAGATTTGACTAATCCGATATTCTGGGCTAAGGACTCAGGTACTCTGCCTCCTGTGGATATTACTACCTTTGTGTAGTTAGCTTGTCTTCCTCCCCTGGTTGTACTCTTTTTACTGCATTTGACAGTCTTTGGCTCAACTTGTCAAAAAAAAAAAATAATAATAACCACCCCCACAATCTCTTAGGACAAAGATAACCGTATTTTAGGAATAACTGAACTAATGTGGTGGGGGCATTTCTTGACCGTTAGATAAAACTTTTCTAACATCTTATGGGCCATCAGATATACCAAAATATTATAAGATTTGATAGATAGATTAGATCAGATAGGTTAGATTGGATGGGGTATTTCCTCTATTTCCCATTTTCCAGGACATTTAAGCAAAAGCAAAAAGATTTTCCGTATTTGAGAACGAGATTACATCCGGAACAGAAGGGCAGGAATGCGCTGGACCCGTCTACGATATAAATACACCCTCCCCCTAATTTCCCGAGTAGCCTCTCATTTTCCCCCTTTGGTTTCGTTAAGAGCGGTCTCTTCCTTTGTCCATATCTCGGAACCCCTTTGGGCAACCCTACCCTAGATCTCCATCTCGATCTGTGAAGCGATGGCGGAACAGCTCACCGACGACCAGATCTCCGAGTTCAAGGAGGCGTTCAGCCTATTCGACAAGGATGGGGACGGTCAGATCTCCTCGGATCTTAGCTCCTTTTTCTTCTCTGGTCTTAGATCCGTGTTCTTCGTTTGATTTCGTTGGATCTGAGGAGGTTTACAGTTTAATGATGCTGTTTTGTTGCTCTGTGGAATCGTTTGGTTGTTGATTTGTTCTCTTTGTGGTAGATTTATTTTCGTGGTATATTGGTATGTTTTGGTGGTTATTTTTGGGACGTTTTAGGGTTTGTAGATGCTTGGATCTTTGTTATTTGATCTCTGCTAGATTTTGATGTGGCTTACTCTGAATGATCCTTTCTTTTTATTTTTCGGTGTGTTTATGCCATTAGATATCCGTGTGCTCGGTTCGGGTTTTCTGATTGCATTTGATCATCAAATAGGTTGTATGGTTCATCTCCCTGCCTCTTTTTTTTGTTCGGTTGGTTATCCCTGCTTGATTCTTGCGCTACTTTGGTGCCATGAATTTAGTCCAAGCTTTGATGTTGTGATGGACTTCGACTTGCTTTGCACTTGTGCGGTTTATCTCATTTTTAGGTCGAGTTAAATCCAATTCTTAGTGCATGCCTTCTTTTCGTGGTTTATTTGGATGCTTTTCACTGACAGGCTTACATGGATCAGGGGTCACTGTCAATAAGAATTCACTAACGATGGTTCCAAATATTGTTGATGTTATTTAAATTGCACCTTATGGTATATTAAAGTGTTGGTTGATAAAGCTTTGATATCAATGATAGTTATACGTAAATTTGGGTACACTCAAGAATGATATGCTTGACAAACTGGAAAAAGATTGATACCCTGGTGTAATCATATGGGTTTATGGGCACTCTGGTGTCCTGTTTTTGTGTCTAAAATAGGTATTTACTGCTGTCGTAATTGTGCGGTCTTTAAATATTGGCATCACACCCATGCCATGTAGCAAGATATAAACAAAACCATTGATGCTAACTCGATTTTTTATTGTTTTGTTGCCAAAGATGGGCATAGTTACAATCTCCTATTAGTTCGTGCATTTGCTTTTACTTTGATTGCTTTTCCTGATGTTTAATGAATTATTTGCTGTAAAGTCATGAAGTTTCTTGACATGCGGAGAATTAATTTTAGTTGGGGACTGAAGAGCAAATTTGGGAGACGTTGTTCTTTGTTGGCTTGTGTGCGCGCATGCCTGTCTTGTTGTGACCCTTGCAAGTGTACATTAGTATGAGCCCAGTTCTTTTCTCCTGGAAGACAAGCCTTTACTTGCCAACTCACAACCCCCCCTCTCTCTCACTCTCTCCCAGTGAGAGGTTTGGACGTTCTTTTTTTTATTCACATTATCCAAGTTTGAATCCCAGTTCAAGCTGAATAGCTATCTGTAGATGATAACAAACTTTGTTGAATTCCTTTAATGAGATATCCAATTTTTGATCTTTTTGCGTTTTGCAATCATTTCTTTATTCTAAAAGCTCTGCTTTGGTAATATTTCTTGTCAAGCTGTGAAAATCAAATCCTTTTCTTTTCCAAAAGTCAAGAGCGTTAGTCTCTTGATGTGAAGTAGATAAAGATGGTGATTGAGAAATGGTCATTGATTTCTTTTTTCCCAAACCGTTGTCTGTTTTCATATTATGTGCTTCTTGGCTGAATAAATTTATGGCAATTCTTAAATGCCATTAATTTATTGATGAGGGAGTAGATAAGTATGGTGATTGAGAAAGTATCTTTGATTTCTTTTCCCAAAACTGTTGTCTGTGCTCACATAATGTGCTTTTTTGCTGAATAAATTTGTGGTAATTTTTTAAGTACCTGTTGGACTTTCTACCAGTAGTTTCTTTAGCACGTTTACTGTTCTTCCAATTTACATAGTGGTCAAGATGTAATGTCGAATAGGTTGTCTTAGCAAAAAAAGTTGAGGGGGCCAGGATGTCATCCCTATGGTGTAAGTTGTTGTTTTCCCCTTTAGATGAGCTAAAAGGCTGGTTTTTGCATACCAAATGACTTCAAGACTTGGCTAGCAGGATGCCAGGAAGGGAAACATCCCGGCTGGACATTGGCTCCTGAGCCATCTACGCGAAGTTGTCGGCTAAAATTTACTTTGGTGAGAGATACGAGAAAACCGAACACTACCCATACTGGTGGATAGACTCCAGACTTGCCTTAGGCCCTGCTCGAGATCCACATGTCACATCTCCACTCCACTAATGTAGTTGACCGTACCAACACTTAATCAACACATGTAATGTGAGTACCTTTAGGAAGGAACTTTACAACAGGTTGCCCCAGATCTTATCAAGGTTAATGGTTCATGAGCATGTGGTCCCACCTGTCCTTCTTGTACGTTTATGACTTAGTCTGTTCAGTTCATTGAAGATTCTGTAGCTAATAGCTATCTTTCGCTTGAAATGCTTTTGCATTTGACATGGAACCTTTAGAGGCTCAAGCTCACTATCATTATTTGGAGCGTCTTCTGTATCCCATCTGTGAAATTATTGGCATTTACGGTGCTTCATATAGCTGAATGGTGGCACTAGTGACCTTACTGTCTTTAGACCCTGCCAGCTATGCACTGCAATGTGTATTTGATTGTTCAGCCATTTTCTGCTTCACAGTGATTTAGCTTTATCCTTTGTCGGAAAGTATTTTTCATTCATATGGGTGTTGACCCCTGTCTTATAAGCACATGATGTTCTGATGATTTCAATCCATGTTGCGTTGTTTGATCTCTTCTTTGCTGTACTCATTTTCTTGCTATTAGTTATTTCTTCTTTTCAATCTGTATGCTTTTGTGAGTTTATATATGCTATATTGCTACATGAATTTAGTTGTTGGAATAATTTGGAAGCCATGTAATTTAGTAATTTATCTTCTTATGTGTCCTGTAGCCTGCAAAGTCTGTCTGAGTGCTTTGAAACCAAGTCTGTAATCATTAATATTGTTCGAAATAATGAATTTTGGACAGTATAATGTAAGCCTCCAGCTGAGGCAGGAACTGACTGCTTTGATGAAATGACTTGCAGGTTGCATCACAACCAAGGAGCTTGGAACTGTGATGCGCTCATTGGGGCAGAACCCAACGGAAGCAGAGCTGCAGGACATGATAAATGAGGTGGATGCCGATGGCAATGGGACAATTGATTTCCCAGAGTTCCTCAACCTGATGGCCCGCAAGATGAAGGACACTGACTCTGAGGAGGAGCTCAAGGAGGCCTTCCGTGTGTTTGACAAGGACCAGAATGGGTTCATCTCAGCTGCTGAGCTCCGCCATGTCATGACTAACCTTGGTGAGAAGCTGACAGATGAGGAGGTTGATGAGATGATTCGTGAAGCTGATGTTGATGGTGATGGGCAGATCAACTACGAGGAGTTTGTGAAAGTGATGATGGCCAAGTAAGGAACACCTTTTCACAGTAGAATTAGAAGTTTAGCTTTTGTTTTAGCAAAAGCACGAATGTGACTTCCATTTTATGTGTTGCAGGTAGATATTTTGTTAGCTTAGTCATGGAATTGGAACAAGGATGATCTTCTCTACCACTACATCTCCCCCCAACCATGGATTGTATTTCAAAAGACTGTTGCCCATCTATGTTACTGTGAAGTTGTATTGCTTGCCCTTTAAGATGTGTCTGGAATGTTTCTTATGGCTTGGCTTGATTGGTAGGCTTACTTTGTTATTTGTCTGACTGTTGCAAGCTTTTAGGCCATTTATTGGTGCTAATTGTATGAAAATTATTTGTTCTCCACCCAATGTGTCACTCTTCATCTAGATCTGGGTGCAAGTATAGACACCTGCCTCAATTGTATGTCATAGGTTGCAGTTTGCAGGTCTCAATTTTGCTCGCTATTAGCTTGTGACCTACAAAATTTGGTGACATGTTGGAGAGTGGTGTAGCATTGAGAGGAATTAGCTCTGGAAAGTGTAGCATTGAGAAGAGTAGCTCTAATGGTAGCACATACATTTGTGCTCCAGAAGGTAGGTCTTGGGGCGCGATAAAGGTACATAGCACCTTTATGCAGGAATCTAATAAAACAAAAGCCTTTATATGGAGAAGCCCTCGGATGGATGTGACTTTTTTAGCTAATGGTGTTAAGTGGTGGCTTGGATGTAGATGTAGGTAGATGTGATGAGGGCGAGCTGTGGCATATGGGCGATTGATGGTAGTTGAAATGCAGACTGCTAATAGTAGAGGTGATATGTAGGACTTTTTCCCCCAAAACCAAGACAATAGGCTCAACTAGTTGAAAAATGGATAATAAGCTCAACTAACAAAAAAAAAGGTAATAGGCTCGGCCAATCCAAAAAAGAAAGTGGTAATAGACGAAACTAATAAAGAAAAAGAATGGGAGTGTTAGGCCGAAGAATCTAGAGGATGCTTTACGAGGAATTTGGACGGTTGCATGCCATTTTGTATGTTTTCTTTTGTGTTTGTACTTAGTTCTTGCATACTCGAGGTGGACAGGCTTGGGAGAGTGGCGAGGAGAATGCCTCTTGATTGCTGGTTTTTGAATTTTTTACCAAATAGAATCATGATATTCACTTTTTACACTTTAGGATTCTTTTTATGTTTTTTTTTTGCATAATAGGATCCCATATATGTAAGGAACACGCGTATAAATTAATACGCGTATAATTCTACATGTATAATTATTTTTATACACGTATTAGTTTATACACGTGTTCCTTACGTGTATGAGGTCCTATTATGCAAAAAAATATGGGATGGGGTCTTAAAGTGCAAAAAAATGAATACTAGGGGTCCTATTTAGCAACAAATCCCTGGTTCTCCCTTGAATGTCATGGACCTCTGGCCAAGATTAGGGAGGTACTCGTACCCAGGGTATCTGTATTTTGTTTTAGCTTCGGCTCAACTAAGAAAAATAAAAAAAGTAAAGAAAAAACAAAAAAAAATGAAAACATTGAGAAGATTAACTTTGCCTGGTCCTTTTCAATTGCTTTAAACCAATTGGTCGTAAGTAAGCCACACTCATTCCATCCAAGCTGGATCACTTGCAAAAGTCTCAACAATGAATTGCCGGCTTTCTCTAATGTCACTCAATTCGAGCTACCCATCAATCCGGACAACCATCGTCTCGAAAAGAAGGAGAAAAAAAGAAGAAAAGAAATCATGTGGTAGTTAGGAGGATTTAACTTGCGGTGGTAGGTACCAACTACCGATTCCACACGATAAATATGGTCTTATAGCACAATACAGAGCTACCCCTCCTTACTCCAGCTTCTGCTCTTCTGTGGCCTCAGCTTTAGTACTAATATTCTAGTAGCAAATAACTCCTCAGTTTGATTCCAATTAGCAGATGGCACTAAGCTCTGAGATGAAGGATGAGAAGAAGATGAAGGTGCTATGCCTTCATGGCTTCCGAACCAGCGGCGCCTTCCTTCAGAAACAGATCTCCAAATGGGATCCCTCCATCTTCAAGCATTTCGATTTGGTCTCTTCCTTTCTCTCTTAATTCTCAAAGCATAACTCACTCATATTGGGCATGATCTCATATATGATCACCATTTGATGATTGGTCTTGCAGGTCTTCCCGGACGGCATGTTTCCCGCCGGCGGCAAGTCCGATATCGAAGGCATCTTTCCGCCACCCTACTTCGAGTGGTTCCAGTTCAACAAGGTGTGATGAGATCCCATGCATGTTTTTGGAAGCAAAGATTTATAGATGTTCTCTGAGTTCTATTAGTAATCTATCTGCTATTATATAGTCAGATGAGAATCTGATAATTTGTTTGAGTGATGCCTTTTCACATGTATATATATCTACAGGAGTTCACAGAGTACACGAATTTGAATGAGTGTATCTCATTCTTGTGTAGTTATATGATGGAAAAGGGCCCGTTTGATGGGTTGCTTGGCTTCTCCCAGGTATATATAGACACTCTTCTAGTAGTACTCATGATCACCATTGCTCCTTTCAGTTTACATTACATACATCACTTATGAAATCCCTTTTAATTTAAATTGTGAAGTTTTTTGATAGGCAACGGCTGATTAAATAGGAAATTGAGATCAATTTCAGCTTCGCAAGCCATTGTTATCAATACTGTATGTGAAACGAAAACAGCTGAAATTAGAACTTGAAGGCAACGTGGAGATGCAAATAGGCAATAGATTGCGTCATGATCTGCAGTTTTTGGATCCAAAAATAATCAGTATCCATTTTGTTAAATGTTCTATATGATCAATTGATGTCCTTTGCTTTCTTTCTTTTCTTCCAGGGAGCAACATTGTCAGGTCTTCTGCTGGGCCATCAGTCTCAGGTAACAAGGCAACATTTATAATTTCTTCTTTTGATTCTCCTCCACTCTTACATGGAAAAATCCTGAAAGCAAAGCAATTATTATGGGATCATAGTAGTAGTAGATCATATGAACATAAAAGAGAATAACTTCTGTCCGGCTTAGCTTTTTGCCAAGCCAAAGCAATTATTAGGTTGCATTAATTTATTAAATTAAAAAAGCTTTCTATCCTATTATATCTGTTTAATAAATTAAAAAAGTTTTCTATCATATAGCTTATTTCTCGATGAATACCGAAGAGTAACGCTTCTATCTCATTATTGCTCTTCAACAAATTACGGTAAACAAACATAGTGGCACACATTCTCATTTTTTAAAATAAAAAAACTTCATAGGTAGAAACTTAGCTAATTATATGTGAACTTAAGAGCTTGTTTATTCAAATTATGGAATATAATCTACTCTTTTATCGGTCAAAATGACCTATGACTGTCAAGCTGTTTAATAGCCTAAGATACAACTATAGTTTGATCAAACGAAGACGATGAGGGTGCAGGATTATGAAACATTATAGTTGAAGTCATAGATGGGCAAACCATAGTTGGCAATGAGCAAGGTTCCTGGATCATAAATTAGATAGAAAATAAATTAAGGATGTGAAAAGAAAACTGCAAATAACATACAATTAAACTCCACATACCTCATTTCTACCCGATTCATGTGTCGAAACCGTGATATTAGCACCCAACCTTATACTCACATTAGCCCTCCAAAACATATGGAGTTAAAAAGCTATGAATTGAAAACAAGGCACTAACTTACATTAAACACATTAAACAATAAATATATACCTGACAGAAGTGTTCTTTACTCGGCTCTAAAATTAGGGACACCAAAGAGATATATTAGAGTCACTGTTGTTATTGGGGATATAGTTTAGGATCCGAGCCAACAGATGGGGATCCAAACCAGCAGATTAGGAGGTAGACAGACTAAGTGTCACGACCCCATCGGATGGCAAAAAGTTATGGTTTTTTGCCGATCCTGACAGAAGCGTTCCCAATGAAATACAAGCATAACATCTAGTAACATGTTTACATGACAAACATCTAGTCCAGTATGATCATCATATCACCATTACTGTGAAATAGAATGGAAAAAAACAAAGAACTCTCACTTCAAGCAAACAGCATATCTTGGAATTCTTTCAAAGCCTCAACTTCAAATGCACTTTAGATGCTTTGTGACAATACATCAAACAAACTCAAACATTTCAGATCGCAGAGAAAGAAAGGAACTTGGCTATGCCAGATGAAGAAACTGTAATCCCCTTATCCTGAAATTGTATAGTTTCAATTGAATTGTTTTCCTTGCCTGTTGACAACAGGGTAAGCTGCTGAAGGACCACCCACCCATAAAATTTTTCATTTCAATCTCTGGGAGTAAGTTCAGAGATCCAAGCATCTGTGATGTTGCCTACAAAGACCCGATCAAGGCGAGATCGGTGCACTTCATCGGCGACAAGGACTGGCTCAAATTGCCTTCCGAAGAATTGTCTTCCGCCTTCGATAGCCCATTGATCTTGAGACACCCACAGGGACACACTGTCCCCAGGCTAGGTTGGTGATTTCTGCTCAACCATCATGTTCTATCCTCATTACATTCCTAGCTAAATAACATATAGATTCAAATGCCAATGACCTAATGTCCTTTGTTTTAGTCAGAAATTTTACTTCTTTGATGTGTTCACAACAATGGCAGATGAGGAAGCCATCAAGCAGCTCACTGAATTTACAGCCAGTATCATCCGAGAGAGAGTTGCAAACCATGTTGAAGAAATGACGAATAATGACAATGGTGCCATTGAAAGCACAGCTATGAAGGAAGTTGCATAAAAACCTTCTTAAGAGAATAAGGAATCTCAGATGACAAAATATTTCAGCAAGAAAAGATCATGGAGATGTTGTCAATCCAACCAGTGGGTTATGGTAATTATTCCATTATGATTAAATGACTATTGTTGTTCTTTGTTATAAAAAAAAAAATCAAGCCTTTTACCATGACTCAGAGTGCATAAATACCTATACAACTATAAATCCCAAGACTTCGTGTAGGCGATTACAAGCCTTAACCGCTACACCACCACACTTTGTCTCCGGCACAAGAAAATACAAGGCAATTGCAGACCCAAAAAAAAAATGAAGGTTAACTAAACTTCCAGATTTTGATAGCAAGTAGCGTCGATCAAAATGTTGAATCCCAAGTGTAAAGTTAGAGGTTGCTGTGCATCATTACTGGGCGTGGTCTTCCATATCCTCTTCAGATTTCCAGACAACATCCTTCAGGCTCGTTGAGAGGTTTTTATAGAACTGCAGTCATCGAATTCACATCACTTAGTCGAGAAGAGTGAAATATAAGAGAATAATTGCCTGAACAATGACACGTGATATGGGTCACTGGTAAAGCTAAAGAACAGTAAAGATAGCAGTCCAGCATAACTTCATGAATGTCAAGCTTGCATCAATTAGAGATTTTGCCATGTGAAAGCTAAATCAGTATGGAGACTACGCTTTAAGGTGCGCTGTTCTTTACCGTATAGGAAAAATAACAATTAAGACTGCAGTTTTTTCTATTCCGTAACAAACAGATCAGGAAATGCATCGTTCATATAAAGGTGTTGCAGCTAATTATTCAATTTTTAGAGAGGTATAAACTGATTGATTAAAGTCGTAGACTAGATGGCACTAACTAGCTAGAACAATATAAATCAGTTCACTAAACCATTCAATAAGTCAAAGAAATTCTTGGCTTAAGGTAACAAATGAATAATAACGGGCAATTTTCCAGCCTAGATCACTGACTACCTTCTGGAACTCCAACGTGTCTCCTTTAACTTTCTGTAACTCAACCATATGAACTGATGGAGCCACTTGGAGTATCTGAATAGTCAGGAAGTAAGTATTAGCACAAACGAACTACCAAGTATATAACACTGTAATGAAAGCAGAATTTCATGGAACCTCAGTGGCAACATTAAGTTTCCCCTTTCTCCCAGCTTTAACATTTTCCAACTTCATCTGGAAAAAAGCATGAAGTGACACGATAATGAGCAACAGGAAGAAAAACAACACACTTGGCTTCAACAATCACTTGTGTTTTTTGCATTGTTTGCATATATGCAATCTGCCAATGCATGTGTGCTTATAACTCTAAATGAGAAGCTTAAGTCTAATCTTATGACAGTTCAGTACATCATGCACCTTGTAGTTTTTCTTCTGAACATCAAAACCAAGAGGCTTCACAGCTTCTTCTATCTTGCTGACGATTTCATCAGCTGGACATTTTAATGCAAATCTCATCTCTCTTTTAAATTCCTGCAAAGAAGAAAAAGGAAATCAGAAGAAATGAGGGACAAAAATAATCTGTAAACAAGGGCGAATCATAAAAATGTAAGATGCACAAGAATTTTGCAACTTTTAATGGGTGTATTAATGCTGAAATATGGAATTTAACAAAGGGATCAATACTTAACATGTTCTGAATCAAACAATTTTCCAAGATTAAGTCCCTTTGACATTGAAATGAGTTCAAATGCATTCATAGCCACTGGCTGCTCTTGCTTCTTCTCCTTCACATGTTGTTCCTGTTTCACATATGAAATATCCATTGTTGATTCAATTTCTTCATAAACATCTGATGACCATAATATGGTTGTAGAAATTAAGAATAGAACTTTAACTGGAATAGTCATTGAAGCTCATCTGCAACTCACATCTGAGGGTTTGAAAGCAACATCTATATCATCCAAATTGGTGAAATACTTCTCATCAAATACAGGACGTTTGTAACCTTTCTTGAACCATTCATCCACCAAAATTTCAGGAATAGTTATTCTCTGCAAACAGTCAGAATACAGAGAAAACTATTAAACTTTGAAGCAAATCGAAATGCCAACGCTACAAACTTGACCAAATCAATCAGATCAGTGCATAACTTCTTTGGGTAAAGATCAGTGCCTACATTTGGAACAGCACATAAATTATGTTTTATACGATATTAAGAATGGATCTCACTCCTTCATGGTGGTACATTTTGCTAGTCAGATCGAGGCCAGCACTAGCTTCAATGCCTAAATTCCAGCAAGTACGAAGGCTACAGGGCCAGAAAGTTGACAAGACTCTTACCCTTGAACCTAATTAACTGCTTAGAAATTAAGCATCTGCACTTTCCTCAGGTAACAGTTCAGCAGGTAACTTATATTTAGTTGATGTGCACACGAATCCAGGAACCAACATACAGACAGATAAATACGTATCTCAGTGTACACTTGTCAATAAAAATGATTGAATATTTAAAACGGACTATCACAGTTTTCGTCCCTAAGGAGCCAAATTTTTTTTCATTCGCATTGCGCTAGATGCTTGGGCGTCTGCCTAGGCATTTTATTACCTTGGCTAGATTGTTAGCTGGTCCAGCCTATTGCTCTTTCCTTGTGATTTTAAAGGAATCACGACTATGTTTGAATTGCTCCTCATAATAGATATGCAGAAAACAGACTTTTGCTACAAAATAATGGGGAATCAATATATTTCCTTTAAAATAGCTTACCGTCATAGGATTTGGGTCTAGAATTCTAGCTATTAGTTTCCTAGCACCAAAAGAAAGCCAAGAAGGATATGTAAATTCAGCAGCTGTGATCTGCATGTACAAATCAAGGTTTGTTACACAAAGCTACATACCAGAGAAAGATAACATAATACAGTTAAAATGCTTACCTTTTTGTACAAGGTCATGAGATTAACTTCATCAAAAGGCAGGTAACCTGCGAGCAATACAAATAAGATAACCCCACAAGACCATAAATCTGCAGTCGCCCCGTCATAGCCTTTGTCTATCAGGACCTACACAGAAGGACAAAGAAAACAATTAAGCATTATTCCTTTCTTAAGAGCGCAGGAGATCTCATTAAACAGATGTTATTCAAAAATCCAACCATTAACAGCCTTGCCCACCTCAGGAGAAACATAATTTGGAGTACCACAAGAGGTATGAAACAAGCCATCATCCTGTAAGAAACACAATGTTAAACTCCTAAAGTAGCTGCCTCACAAAATGAGCCATCCAAAAGGATGAAAATACAAGGTCTTCTTACACAACAAATAGCTTCAGATGAGCAATTTTAAAACATACAGATGCACTATCTACAAGAGTCATGGTAAAAACACAAAATTCCATCAACTTAAATTTACCCTGACTTGTTGCGAGAGTGCACTTAATCCAAAGTCAGAAACTTTTAGGTTGCCATAAGTATCAAGAAGTAAATTTTCTGGCTGTGGAAGCAAAAAAAGAAAGGCAATCAAGATCAAATCTCAATGGAAACATCTAGTACCTTACTGAAATAAGCAACCACTACAATGAGCAGTCTACCTTTAAGTCTCGATGGTACACACCCCTACTGTGGCAATAATCGACAGCATTTATTAGGTGATGGAAATATTTCCGTGCTTCATCCTCCCTCATTCTACCACCATTAACCTTCATTTCAACAAGTTTAGTCTCAGGTGACAACATGACAGTAAATAAGGGATACAACAATATCGACAAAAGATGGTAGTGAACCAAATTGACAAGAGATGTCACTTATGAAAATTGACAAGAGATGTCACTTATGAAGATACATGGAAGCTTGCCATGGCATGAAGCTTGTTATCATATCATAAGAGAATAATAAGGCTATGATTTCATCTAACATGGAAATTTTTCACAACTTACAATCTCATCAAATAGCTCTCCCCCTGTAACATACTCCAGAACTATGAAAATCTTGGTTTTGCTGCCCATTACCTGGAAAATTTGAAAGGAATGTTTTAGAGTAAAAAAATAGTGAACCTACTTCAGTAGAAATTTAGATTATGGATTTCTGTAATTTAGCTGTTAGCCAGCTTAAGTTGTGATAATTTTCCTGGGATTACAGGACAACATGTGTTAAGACTCCAACAATTGTAAGGAAAACCTGCAATAGATGCTTTCCCTATAAAGCTTCCAGCCTTCCACTACCATTGAACAGCACTTAAGCTCTAAGAACACAGCCAGGGCCCATAAGATGACTGTTGTATATTGTAGTACAAAATGTGAATCTGATGAATGATTGACTACTGAACCAAAATGCAAAAGAAAATGTACAAAAGAATTCGACCTGAATGTATGAACTGTTAGACTGTTAACCAAATGCGCCGGTTGCACACATATTCATCTACTTTTGTGTGACGGCGCATTCATGAGTCTGTTATTGAGAGAGAGACAGAGTGATCAGAGAACAGTGGCTTTTCTGAAGATCATTCCCTTATTAGTGTACCTTATGCAGTGGAAGAAAGTGAGAAGTGACCAAAAGACCACATGGAAACCAAATAAATGGCAAGATCTACCTCATGCAGGCGAACAACATTAGGATGCTTTATCAACTTCATAGTACCAATTTCTCGCTTAATCTGCAACATATTTCAAAATTAAACCTCAAGGCAGATAAAGTCAAGAAAGTATATAAATTGAGCACTTCCAAAACAATTGATAATCGTTAAATAGTTTAAAGACCAGCAAGTACAAACAAGTCTATGGAAGTTTTCGCAATATCACCAGATTCACCAAGTATAGGGAATAAAATAATCTAAGCGTCTTATCCAGAACGAACCTTGACTGCGGTACAAGGACCAGAAAGGCAACAGCTTGTCACAACAAAAAAAATTCAAATATACTTGAAGCTATAGTGCTAGAAGAAAACTGCAATTTACACTACTATGGTATTAGACCGCTTCATTCAACCATTTTTTTTTAACCAGACCTAGCAATTGGTCAAAAAAACAAAACAAAAACTAACTGTCTAGTCAACTAGAGCTACTTTGTATCGATCATCTTTTAGGAAGACGGTTCTATGATTAAGCATGACAATTGAATTGCTTCACTAGGAGGATGGAATATATTCTGGAAATAACTGGGTGATTTCTAGCAATACTACTTGCCATCCCAGAATTTTGAGTACGGATGCTATTGAAGGGGATTCACTATAGCATATCGAAATGAAAGCTGATGCAGCATGTTATGAACAAACCGGATAAAGTCTATCCTGGAAGCAGGCCAGCGGAGCTAACCACTGAATTTGGAGTGTATGCATGTGCTACCTTAGAAGCTTCCCATTGACATCTCTGGATCAACTTCTTAGTAACCTAACTAAATAGTAAGTTCCCAATGATTCATCCCGGGGTAAAACATAGTCGACAAATAGGTAATGTCAAGAGGACAAGGTAATGGAAGAAATCATCTCAAAAAGAGCGAGCAGGAATTCCAAAATGGTTAGAATTGGAAGCAGACCTGTTCAGCCATTTTGTGCTTGAGAACCTTCTCTTTATCAAGAATCTTGATAGCGAATGGATCGCCTGTCTCTATGTTCCTGGCAAACCTCACCTTGGCAAAGGTTCCTTCACCAATCGTCCGACCAAGCTCGTACTTGCCAACTCGACGCTTAACTTTTTGCGCACTCATTTGACGTAATTTTGTCTTTGAGGTACTTCAAGATAGAGTAGTGATTTGTGGGATTAACCTTCACAGATATACTTGAGCACCTGAGCATCACAGAAAGGAAAAAAAAAAGGCAGAAAACACAATCAGATGTCGTTTAATTGTCAAAATCCAGCCACAAGATTCAGCCTGATAATATCCAGAGAAACTCAATTATTATGAAACCTTTCCTGGGTCAACTTCCGATTGGGAGCAAAATTTCAACAAAATTGAAGAAAAAAACTTGCTTTCCACGCGAATAGTCAAACTGAGTGCCAACTAGAACAAGTGAAATAATTGAGCATCCCAAAATCTAGCAGATGCTATGCTGATACTAAACACCGTACTAGTCTAATTTTCTGAAACCCAGGAAACCCTCAAATGCAAGAAGAAGAGTAGAAGAAAGGTAACCAGCAAAAACGAATCATGGATGCAAATGGACAGCATAAACAGAAAGATCCAACTAAAATTTGATGCCCAAGTTGAAAATCTTAGAATCTCAAACTACCAATGTTTCAAAAATTCCAAGGCCATGAAGGCCAAATTGTTAAAAGGTCAGAGCAAGTATTAGAATGATAATTAATTATTATATGGACGGACTAGAAAACGATAGTTTCTCAACATTGAAAAATGCAATTGGTAATACAGAAGAACCTACACGGAAAAGCAACATCTCGCACTACCAAAAAACCTTCAATAATCAACATTAGGAACTCCAAGAGGGCAGGATAAGGTTAAATACCAAAGCCCAAAGCCCACCAATTCTCTTACACCATAGAATGCACAACCACAACTCCCATACATATAGCATCTCTAGAAACAATCAAATAGCACGAAAGAATCAATGATATATATAAGAGGGTTCGATACAATCATAAGCCGGCGAATTTGGAGAGCACATTGAGTCACATAAAGCAGGCTGTTACTACGAAAGATCACCGTATAAAAGCTCCAGACTTCCTCAAAAATAATAAACAGTCAAAAGTAAAAAACAAAAAAAGCATGGGATCCGTGCAGCTTAAGAACAGCACTCGAGAACGACTCCAACATTGACTAGTGTGTATAACCATAAGAATGGAAAAAAAAAGGACTTCAACATTGACTCCAACATTGTCACAATAAGATAGAAACTTGGGGGTTAGAGAAAGATAAAAAAAGGGGCATTAGGAAGACCAATAATTTAATGAAGTCCATCTGCAACATTTATAAAGAAGACTCTCAAATCAGAACAATCAAAGGCAAAGAAGAAACCCAGAAACCCAACAAAATAAAATTTTGAGAGCAGAAAAGATTAAGGAACCTTCAAGTATAGCTCAACTATAACGGTGAGGATCAAGAGGTATTTTTAAACCAAAGTCCTAAAACCATGAAAGCAGCGACTTCCCCAATCCTGAAAAGAACACCACCAATTGCCAAACCCACCTCCCAAAGTACTCATGCAACAAAATCCATGTGCAGAACAGACCCCAAAACAGTAACCAAAGCAGAATTCATAAAAGCCATGGAACCCACCTTTCTATCAAAACCCAAATGAATGACGACTACGATGTTCCTCTTTGGAAGAGAAGACTGAAGACCAAAAGGGTGCAATTGCAACAAGCCCAAGAAGGAGAACAAGAAATTATGTTTGCATCTGAGGGTAGGGAGGAGCAAGGGAGAGGAAGTGCAATAAAAGGAGTTTGTTGAAGTGGTTATAAGAGGCAGAGACATAAGCAGAGGTGGGAGGTGCGGCTCTCGTGGGGTGGTAATAGCTTCTGGCGATGCATGTCTGTTGGCATACTTCTTTGAAGGGTGTGATGAGGAGCAGCAGACACACATACCCCATCCAGATAGTGACAAAGGCAGGCCTACCCAGCTCCCATCCCCGCCCCCCAGCTGAGGTCTTGTACTGTAAAGTCCTTTGGGATGGTACCAATCAATTTGTCCTCTTTCTTCAACCATTAGAGATGCTTTAATTACCAAGCAAACTGCTATTTCCCTTCCCTTCAATGATCACAGACTTGAAGATAATGCCATTTTTGGATTCTTTGCAAATTTTAGCCTAATATAGTTCATGATGACTCGATAGTCTCCGGACAGGATCTTTGCTCCCTTGATCTTGACTGGTTAACAGCTCAGTTTATGTAAATGAACTTATCCATAGAGGTGCAACTGCAGGATTCAGGAACTTTACTTGTTTATTATTCGTTAGTTACGGTTAAACTCTGTTTAACAGATCAAATTGACCATAGACAATTAATCTAGCTCGCAAAGGAAATAATGGGCAAATTATGTTTGATCGATGAATTAATTTATGCATGGGAGAGGGAGATTGCAGACTTGTAGTAGAGTTATTTATGTCTTTCAATTTACTTTGTTATCACAAGCTTGGATGGGATACGAGCTTTTTTCTGAATTTGTACACTTTTATGAAATCAGGCAAAAGCCAGGGAGGTGCCTGATTTCATAAAAGCTAGACATCAAACCAGAAAAATAGACACTTTTGTAACCTCAGAGAAACTTTTCCTATAACTGACGAGACGTCAAACAAATGCACCACATACAGATTTGTTACGCTTCGTTTCTTCTTGTCTCTAACTCTCTTTTGATTTTTGAAGCTAATTTCCTATTAAAAAAACTGAACCTTAATTCTGTCTAGGATGGTGTAGTTAGTGCTAAAGAGCTTTGGAGTAGGCACAGATGCAGTACATGTATGATAATTTTCAATAATTTGCAAAAAACAAATTAGTATACATGGCATTTATCAACTTAAACTCGGATAATACGATCAAATAATCATTATTAGATTATACAAGCAAATTGGCACAGGTCTGTTACTAAAACGAGCACAAATCCAATATCTCTTTTTCCATTAACTATATTCTTGGTGAGGCCATAACAGGAGTTTAATTTTTTGCGAGGAACCTTTTATTGGTAATGCGTAGTCTTCTTCCTGTATACCCAAAAGTCATCACTATGTGCTAAGTAATCCATGGACAGTACTCTAGATCCGAGGAGTCGATCTCCAATCATCTTTTCTGTCATGACGATAAATTATGAGGACTGTGGTCGACAAGGAGCTTTGCTGTGTTTCAGTGATTGTGTGAAATATCTCAGTTTGATAGCTTTAACTTTGTCAGACACATTAAAAAGGATTTCTGAATTATTTCATTGTTTCTTAACGAGTTCTAAACTGATATTTGTCTCGGATTCTTACTATAAGCCTGCTGATATTTGCTTATCAGATTTGTATAAGGATCCTAATGTTCATACACATAACTTTATGAAACAAATTTGTGTTGGCGATTTATGACGACGTGATTTGTTGGGTGGCAACTTCGTAAAGCTCCTGGGGTGTTTTGTTGCTTGCATCAGTTGATGCTGCACCAGTTGATACAGTATTAGCATCATTTGTTTGCCTGGTTGTTTATATCAACTGATGCAATATTAGTTGGTTTTCTGTTTGGTTGGTATGAATTGCATCAGTTGATACAAAAAGACGATAACATCCTGCTCCTCCGCGGCACCGGCCGTCGTCTTCGAACTCGTCGGAGCTTTGGATTTCAACTCCGACGACCAACTCCATGGATCTCCCCACTTTAGCACACGCGAGGTTGGAGGGGATCTACGAACAAGGGAGGAGCTTCGAGAACAGAGGGGGATAGAGGAGGAGCTTGGAGAGGATCTACGAACAGGAGGGGCCAAACTCGCCGGAGATCCACAAACAAGGGGCGCGAGGGGAGAGCTACGAATGGACTGGATGGAAGAGATCACACGAACATGAAATCCGAATGAGAAGAATGTTGGAGAAGACGCCGAAGCCAAAGACGACTGGTCACGAGCGTGGCCTGGTCACGGACTGTCTGGAACAGAAACGTCGGAACCGTTAAAGAAGGACGGTGTCGGGGGAGACGCTGAGATCGCGGAGCTGGAGGAGGGCAAATCCGAGCGGCGGGTGGATCAGATGAGAGGGTGGTGTCAAAGGCTACAATGGTGGTGTTGGTTGTGGCGGGGGCAGTGGTAGGGGTGAGGATGGGGGAGAAGACAAGGGAGAGCCAGGCGGAGATGTAGAGGAGGATGAGGAGGGTGGTGGCGGCGGAGGGGCGTCGGGGAAAGCGGGGGCGGTGGTCGCGAATGGAAGTGGAGGTTGAAGGCGGATGAGGGGATCGGCGGCGATTCGGCGTTGGGAGGGCTTGGTTGGGCTCAACTTGCTCGGGAAGGAGAGGGTCGGCGGGCGTTGCCGTTGATGGAGAGGGTCGACTGAGAGGGATCGGGGAGGAGAGGGGAAAGGAGGGATCGGGTGATGCATTAGTAGTTGCAGCCAATTTGGTTGTATCTACTGATGCTGCATGAAGTCATCTTTTTACATCAACTGATGCTGCATCAGTTGATGCATCTGGTCAACCAAACTTGGGTTTGGACCATGATGCTGTATCAATTGATGCATTCATCTATTGATGCATGCAACCAAACGGTGTGTGTCTCATAAGCCTGCTAGAATGCAATACAAATAGTTAAACTTTTACCATTCTAATCAACTCAGATAAGTTTCATAGTATCTGAGCATATTCGAAGTTCAAACACTTTCTAGCTCCATCAGTCGATATCTACTAGTGTCCAGCATTAGGATCGCCCCTGAAATCAAGTCATCTTGAGCCATCATGTACGTCAA
This sequence comes from Narthecium ossifragum, assembly GCA_963920575.1. NCBI lineage: Eukaryota > Viridiplantae > Streptophyta > Magnoliopsida > Dioscoreales > Nartheciaceae > Narthecium > Narthecium ossifragum. The sequence continues at coordinate 8,573,045 of OY986966.1, forward strand.
CTGTTTGATGCAGTTCTATGTGGTCCAATGCAGCTTGATACAAAAGTCGAACCAAGCCATCAATTGATAACATCAACAGCACAATAAGCGGCGGCCACCCAACAAACAAGCCATATTCACATCCAGTACCTTGTAATGATTTCGACCTTTGAATCCATTTGCAGTGCAACAAATATGTGATCCCATGTTGCCCCGCGCCCCCCCCCCCCCACGCCGCCCCCCTCCCCCCCCCCCCTCCCTCCCTGATGCTGATTCAGAGGCATGCAATGCTATATGTAGGAAACAATTATGGTACAGCTATCCATCTAAAAGAAGGCAAGCTTGTGTGGAGGAGGTTTGTCTCAGTACAGTGTACACTTTACTTTTGGAGGACGTTGGCACCAAATAGTACGCAAATTGATTGGGCCTGCCCAAAGCTGGACCAAGAGGGCTCTGCAGGTACTCATATTGACTAGCCTTAGCTGCTTGCTGTCTCCAAGCTTAAATCAGTAAGCTCTGGGTCCATTGGGTATGGAAAATAAAACCCTGTAAAATGTATAAATAAATTGGCTTCATATGTATTTTATAAAGGGGGAAGGGGCTCCAACACCATAAAATGAGCTTATCATGTTAAAAAAACACTAAGCATAAGATTTGGGGCCTTAACACCATTTTATACTACAAAATACACATATACCATCATCTTCACAACCAACATCTAAAGAACGAGGTTCGCGCCGTTCTTCATCAGGCCGATCGTGTACCACCACATCCAGGCGGCGTCGGGGTTGGATCGGAGCAGGGAGCGGTCAGAGATAACCGGGCGAAGGAGGGAGAAATGTGTCTGTCGAAGAGACACGCGTTGCGAGATGAGGAGGCCTCAGTGTACCGCGCCCGTGTTTCAATGTGCTGGACTCCGACCATGACGGCATGATCAGCCGCGAGGACCTCAAGGCATTCTATGGCGCGCGGCGCCACCAATAGTGACATCTCAGCCATGATCTCCGCTGCCGACGCTGACAGTGACGACTTCGTCTAGTTTAGCAAATTCAAGTGAACCCTCGGCTCCTCCAGTGACAACTCCTCCTCATCCCCTTAGGAGATCATTGCGGATGTGTTCCGCGCCATGGACTGTGACGGCGACGGCCGCGTGGGCTTCCCCGACCTCAAGGCCTACCTCGACTTGGCCGGCATCCCCTCCACCGACGAGGGCGTCGGCGTCATGATTCATGTTGGTGATCACTTACAAACGCGTTGTTAAAAACATTGCAAACTCAATCAAGAATAAAATTTATAAACCCTTATTCAAAATACTAAACTATGGAGTAGAATAGTGATGAAATATGGGATCGAACCACAGGGAAAACCTTGACTACGAAGGAAAAATCAGAATTAAATCTCGGAACTCTAAATCTAAAGCGACAAGGATTGATTTGGGTTTTAGAAACTTATTAATTAAAACTAATTAAGAAAGCGATGTAAAAAGATTGAAATATATTAATGAGAGAAAACCTAGGGATTACTCAATCCACTTTAGTTTCACTTCCTGTATTCTCTAGTTATCCTCTTGTTTTCTTATCTAGACATTATAGATTCACAGCTTCTTAAGCTTACATGAATCCCTAAAAGAAGGAGAGTGTTTTCCAAAGGCATATTTTATCTTCGATTAGCATAGATTGTCTTCGGGGTAACCTTAGCACAAGCTATCATTACTAAGCATAAAATATCTCATCGGTCATTCACAAATCACATAAAAATATTCCTATAGATCTCTACCATCAATCACCGAAATCAAGTAGGACTAAAAATACGTCAAGGAACTCTGTTCCCTCAACTCTTTTATCATTAAAACCAAATCTATAAGATCATGTCCAAAAAAAGAATACAAGATTCAACTAGAAAAATATACGAAAGATCTACTAAAACTTCATGAGATCCCTAAGTACAAAAAATTAGCTACTCATCTTTGTGATGGAAGCCATAGATTCGATGAAGAACGATTGGGATCCACGTTGTAACTCCATCTTCTCCAGAGAATCCTTCAAATCCTAATTCTCTCTTTTCTCTCTATGGGAACCTCCAATTTTCGGCCAGCAAACACCTTCTTATAGGTGTATTCTCGGAATTAGGGTTTTGGGTTGAGTTGGACCTCTAGTGCAACTCGGATTTCCTGGTTTAATTCTGACAGCCTCATCCAGTCGCGACTGGTTTCAACCTGTCCGGAATTGGGAAATGTGCTCAACATGAAAGATGTAGATTAGGAAGCCTTCTGTCCTGTCCCTAAGATTTGTCATTATTTGGAATTATCTGGAATATTTGGCAAATATTCTCCTGAGCATCGACGGATCAGTTTCCCAGCATCTGTTTATCTTCATATTCTTGAAAAGTGCTATTCATTTGTCCAGAATATCGCAAAGTGTCCAACATGAAAGTTGTTCATCTTGACGTCTTCTATAAGTTCTCCAAATTTCAGGAATTTAGAATTTAGGTGGAGAATCTGGTGAATTCGTTTCAAACTGACAGCGGAACGGCTTAATTTCCACATATTAGTCTTTTTCTGTATTTTCTAACTTGAATTTTCATTAAACCTGAAATCAATTAACAACTATCAAATACAAACACTTTCGGGCTAACAAATGTAAATTAAGGGGTTTAAGTATGAATATTTAGTGACTCATCACACCCCCTAACTTACACTTTGCTAGTCCTCGAGCAAAGAAAATATAAAAGAAAAGCAATACATCTAACTAGCCACTTTCGTAGGTCTCACGGTTGCACTTAGCATGTGCAACAAGCCTTTAAACCCCTGGGTTACCTCAGTGGAGGAGTTATAGTCTCCTGAGGGTTTTAAGGGATGACACCCACAAACATCAATACATTTCCTTGAATATATCATTTGAAATCAATTATAATATTCATCAACTCTAATGCATGAAATAGAAATAATATCCATGAATAAACCTTTCAACTCATATTCACATAAAAACATAGTAAATCAAAACATGTCATAACATATTTCCAACACTTCAACATATTTAATCATGATTAAAAATAACTTTAACACTCCTGTGTGTGAATGGGGTTCCACATGTTTCAGAGCATCAATTATATCTAAACACTTCAACTATTCAATATCACAATCCTATCCAAGCACATATCTTCCATTTATCACATAGCAATATCTGTTTTTTTTCTTTTTTTTTTCGTAGGAATTTCAACTGTTTTACGCAAACACCACGCTGATTAGGTACACTGCCCGGTTACTAAGTTGAAAATCCTCATTTTTTTCTTTCTTTTTTTTCGCATACTCAGATAATTGCATGTGTTCATATATTTTCTGTGTCATGACATAAATTTGTAAACCTATCCCAGTATAATTAGAATCTAATATCAACCCCTTAACATGTGGAAGTGAACATGTGCATTAGGATATGTCAAGCTATCCTTAGATCATGGTAAAAGTGTTAAAGTATAGAAATCAGATCATGCATAACAAAAATTTACTATTTCTTATATGACATACTAGTCTCAGAATAATTCATAAGATAAATTTCTAAAACATACACCTTTGTCAAATCATATCATAATTTCATTCTTTTGACATAATTCAATGGATGTATAATATTTGGTTACCAGGAAAAAAAATATGAGCATGAAATTTATGAATGATACCCCCAACTTAAATGTAATTGTCCCCAATTACACTATGTCATAAACGAAAGCATAGAAAATCGGGTAGAGATAACCGTAATTTAGCTCGAAAATAGCGCTCCCTCATAAATACAAAAAAATCACCGCCATTGGCAATAAAATTTATTCCTCCCAAGCATAACCTGCTAAAGAAATACATACCTTTCCCAAAAGATCAAATATAACTCATGAAAGTTAAAAAAAGGTACTAGAATGAGAAAACATTTCAGCAGAGTCTCCTTTGTATTTTCATGATATATTAATATGTACAATCATTCATCCACATAAATTGAAATATAAACATAAAATCTTAAAATTAATCGAAGCATCCATGCACAACACAAAAAAATATTCATCATCCAAAAATTCATCCAGATTAAAGATCGAGACTGTCCGATTTGAAATCGAAGCTCTGTAGCCTATGGATCGTGTTTTGTAGCAGTTGGACGACTAAGAGCTCGCCGGTGATGGATCAACGGTGGAACCTCATCGCCGGAGGACGGGAAGGTTACAGGAGGAATCATAGATGCTTGAGGAGGTCTCAGGTGAGCTCTGATCAAAGAATCGAGGCCTCCAAGTGACAGATTAGAGGTGAACGGCTCGGAGGAAGACGATTGCCAGAATTGGATTCCGTTGATCGGAGCTCCAATCAAGGATGGAACGGGGTGAGGAATGATCGTGGAGGCATGGGGAACGGTCCTATGGTGCTGGATTGATGAATTGAGCTTCCAGACGGTGGAATGAAGGTGGTCGGAGCGGTGGTTTCGTCGGAGCTTGAAGCCGAGGATCCAAGCGGCAAGGAAAGGATTTGATGGTGGCAGAAGCCTCGTGGTGACCGGAGGAAGCTTTTCGAGGTGTTTGGGAGCAATGGGCGGGCATGGATGAAGGTGTCGACGACGGGACGGCCGACGGGCTCGCCGGCGTCGGAGGAGAAGGTTTCGAAGGAAGAGGAGGACGGAGTTGAAGATGTGGAAGGGTGGCGGAGGTTATGGTACTAGTTTGGAGGGATGAGGGCGGTCGGAGGGATGAGGGCGACCGGAGAGACGACGATGGGCGGTGGGTGGTGACGGCTCGGGGACGAGCCGACGAGCCGGGACGACGAGCTGCGAAGAGAAACAGTGCGGGAGGAGAGAGGAAATCTGATCGAAAATAAGGAAAAATAGCAAGAAGGTGGAGAAAAATTCCAGGAAAATATGGGGAAATCCTAAAAAATAGGCGAAAATCGTAAAGGTTAAATAAAATTCTAAAAAGCAAAGGAAAAATCCTATAAAAAAAACTGGGTTGCCTCCTAGGAAGCGCGTAATTTTAGTCTATCGCTAGACGTCCCGAAAATGTGCAATTATAGCATGGATCCGTCAATCTGACGACATCGATCACCCCACTTAGAATAAATTCCGCCATATAATGGTTGAAACCAAACCCATCACCACAGTAAGTTCAGTATTTGCTGATGTAGGCCAATCAGTTCTTCCCTCCCCACACGTGAACTAGAGACTCCACCCTCTATGAATGGCAACCTATCATCATATTTCATCTTGCAACCCGGTCTACGGTATGTGTCCCTCATAATGTTGGAACCCGAAAGTGAACATGGAAGGGATTTCGATCTCAGAATGGTTGTAGGCAAGAATGATGGTGCAAATATAGGTAAAGGAGGAGGTGGTGGCTTAAGTTTAGAATATACTAACACATCTATGCAAAAGTGCATGTCAACATAATAAACACGAACTTGTTCAGGATCTAAATCAGGTGAAAGAGTAAGAGATAGCGGTGGAAGGGGCTCAACCACCCAAGAAATAGTTTCGAGCAAGATGTGTGGTTTGATGTCATTTTCGATTGTGCAGTGTTTTGATTAACATCATCATCAGATTCAGAAGCATAGGCATTCAAAATATTAGACATAATGTCATTCTTTAATTCAACATCATCATCCTCAGAATCATACTCATCCCAAATTGTAGGCAATCTATCATCATGCAGTTTAAGATCATAATCATCATCTTCAGAATCATGCTCATCCCAAATTGTAGGCAACCTATTATCATGCAGTTTGGCATCATTACCAGCATTGTCAGAATCATATTCTTCAAGAATTTTAGACAATCTTTCATTGTATAATTTAAGATCATAATCATCATTGTCATTAGAGTCATAAGCCCTCGAAATTGCAGATAATCTATCAATCATTATAACATGAGACTTATCATCAAAGCAGTCAATCAAACTATCAACATGGAAGCATTCATTCTCACGCTCAGGCAAACATACAGTCTTAAAGATGTTCAGTTTAACATGCATATGGCCAAAAGAGACATCCATGACACCAATTCGACAGTTGATATTCGCATTTGCTGTAGCCAAAAAGGGACGTCCTAAGTTGATAGGCACGGTTTTTTTACAGTGAACAGTGGGTTCCATATCCAAGACGACAAAGTTGACAGGGAAAAAAAAGTTGTCCACCTTCACTAAAACATCTTCTACAATGCCTCTAGGAGTCCTAATGGGTCTATCAGCCAATTATAGACTTATCGGTGTTGGTTTGAGCTCTTCCATCCCAAATTCCTTATAAAGGTAGTAGGGCAAAATGTTAACACTGGCTCCTACGTCGAGAATGACACCATTAATTTGGGTGGCGTGTCATGTTTCAAAATCGAACTGACTTGTTCAGGTAAAAGGATTTTCTTGTCCCCTTTATGTTTTGTCTGGCGTTTATGAGTGCACAGGTTCTTAAGAAATTTGGCATACGAAGGGATCTGACGAATGGCCTGAAGCAAGGGTATGTTGATGTTGACATGTTTGAAAGTTTCAAGGATTTCCTCAGTAGCTCTTCGGGCTTTGATGGTTGGGTACGGGTCCTTAAGGGCTGTAGGAAATGGCATTTTTGGAATGTATTTAGATGGATCAGGCTCTCTAGAATCAGTTGGATTATAATCTCGAGTTGGACGATGGATCGGCGGTATGGTCGATCGATCGTCCGTACTGCCAGGTTCACCTATTTGATTATCTACTGTTTTACCACTTCTAAGGGTCACAATTGCCTTAGCACTCTCAATGTTTTGGCTTACTACATAGTGCTGGCCTCTTGGATTGGTGACAGATTGACTTGGCAAATGTCCATCTTCTCTTTTAGCCATGTTATTAGATAATTGCCCAACTTGTTTCTCCAATTGTGATACGGATTGAATCGTTGAAGATAAGTTGTTTTTCAACAAGGAAACATAACCTTTGAAGGCCACCATTTCTTCCTTCATAGATGACATGTCCCTATTGATATCACCCCTCATTTCCAAAAGTATACTCATGATAGAAGTCAAAGTGGGTTCATTAGAAGGTTTAACAGGAGAAGGCTGAGGTGTATTCTGCAGATAATGTGGAGGGTACCCAGGATTTGGATTTGCAGCAGGTTTAGGTAGGTACGTGAAAGTAGGAGGATTGTTTTGCCATTGGAAAGTACTTGACTGTTGTGGCTTCCAACTAAAATTAGGATCATTTCTCCAACCAGGGTTATAGGTGTTCGAATAAGGATTGTTCTGGGGCTTGGAGAATCCATATGTGGCGTTAGCATTGAACAAAGTCAGGGAAATTGGGAGCCAGGTGACAGTTGACAACATAATGGTCAGGACTAGAACAAAGGGCACAAATTTCAGACGAAGGTTGAATCGGTGGGGCCAAGAACTGGTTGAGTTGGAGTTGGTTCACTCGTTTGTCTTGGAGAGCTATTCGAGCAGAGAGGCTTTGGAATTCAGAAACTTCATGAACTCCTCTAGGATTTTGAACAGCGGTCGACTGGCTCCTAGAAACAGAGGCATTATGTTGGTAGTTTTCAGAAAGATTTTCATACATCCTCCAAAGTTCAGTCCAAGGCTTGCTAAGAATGACGCCTTGGCAGCAAGCTTCGACCATCATCCTATAGCGATCAGTGAGACCGTTGTAGAACGAATGGGCTAAGTGCCACTCAGGTACCTCATGATGAGGGCACTCCCTAAGAAGGTCTTTAAATCTTTCCCAGGCATCATGAAACAACTCATCATCGTATTGCTTGAAAGATATGATCATGGTACGATAATTGTGAGTATTAATGATAGGGAAGTACTTTTTAAGGAAGGCATTCTGAAATTGGTCCCATGTTGAAATCAAATTTGGATCTAAGGTTTGAAGCTAATGTTTAGCCTTATCTTTTAGGGAAAAAGGAAACAGTTTAAGTCTAAAGGCATCATCATTAAAGTGTTGAAGTTTGAACATGGACAGAAGTTCAAGGAAGCTAACAATATGTGCATAGGGGTCCTCATTCTCACACTCGTAGAAAGAAGGTAAAGCAGTAATCCAATTGGACTTAATCTCATAGTGTGTAGCATTAATAGGAGGTGGATTAATACAGGAGGCATATGTGAAAGGTCCAGGCAGAAAATAATTCCTAATTGGGCCTTCTCTATGGTTATTGTTCTCATTGTCCCCTCCCCCATTTCCATTATTATTTCCTTGCATCATGGTGTAGAAAGAATCAAGAGGTAGTTCAGGGATATCAAGTTGTGAAGCTCTTTGACGAAATTGCTCTTGGCAGATGGATCTAAGAGTGTTTTCAATCTCAGGATCTAAAGGTGTCAAAGGAAAACTTAATGATCGCCGACCTTGCATATAATATCAACCACACACCACAAAGAAAAGAAAAAAGAAAACAGAAGTTTCGGAGGAGAGGAGAAAACTAAGATTTATCACAGCATGAAACGAAAGCTTAAGTTTAGAAAAACATACATGAGTCTGCTCTGAGCAATCAGTCGGTCTCTTAGCGATAGATCGAAATCATGGGCGATCGGTCGGTCTTACGGATAGAAGTAGGGTTTTTCTTCCAAAAATAGCCGTTTTAATGCTGCAAATAATCCGAGTTTTGCAAGAAATATTCCCAGATCTAAACACAGAATACAAAAGTAAAATAAAATAAAAAGGAAATCTAACTATGCTTAGTAAAAGAGTTAAGAGAAAATTAAATCGATACTCCGTTGAAAATCAAAAGAATTCCCCGGCAACGGCGCCAAAAATTCATCAATTACAAACGCGTCGTTAAAAACGTTGCAAATTCAATCAAGAATAAGATTTATAAACCCTCATTCAAAATACTAAACTATGGGGTAGAATAGTGATGAAATACAAGATCGAACCACAGGGAAAATCATGATTACGAAGGAAAAATCAGAATTAAATCTCGGAACTCTAAATCTAAAGTGACAAGGATTGATTTGGGTTTTAGAAACTTATTAATTAAAACTAATTAAAAAGCGATGTAAAAAGATTGAAATATATTAATAAGAGAAAACCTAGGGATTACTCAATCCACTTTAGTTTCACTTCCTGTATTCTCTAGTTATCCTCTTGTTTTCTTATCTAGACATTATAGATTCACAGCTTCGGGGGAACCTTAGCACAAGCTATCATCATTAAGTATAAAATATCTCATCGATCATTCACAAACCACATAAAAATCATCCTATAGTTCTCTACCATCAATCACCGAAATGAAGTAGGACTAAAAATACGTCAAGGAACTCTGTTCCCTCAACTCTTTTATAATTAAAACCAAATCTATAAGATCATGTTCAGAAAAAGAATACAAGATTCAACTAGAAAAATACAATGAAGATCTACTAAAATTTCATGAGATCCCTAAGTACAGAAATTAGCTACTCATCTTTGTGATGGAAGCCATAGATTCGATGATGAACGATTGGGATCCACGCTGTAACTCCATCTTCTCCAGAGAATCCTTCAAACCCTAATTCTCTCTTTTCTCTCTATGGGGACATCCAATTTTTGGCCAGCAAACACCTTCTTATAGGTGTATTCCCGGAATTAGGGTTTTGGGTTGAGTTTGACCTCTAGTGCAACTCGGATTTCCTGGTTTAATTCTGACAGCCTCATCCAGTCGCGACTATTTTCAACTCGTATGGAATTTGGAAATGTGCTCAATATGAAAGATATAGATTAGGAAGCCTTCTGTCATGTCTCGAAGATTTGACATTAGTTGGACTTATCTGGAATATTTGGCGAATATTATCATGAGCATCGACGGATCAGTTTCCCGGCATTTGTTTATCTTCATATTCTTGAAAAGTGCTATTCATTTGTTCAAAATATCGCAAAGTATCCAACATGAAAGTTGTTCATCTTGAAGGCTTCTATAAGTCCTCCAAATGTCAGAAATTTAGGATTTATCTGGAGAATTTGGTGAATTCTTTTCAAACTGACAGCTAAACAACTTAATTTCCACCTATTAGTATTTTTTCTGTATTTTCTAACTTGAATCTTCATTAAACCTGAAATCAATTAACAACTATCAAATACAAACACTCTCGGGCCGACAAATGTAAATTAAGGGGTTTAAGTATGAATATTTAGTGACTCATCAGTTGGCGGCAATGACGGGGACGGATCTCCTACGATGCGTTCGTGAAGATCCTTGTCGTGGATGCCGACAGAGGGTTCTAGAACCTCCGCGTTCAAATCATAATCGTGTCACCATGCATGAATCTAAATTGGTAGTTTTGTTGTCAAAGAGGAAACATAGCAAAGAGAAAAGAGAAAAGAGAAAACTGAATATTGGTCCCGTATTGAACTGAAACAATGAACAACATACAAAACATAGAAAAGAGAAAAGAGAATATTGGGCCAATATTGAACTGGAACAATGAACAACATACAAAGCATAGTAAAGAACTCCCACCTTCACTTTTCTCTTTTACAGTTTTTTCTTTTCTCTTTTCTCTTTTCTCTTTTCTCCTTCGATCCCCCGTCTCCGCCGCCGTTCTCGTCGATCAGGCACTAGAATCATTTCCTGATGTCTCTACTATCCCTCCTATACTGATCTTAACCGACGACTCCCAACTGCACTTTTCTCTTTTTCATTTTTCATTTTTCTCTTTTCTTTATGCCTTTGCATTGTTTCACCATGTACAACACATCCACCACCCAGCTTCAATCATAGAGACCATAAGTCCCTTCACATACCTCTCATGAGGAATAATTGGTGTGTCCTCTCTTGATAAGAGAAAATGGCCTCAGCTTCACAGTGCCTGTTTTTTCTCATACTTCACAGTCCATATTCTTTCTCTTTTCACTTTTCACGTTTTCTTTTTTATCTTTTATCTTTTATTTTTTATCTTTTCTTTAGGCCTTTGCATTGTTTCACCATGTACAACAAATCCACCACCCAGCTTCAATCACAAAGACCATAAGTCCCTTCATAGGCCTCTCATGAGGAATGATTGGTGTGTCATCTTTTGATCAGAGAAAATGACCTCAACTTCATAGGCTTTGTTCTTTCTCATGCTCATATCCATGCCCACATTCTTGTTCTTCAGCTCTAAGCTGATGGTTGCTTCTGTGGATGATGAGAGAGTTGTGTATGTTAAGGGGGTATAAGGATAAGACAATGTAGGTGGAGGAGACATGGGGAGTTTGATGCCTGAGAGGTTCAGGATTCTTCTTGGCTTGAAGACTTCCAAGTTTATAAGGCAATTTATCATCATGCAATTTAAGATCACAATCATCATCTTCAGAATCATGCTCATCCCAAATTGTAGCAACATATCATCATGCAGTTTCGCATCATTACCAGCATTGTCAGAATCATATTCTTCAAGAATTTTAGACAATCTTTCATTGTGCAATTTAAGATCATAATCATCATTGTCATCAGAGTCATAAGCCCTCGAAATTGCAGATAATGTATCAATCATTATAACATGAGACTTATCATCAAAGCAGTCAATCAAACTATCAACATGGAAGCATTCATTCTCACGCTCAGGCAAACATGCAGTTTTAAAGATGTTCAGTTTAACATGCATATGGCCAAAAGAGACATCCAAGACACCAGTTCGACAGTTGATATTCGCATTTGCTATAGCCAAAAAGGGACGTCCTAAGTTGATAGGCACGTTTTTTTTTACAGTGAACAACGGGTTCCATATCAAAGACGACAAAGTCGACATAGAAAAAGAAGTTGTCCACCTTCACTAAAACATCTTCTACAATGCCTCTAGGAGTCCTAATGGGTCTATCAGCCAATTGTAGACTGATCGGTGTTGGTTTGAGCTCTTCCATCCCAAATTCCTTATAAAGGTAGTAGGTCAAAATGTTAACATTGGCTCGTAGGTCGAGAATGGCACCATCAATCTGGTAGTCTTCTAGGCAACAGGGTATGCTAGGGGTACCAGGGTCCTTTAATTTGGGTGGTGTATCATGTTTCAAAATCGAACTGACTTGTTCAGGTAAAAGGATTTTCTTGTCCCCTTTATGTTTTGTCTGGCGTTTATGAGTGCACAGGTCCTTAAGAAATTTGGCATATGAAGGGATCTGACGAATGGCCTGAAGCAAGGGTATGTTGATGTTGACATGTTTGAAAGTTTCAAAGATTTCCTCAGTAGCTCTTCGGGCTTTGATGGTTGGGTACGGGTCCTTAAGGGCTGCTGGAAATGGCACTTTTGGAATGTATTTAGCTGGATCAGGCTCTCTAGAATCAGTTGGATTATAATCAGGTGAAAGAGAAGAGTAATCTCGAGTTGGACGATGGATCGGCGGTATGGTTGATCGATCGTCCGTACTGCCAGGTTCACCTATTTGATTATCTACTGTTTTACCACTTCTAAGGGTCACAACTGCCTTAGCACTCTCAATGTTTTGACTTACTACATAGTGCTGGCCTCTTGGATTGGTGACAGATTGACTTGGCAAATGTCCATCTTTTCTTTTAGCCATGTTATTAGATAATTGCCCAACTTGTTTATCCAATTGTGATACGGATTGAATCGTTGAAGATAAGTTGTTTTTCAATAAGGAAACATCACCTTTGAAGGTCGCCATTTCTTCCTTCATAGATGACACATCCCTATTGATATCACCTCTCATTTCCAAAAGTGTACTCATGATAGAAGTCAAAGTGGGTTCATTAGAAGGTTCAGTAGGAGAATGCTGAGGTGTATTCTGCAGATAATGTGGAGGGTACTCAGGATTTGGATTTGCAGCAGGTTTAGGTGGGTACGTGAAAGTAGGAGGATTGTTTCGCCCTTGGAAAGTACTTGACTGTTGTGACTTTCAACTAAAATTAGGATGATTTCTCCAACCAGGGTTATGGGTGTTCGAATAAGGATCGTTCTGGGGCTTGGAGAATGCATATGTGGCGTTCTAGAACCTCCGCGTTCAAATCATAATCGTGTCACCATGCATGAATCTGAATTGATAGTTTTGTTGTTAAAGAGGAAACATAGCAAAGAGAAAAGAGAAAAGAGAAAACTGAATATTGGTCCCGTATTGAATTGAAACAATGAACAACATACAAAACATAGAAAAGAGAAAAGAGAATATTGGGCCAATATTGAACTGGAACAATGAACAACATACAAGGCATAGTAAAGAATTCCCAGTTTCACTTTTCTCTTTTACAGTTTTCTCTTTTCTCTTTTCTCTTTTCTCTTTTCTCCTTCGATCCCCCGTCTCCGCCGCCATTCTCATCGATCAGCCACTAGAATCATATCCTGATGTCTCTACTATCCCTCCTATACTGATCTTAACCGACGACTCCCAACTGCACTTTTCTCTTTTTCATTTTTCATTTTTCTCTTTTCTTTATGCCTTTGCATTGTTTCACCATGTACAACACATCCACCACCCAGTTTCAATCATAGAGACCATAAGTCCCTTCACATACCTCTCATGGGGAATAATTGGTGTGTCCTCTCTTGATAAGAGAAAATGGCCTCAGCTTCACAGTCCCGGTTTTTTCTCATGCTTCACAGTCCATATTGTTTCTCTTTTCAGTTTTTCACTTTTCACTTTTTCTTTTTTCTCTTTTCTTTTTTATCTTTTCTCTCTTTTTTTTAATCTTTTCTTTAGACCTTTGCATTGTTTCACCATGTACAACAAATCCACCACCCAGCTTCAATGACAAAGACCATAAGTCCCTTGATAGGCTTCTCATGACGAATGATTGGTGTGTCATCTCTTGATCAGAGAAAATGACCTCAGCTTCACATGCTTTGTTCTTTCTCATGCTCATATCCATGCCCACATTCTTGTTCTTCAGCTCTAAGCTGATGGCTGCTTCTGTGGATGATGAGAGAGTTGTGTATGTTAAGGTGGTATCAGGATAAGACAATGTAGGTGGAGGAGACATGGGGAGTTTGATGCCTAAGAGGTTCAGGATTCTTCTTGGCTTGAAGACTTCCAAGTTTATAAGGCAAACTGATATATTAGCTTCAACTTCGACGCCGGTTAGAGAGACTGTAAAGCCACCTCATGTCTTACCATTCCACTACTACACGCCCGTGCACTCCTGATTGATGGTGGTGTGGGGCATGCCTTCACCCATGGACTCGGCCTGCTAGACGAGAAGGCGTTCACAGGGGCGGGGGCTCGCGGATGTGTCCTTGGAGCCGAAGATCTGCTTCCGGATGTCCTGGAAGGAGTGGTCGGACTCAGAGTCGACATAGAAAGCGTCATTCGTCAGGCAGGCCTATGGTGACGACGGATCAGAGGTGTTGAGGCGCTGTGACGATGGATCGGAGGGGGCGCACTTCTTGATCGCGGTGGCAAAGCTGCAGGGGGAGAGGAAGGGGAGGGAACCTCAGATGGGGAGGGGGAGAGGGACAGGGACGAGAGGAAGGGGAGAGGGACGAGGAGATGGTGGGGGCCTGTCACACCCCGACCCAGAAAACCCATACAGTCTGGGGCATGAGGGTTCCTACTAATATTCACAACCAATCTAGCGCGATACAATGTGGAAAACAGAGATAATTTGAACAATCTGACTTCCAAGGGTAAAGCTGTAATTGTAACAATCGACACTACAAGATTGAAGAAGTAAGATGTGAGGACCCGTCCCTCTCCTCCTGTGGCTCGTCGTGGACCGCAAGGGCAATTTGGTAAATTGCGCATTGTCGGCTTGTTTCACACCCGCGTGTGCACACACTGACCATGTTTGTGGTAATGTTGGCTAGAATGGTTAGTGGAACCCGGGATCGAAAGATCAGAGTGAGTTGAGGCCCCAGCTAGACGAGCTTACCAGCAGAGGCTTCATCCGTCCCAGCATGTCTCCCTGGGGGGCGCCAGTGTTGTTCGAAAAGAAGAAGGATGGTACCCTTCGACTTTGCATAGACTACAGACGACTCAACAGGGTGACGGTGAAGAAAAGGTATTCGATGCCGCGGATCGACGACCTGTTTGACCAGTTGCGAGGATTTTCAGTGTTTTCGAAGATCGACCTCCGCACCGGCTACCACCAGTTGAGGGTTCGGGATTGCGACATCCCGAGGATGGCATTCCGGACTCGGTACGGCCTGTACGAGTTCGTGGTGATGCCGTTTGGGCTGACGAACGCACCAGCATCGTTCATGGATCTCATACAGAGGATCTTCTGGCCTTTCCTAGATGAGTTCGTGGTGGTGTTCGTCGACGACATTCTTATCTACTCCAGATCAGAGGTGGAGCACGAGCGACACTTGGCGACAGTGTTGCAGCTACTTAGGGAGCATCAGCTTTATGCCAAGGCTTCCAAGTACGAGTTCTGGCTTGCACAGGTGGGGTTCCTTGGACACGTGGTGTCAGCAGCAGGGATCTCAGTCGACCCTGCCAAAGTCGAGGCAGTGGTACAGTGGCAGAGACTGAGGATAGTGTTTGAGGTTCGCAGTTTCCTGGGCCTTGCGGGGTACTACAGGCGGTTCATGCGGGACTTCTCCAGAATTGCCGGACCGTTGACCAGACTGACACAGAAGGCCGTCCCATTCGTGTGGGATGATGCTTGTGAGCGAGCCTTCGTGGAGCTGAGGACCAGGTTGACAAGTGCACCGGTGCTGATCATCCCCGAGCGAGGCATTGATTACAGTGTCTACTGCGACGCCAGCGGTGAGTGTTTGGGGTGTGTCCTCATGCAGGAGGGCCACGTAGTTTCCTATGGTTCTTGCCAGCTGAAGAACCATGAGAGGAACTACCCGACCCACGACTTGGAGCTAGCAGCAGTGGTCTTCGCCCTGAAGACCTGGCGGCACTACCTCTATGGCGAGAAGTTCTCTGTCTTCTCAGACCATAAGAGCTTGAGGCACGTTTTCACTCAACGTGACCTCAACCTGATGCAGCGATGCCGGATGGAGCTACCGGAGGACTACGACTTTGAGTTGCATTACCATCATGGTAAGGCAAACGTCATAGCAGACGCGCTGAGCAAACATGTGAGAGACACCAGAGCAGCAGTTGCAGGGTTGTTAGCGCGGCAGTGGCAGGCTCTAGAGACGGCGGGCCAGTTGGGGCTCGAGTTTTAGGATCGGAGATCCAGAAGCTTCCTCTACGCAGTGCAGAGTATGCCAGCAGTCCTAGCCAGAGTGTTAGAGGCACAGCATAGTGACCCAGAGCTCGAGGAGTTACGCACAATAGCAGGCACAGAGGGCGCAGACGGAGACTAGGCAGTATCGCCAGACGGAGGGCTATGGTTTCGAGACAGAGTAGCAGTTCTAGCCGATCCAGTTCTTCGAGACGACGTCCTACGAGAGTTCCACCACTCTCGCTTTGCAGTTCATCCCGGCGGCACCAAGATGTACCAGGATCTTCGGTGATAGTTCTGGTGGCACGTGTTGAAGAGGGCAGTGACGGAGTTCGTATCGCGCTGCCTTACCTATCAGAAGGTTAAGGCAGAGCACCAGCGGACTCCGCGGTTACTTCAGCCGCTTCCACTAGCTGAGTGGAAGTGGGAGCACATCACGATGGACTTCGTGACCGGGCTATCGAGATCTCCTAGGGGGAATGACGTGATTTGGGTTATCGTTGATCGATTGACCAAATCGGCGCACTTCCTGCCTATGCGGATGACAGACTCGACTGACAGGTTGGGCAGTTTGTACGTCAGAGAGGTAGTCAGACTACACGGGGTTCCAGTTTCTATCATGTCAGACCGCGACCCCAGGTTCACCAGCAGGTTCTGGCGGGGCTTCTAGGAGGCAGTTGGCACACTTCTGACGTTCAGAATGACGATTCATTCGTAGACAGAAGGGCAGTTAGAGCGGACGATCCAGATCTTGGAGGACATGCTGAGAGCATGTATCCTCGACGCAGGAGGCAGCTGGGAGGAGCACCCTCCCTTAGTGGAGTTCGCCTGCAACAACAGCTACCAGTCCAGTCTTGGAGTAGCACCTTTCGAGGCGTTGTACGGTAGGCCGTGTCGTTCCCCAGTGTGCTGGACAGAGGTTGGAAAGGCTTCACTCACCGGTCTGGACATCGTCAGGAGGTTGTCAGAGAGGTTAGTGCAGATCAGGCAGAGGCTTCTGAGGGCTCAGAGCCGGCAGAAGAGCTATGCAGATCAGAGGCGACGACCGCTTGAGTTCGCAGTTGGTGATAGTGTGTTCCTGCGGGCAGCACCGTACAGAGGGTCTGTCAGGTTTGGCAGTGGGGGCAAGTTGGCCCCGAGGTTCGTCGGACCGTTTGAGATCCTGGAGAGGGTCGGCGAGGTAGCCTACCGCTTGGACCTTTCTCAGCACATGTCTGCTGTGCACCCGACCTTTCACGTGTCGATGCTGAGGAAGTACCACCCCGACCCATCGCATGTCATCAGAGTGGATGACATCGAGCTTGAGTCAGACGCGACGTTCGTTGAGCAGCCTGTTCGAGTACTTGACCGGAGGGATCAGGTCTTGCAGGGCAAGATGATTCCTTCGGTCAAGGTACTGTTGAGGCACAGAGGCGTCGAGGAGATGACCTGGGAGCGCAAGGCGCGCATGCGGCAGGAGTATCCACACTTGTTCCCTTCTCGAGGTAACTTTTGTCTTGTCTTCTAGTGTAGCTGTTTCTTCTTGTTCCGAGCCCTACCTTTATCGAATCTCGGGATGAGATTTCCTTTAAGGGTATTAGGATGTGAGGACCCGTTCCTCTCCTCCTGTGGCTCGTCATGGACCGCAAGGGCAATTTGGTAAATTGCGCCTTGTCGGCTTGTTTCACACCCGCGTGTGCACACACTGACTATGTTTGTGGTAATGTTGGCTAGAATGGTTAGTGGGACCCGGGATCGAAAGATCCGGGCTTGGGCTTAAGTTCTAGCCCAAGTCTAGCTTTCTGCACATAAAGGATCGATCCTCTGTTCGTTTGCCTATAAAGCAGACGAGACTTTCTTCCTTGAATCCTTTTGAAATCCGGGGATCTGAGCTCAGATCTTGCGATTTTTGAAGGTGTGTGAGGATGATCCAAGGCCTAGCTGCTTGGATTTAAGCTGCTCTTGCTTAGGTAGGGATTCCTACCTATAATCTTTCCGGGTTTTTGAGTTTTCCGATTTGATTATGTTCTTTTGCTTAGATCTCTTAATACAAATGTTGGTTTTCCGTGATTTCACTGGTTTTGGACTCGTGGGATCTTGATCTATCAGATCCCAGAGTTTCGTTAAGTTTGGATGTATTTTCCGGCGGTATTTCTCGCCGGAAGTACGCCGGTTCGGATCGATCCTTCTTGAGGAAGGATCGATCCCTCTGGGTTGGTCATGCTACGCCCGATGAAGGATCAATCCTCTACTTGGGGAAGATCGATTCTGGGTCTTGGGTAGCATGGTTACCCTTCGTCGCGAGAAGGATCGATATTCCTGGGAGGAAGGATCGATCCTTCTTTGCGCGACCAGAAGGGTGCCCTCTGTCTCGAGAAAGATCGATCTTCCTGGGAGGAAGGATCGATCTCTTTAGCTCGACAGTGACGGAAGGGTCACTGTTACTTAAAAGATCGATCTTTTCTTAGGAAAAGATCGATCCTTTAGTAGCAGAGAGGAATTTTCATGGGTTTTTTGCCCGCGGGGCTTGGTATGCCGGTTTCCTTTACCGCTTTATACCTTGTATATATGTTTAAGAATGTTAGCCGAATAATAGGAGCAGTGGTGAACCGGGGGGGTGATGACTCCCGGGATGTTTAGAATAAACGGGAGAGTAGCCCTACAGCTTTTCCTAGCCTCGCATGCCGCGCGTGCGCCGAGGGCCTTATATATGTTATCTGTGAGCTGTTGTTTGCGAGGCTGCTTCCCGATGCAGGTGTTGTGGTGGACTGCTGGCAGTTGGTGGTGGTACCACTGCAGCAGTCCCTAGACCTTATTTATCTGTTCATCACCCCGGGCCGGCAGGGTGCCGTGCTCAGACCTTGTCATTTATAACATCACATATTGTTGCATGCTTACATGTATTATCCGGCGCATGTCCATAGCATGCATTGTGTTGTGCATTAGTTGCATCTGTGTAGGGCGTTGCCGATCCGGGGTTTTCGAGTAGCCCGGATCTAGCTCTAGGACCGTTGCGGGTAGCTTGGTCCAGGACTCGATTTGTAGTATTCAGTCGTTTTCGATGATAGGGTTAAATGTCTCGAATACATGTTGTTTGATGTTTAGAGGTTGTGTCGTTTCCAAGTCGTATCCGAGGTATAGCCGGAGTCCGGTGTTCTTAAACTCTTGGGAGGAGGACTGCCTGCCCAGCGGTGTCCTGGCCCGCCAAACAGTGTTCTGTGTTCTGTTGAGAGTGTGCAGTGTTTTGGGCCTGTGTTCACGAACTTCTGGTAGGGTTATGGGACCCTTGTATACACTTAGGGTAGACTTGGGGGCGACACTGTTGTGTTCCCTCCCTTGCGAGTGTCGTAGTGTAGTGTCCTTGCTGAGCTTAGTGCTCACTCCTACCCGGGCTGCGTTTTGCAAGTGCTGGCGCTAGCTCTTCTTCGATCGCCCCTACCGGGCTGGTGTTTGGTGACGTGGCGGCGTCTGGCGGTGCTTGAGGAGCGGCGATCCATGTTTTTACCTTTTGTTATAGATATTCTCCTACGGGAGTAATAAATGTATAATTTCCCTGTTTGAGGACTTGTATTATATTCTAGTTCAGTCTTTGGGTTTGTGATATTTGTATAATACAGGATGATTGTGAATTGTTAGGGTAACCACTACGATTAGAGGGAAACCTCACCAAAATTTCCGCAGTAGGTTAGGTTCCGCTTCGCGTCACCCTACCCGGTTTGACCTACGCGGGTTGGGGCGCGACATAAGATTCTATTAAGCTAACATCAAGTTGTACTATTAGACACCACTACGATTAGAGGGAATACTCATGAACATTATTGAAAACGATGGTTCTCGCTGGAGGTGGCGTCAGATCTGGAAAGGAGGAGAGCTGGAGGTTGCCTGATCCGGGGTAGAGGAGATCGAAAGGGACCGAAGGCGGTGATTTAGAGAGGTGGCGGCGTCAGATTTGAGAGAGGAGGACCTCGGGGTTGGATTATGATGGAGATAGAGTCGCTGACGATGTGGGGTTGGGTTCCGACGCCGCCACCGCCGCCGGTCCGCTCCTCTTCCTGTCATCTTCCTCTTCTATCCCCCTCTCATCTTCCGATGGCGAAGATCGGGCCGCTTGCGGCGTCGGATTTGAGAGAGGAGGAGCTTGAGGTTGGGTTCCGATGGAGATAGAGTTGCTGACGGTGTGGGGTTGGATTCTGGCACCGCTGCCGCCGCCGGTCCTCTCCTCTTTTGGAGGTTATTAAAATGGTAATTAAAGAAAAAAGGCGGAAGAAAAGACAACATAACATGAGGAACAATATCATTTATGCATGGGGCCAACTTACAAAGCGGAATTTAATGGGCTACACACCAAAAAACAAAGTTCCCGATCGAGTTATAGCATTTGATGGTGACGTTCACTCATTGTCCATATCAGATGGCAGTGGCACCAAATTTCAATGGATTCACGTTGCTATTAAAACAGTTTTTGCATTCCAGTACCATGCACTCTCCCCGAATTGTATTTTGGTATCACTAGATTTGAGATTTGCAATTCGATACCACTAAGTTATAAATTAAGTGAAATTTAGTTCTGATTGCCGAATCTGTTAAAATAATTTTACGGGAAACCGCTCACGTGAGCATACGTGAGCAGTTTTGCACTGGTTTCCCGCCATGAAAGGTGCTATTCTCCCCGTTTCCTGCCATCGAGAAGTCGTTCCTATGGATGGGTGGCTACCGGCCGTCGATGGCCATCCGCCTTCACTACGCTCTCGTAGTGGTGACGACATCACCCCGAGGTAATGCGGGCAGCTTGGAACAAAGAACTCGAGACCCCGCCTTCGCCCCTCCGCCGCCCTCCACCCTCGACGTGGACTCATGTCCTCCTACTCTGCCGCCTCCATAGGCATGTCCTCCTTCTCATGCACCACTGCTGGATACATGTCCTACTCCGACGCTGGACACTTGTCCTCCTGATCTGATGCCGGACACATATCTCATTTTTTCTGTTGCACTGCTGCCGACACCGGCGTCAGAAGGGGCAGCTCCCGTGCCGGATGGCGGTTCAACCTCCATAGCCACCACGTGTGTGAAAGACGAGGCGAAGTTCCTCTGGATGAGATCTATTGCGGAGGAATGCCTCGGCGTTGGCTCAAGGCTTGTTTGGCGTGCCCCGGATCCCGCGGATCCGCGGGATCCCGAGCGGATCCGCGCAATTCGCGCGGACGCCGGGGGCGGAATCCGCGGTATCCAAACAGGCCCTCAGTGAAGTTGGCTCTAAAATTGACGGATGATGGGGCTGTCGGAGATGGTGGCACAGCTGACAATGTCCCACCATCCCCACCACCACGTCCAACCAATCTGCGTGCTCGAAGACCACCCTACCTCCTCCATCGCCCGCTTCTTCTTCTTCCTTGAGCTTTGAGGCCAATAGGCGAGCCTTGCCGGAGTAGCGAGGAGGTTAGGAAGCGGGGGAAGGAGAGTGGAGGCGGTGGGACCAGCGGCGGTGGAGGGGATGGGGCGAGCATTGAGGTGGCGCAACGGCCAAGGGGCAAGCCACCGGGGTCAAAGAATAATCCCAAACAACCGGTTGTGATCACCCGGGAAACTGAGACATCGACCGTCATGCGTCCCTACATCCTCGAGATCCTTACCAGGCATGACGTTGTCGACTCCATTGCCCGGTTCTCGCCGCCGCAACCTCGGGATCTGTGTGCTCACCGGTACGGGTGTTGTCGCTAACATTACGCTTCGGCAACCCTCCGCCCCGACCGCAGCGAGCGGAAGAGGCGGTGGAGGGGCGACCATTGGGTTTAGAAGAAGGGCCGAGATCTTGTCAATGTCCGCGACGTTCTTTCCTCCGGCGTTGGTGACGGTGATGCCATTCTGCAGCGAGATCTTCTCTCTGGAGATTCGGTCGGCTAGGCAAAGCATCACGGTGCGTGTCACGTGACATGTTTACCGTCAGCCCACACAACGCCGTTGGTGGCTTGGACCACTTTGCAATGATATTATAACTTGGTGGTATCGAATTACAAATGCCAATCCTGGTGGTATCAAAGTGCACTTCGGGGAAAATGCATGGTACCAGAATGCAAAAATCCCTTATTAAAAATTGCTCACTCATTTGTTAATGAAAAATATAATAAGAAATAGAATATATTGTCACCGGAGTTTGGGATTTTTTGCCGATCACTATCCCTAATGTTCACATTTTGCAACACAATACCTATGGTCATGTTTTTTGCATCTTGATACCCTGAGGTCAATTAAAAAACCAAAATAGCCCTGATCCATGTATGCCCATCCACCATGTCACATGACATGCCATGGCATATAATAAAATAACCACTTACCCTCCTCGATGATCGACACTCCCATCCCTCCTCGACACTCCGCGGTGAGCTGGCCGTCGTCGACCTCCCATCCCTCCTCGACATTTCGTGGTGAGAAACTCTATACACGAGTATATTGTGGAACACGTGTAGAAACTCTATACACGAGTATATTACGTGTATAATACGAGTATAACTCTATATACGCGTAGAAACTCACACAACCATGCATATAAAGAAATAAAGATCGTAGTTAAAAAGAATATTTCTTTTGAGCGGCGAGGGCGGGGTGGATGGCGATGAGCTGGGTAGGTCGAGAGAGTGGCCCACCGCAGAAGCCGGTGACGCCGACGGGCTCCGTGAGCATCGTGTGCGAGCATGTTGACGAGAGAGATTGATAGTCTCGAAGAAATCGAGAGATGTCGTCCTCCATGAAGGAGCCGACCAATGAAGCTGCCATCGCCGTAGGCGTTGCAGAATGGAGGGCAGTGGTAGGAGGAGCAAGAGGAGGTTTCCAGGTTGCCAAGAGGAGGTTTCCAGGTCGCCAAGAGGATAGTCAGCGATGGCGCGAAGATTGGAGCAGGGGAGGGATGAGTGGGGGGCGGAGCAAGATGGGTGGTCACAGAGGATGGGTACAGAGTTTAAGGGCGGTGGAGGAGGTGGGGTTGGCGGCCGGGGTTTATCGTCACAAAGGATGCATTCGAATGGGTGGTAGAGGAAGCAGACGAGGTCGTTGCTGGTGTCCATGTAGAGGGAGATGGTGGTGTTGGGCACGACGGAGAGGGAGAGGGAGAGGGTGTATGATGAGAACCTTTACAACCTTCGCTGCCTCCCAACAAAGAAGGATTTTTCGCCAAATAGGACCTTCCACTCTTCACATTTGGCACTCCAAGACCCCATGCTCTGATTTTTTGCATAACAGAACCCCAAACTTCCCTAATTCCAAAATTACCCTTGTCTATACATGCCGGACATCCCATGGGATGGGCATGCCACATGACGTACAATTGTTTATGCACATGAAAACAATGTTGCAAGCATCTAAACATGTTTTGTATACGCACATATACAAATTAGTACACACGTATATAATTTACAACACGTACAATTATTTTCATAACTACGTGTATTAAAAAAATACTCACTATTCTGTAGCTTACCCATCAGCCTCGGGCGTGAGTCTGTTAATCCGCTTCTCTTCCACTGCGTGAACTAATTCCTTCTCTTCGCTGAGACCTGGTTTGATGGGTCTGTTTAAATCAATGTTGTGCAGGCCACGGGGGTTAGATTCCTTCTCCAACACCGAATCGTCGCTGTCAAAACTGAGTCAAGCGGGATAGCATTAGAAAGAAGACATTAATATTGTATACAAAGTGCATGCGAGGCATACTTAGGGTTATACGATTGTATTGTGTATGCGAAGACTCTGACTACTTGGTACATTGGTCGTCCGAGAAGGATGAACAACTGTCCCATGTCTTCCTCGTCGTCTAGGCGGGTAAATGGTTTATACGGCTCATTAGGTATTCCATAGCTTAGAAACATGTCCACATCGTTTGGAGATAGATCGCTCAAAACGTAAAAGTGGGACTTCAATTCAACGAGTGTTAGGTTGGACGAAATCTCCTCGATCTGGGAAGCCCCGTCATAATAATTAGGATGTCCGTCCTTGCATACGACCTGCCCATTGTAGTGGGAGATGCAGCTCAATGCTTCTCATTGCCAAAACAATGCGAAAAAGCAATGTAAAATAGTTTGAATAATGGAAAAGATTGTCATGTAAGGATGCAGTTGAAGGGGAGAAGGAGATGACAATGAGAGATGAGAATGAAATAAGGTAGCATATGTAGTAGGGCAGACTCTCTAGCCATGGCGGGAAGGACACATGAATGGTGGCCCCTCCCGTCACATTTAATGTGACAGAAGGTTTTTTTTTATAAAATAAAAACCCAAAAGCCGCGGACATCCACGATGCGACGGGAGGTATTTGTTTAAAAAAAATTCAAAAGCCACGGACATCCGCTCTGTTATGATGAGTTGCAGAGGGGGCTTTTTATAAAAGTGGATGGCATGGCCATCCATCTCATAGGATGTCGGGCGTATATTGACAAGGGCAATTTTAGAATTGATCATGTTATGTCAAAAATTAGAATATGGAGTCTTTGAGCATCAAATGTGAAGAGCAGAGATCTTATTTGATAAAAAATCCCAACAAA
This sequence comes from Narthecium ossifragum, assembly GCA_963920575.1. NCBI lineage: Eukaryota > Viridiplantae > Streptophyta > Magnoliopsida > Dioscoreales > Nartheciaceae > Narthecium > Narthecium ossifragum. The sequence continues at coordinate 8,597,524 of OY986966.1, forward strand.
CAGCATGCAGGCGACCCCTCATGATACCGGGCAGTACTTACGAGATGAGAACCAATCCATCAAATCCTTCGCATCTGTTTCAAACAACACCTGTATCCCTTCGCCTTGGCCACCGCCAAACCCCAAACAAAGCCCTCAAGTTCTGCTTGGACGCTGTCCCTTTCCAACAGACAATCATACTCGGTCCATTCCAGGACATGATCCGGATCATAGCAGGCGACAAGGACAAGTCTACACCAAAAGAACTCCCATGTGATGTGAGAATCAAGCTCATAGATCTATCTGTCCTTCTCATCCTTGGAAGAACGTGCACCATCATGAAGTGTTGGTATGTGTGTATACAAGACACATATGAACCCAGCCGTACTGACTACGGTTAGTTAGGTCCCCACCTATGCTTGCAGATCATTGAGATAATTTTGCAGTTAGCACCCTAGCCAATAGTCATAACTGTTACAAGAACATTGTGCTAGGAAAAGATACAAGTAAAGCACTTATCTCTCATTGTAATCCAACAGGTTTAGTAGTCTCTCTTTCTTTTTTTTCCTTTCTTTTTTTGGGTATTCTTCTCTTTTGGTCATCCTATCATGTATATATACACCCAAGTTTTTCTTATAAATCTAACATATACTAATCTTAGTTCTTATACAGAAGAATATGCCGAAAAAGGAAACAAAACAGAAGCTTACAATCAGTACATGTTTGATAGCGATTCTCCTATCAGTTAATATAAGATTTAGCTGACCAAGTCAAAAGAAAGACAACCATTAAGAAAAAGATAGCTATAGATATAGAAATAGAGTTTGGTTCAGTTGGTCCACTTTGAATGCCATTGTTCCCCTCACACACTAGACTTTTTATGCTACCATGGATCATTGCACATGCTTCTCATAAAATGTTTCAATTTCTCCTAACGGAGGTCCTTCTCGATCAATTAGTGTGTGGGTCATTCTCGGTTGAAGGATTTGATACAGTGATGGGCGATTCTAAATACACCGTCCTCTTCCTCCCAAAGACATGGACGACGACCACGTTCTCGGCGTCTTCTACCTCCTGATTTGGTCGGCGACCTAAGGACATGAGTCCGTCGACCCATTCAAATCCCGATGCCGGCTGATTCGACCTATATTGGAGGTCGATCGAATGAATAATTGTTCGATCATATTGGCCGATTCGATTTATATTGAGCGGTTGATCATGACCGAACAATTTTCTATTGAGCGGTGGATCATAGCTGAATGGTTTTATATTGAATAGTGAATGATGACTGAATGGTTTTATATTGAGCGGTGGATGATGACCGAATGGTTTTATATTAAATGAGACCTTAATGAATAAATCCATACTATGCACCCAAGACATGCCC
>OY986966.1:8599089-8812831 GCA_963920575.1 Narthecium ossifragum
GGGCTCTGTATACATGTGATTTAAGCGGTTTTTCCCGTGGGGCTTGCTACTCTGGTTTTGTGTTCAGCTTTCCGACATGTTTAGTAGTATAGTTAGTAACTGTTGAGTATTTACCGCTTTGTGGTTGAACTGGGAGAGTGGTTACTCCCGGGATTGTGTAGAATAAATGGGCTGATTGTATGCCCTTACTGCTTATGTTATCCTGTATGCTTTTACTGCTTTGTGGTGAACCGAGGGAGTCATGACCCTCGGGAGTGCTTAGTATAAATGGGCCGAAGGTGTGCCCCTGCTTGTTGCCTGCTTACTGCTTTCTTTATTATTTGTCTGTTGCTTTGCGCGTTATAGGCATGATAGGCTAATCGTGGGTTGGGGCTGTCCCTAGGACTCTAGTATCAATAGCTAAGTGTTGGCCGCCATTACCCCGGCATGGGTGTCCTACTGGTATCGTCACTGTCCACCCTGTGTATGGGATTATTGGAGAAAGCCCAATCCTTGAACAGTGGCATCGGAGGACGTACTATGGACAGGAACCCTGGGGGTATTGATGGGGTGTGTGGGATCCCTGGTAGGACTTAGCTCTTGATTTGGAGTTCAGGGGTGTGTTGACTCTGTGCTTTGAGTGCTGGGAGATGGTTGTCGTAACCTCGGTCGTTCCGCCAAGTGTGGAGATTCCGCTTGGAGAGGGGTGTCCTACGGGTAGCGTCATGTCCACCCTGTGTCAGGGACTGTCGGAGGTGGACCACCCCTGAAACAGTGGCCATCGGAGGACGTACTTTGGACAGGTGCCCTTCGGGTTATTGACGGGATTTATGGGATCCTTGGCAGGCCTCGGTACTTGGCACAAAGTTAGCACGGTTGGTGTCGCCTTTCCTTGCGAGTGTCATAGAGTAGAACCCTGCTGAGCTTTGGCTCATTCCTACCTGGACCGTATTGTTGCAGGTGTAGGTACCAGTGCTTCTCCTGTGGGCCCCCGGTGTTCGTCCTGCGGCAGCGCGTCGCCAGCCGATCATATTTGAGGGCCAGGACGGCTTTGTCTGTGCTTTTGCGGAGACCCCTGAAGATGTAATTTCTTGTTGATATATTGTAATTGTTGTAATTTTGTATAACTCTGATGTACTTAATGTTTTATTATAGTTAATGTTAACTTTTCTTCCGCCCTTTATTTTATTGTTTTCTGTCTCCGCAGTTGGTTGTCAGTAGATGTAGGTTTCCCCACTTATGTCCCGGTCTGGGATGGGTTTCCTGGGCCGGGGCGCGACAGACCACCTCCGACAATCCCTGACATAGGATGGACAATGACACTACCAGTAGGACACCCCTCCAAGCGGGATCTCCACGCCCGGCGGAACAACCGTGGTTACGACATCCATCTCTGAGCACTCAAAGCACAGAGCCGGTACAATTCCTAAACTCCAAATCAAAGCTAATACTAACCAGGGAGCCACAAACCCCATCGATACCCCCAGGGTTTCCATCCACGTAACCCTCTCCCGCCACAAACAGGGAGAACCTCAGCACACGAGAAACCCTTTCCCAGGCTGGTTACCAAGCAGGACCACCCATGTCGGGGTAACGACAACCACCACTTAGCAATTGATACTGGAGTACTAGGGACAAACCCTAACCCACACCTAGCCTATCATGCCTCTAATGCACCAGGAAGCAGGCAAGCATAGCAATATCAACAGGCACATATAAAACAGTAAGGCAGGCAAATAATATAACAATATCAACAAGCAGCACAACAAGGGCACACCTTCGGCCCATTTATACTAAACACTCCCGAGGGTCATGACTCCCTCGGTTCTCCACAAAGCGGTAAAAGAGGCATATAGATAAAGGGGCATACAGATAATCAAAGCAACAAAGGGGGCATACCGTCAACCCATTTATTCTACACAATCCCGGGAGCCATCACTCTCCCGGTTCAACCACAAAGCGGTAAACAAACATCAGTTTATAGTACTACCACTAAACATACCAGTAAGCGGTAACCAAAACCACCATAGCAAGCCCCGCGGGCAAAACCGCTAAAATCGCATGTATACGAAGCCCCGTGGGCAAAACAGCCTCAAACAGGCGTTCTGGCACAAGTTGGATCGATCCAACACCTTTGGATCGATCCGAACTGGCCTTGGATCGATCCAACTAGCGCTTGGATCGATCCAACTAGCGCTTGGATCGATCCAACTCGCCCTTGGATCGATCCGGCTAGGGAAAAAACCAGGAAAGCATCCACGATCAATCGATCCAATTCGGCCTTCGGATCGATCCGACTAACCTTGGGATTGATCCAACTATCCCTTGGATCGATCTGGCTAAGAAAAACTAAGGAAAGCTGCGCAGTGCCACCCTCAGGCACTGTTCTTGGGACAAGTTGGATCGATCCAACTAGCACCTTGGATCGATCTGACTCCCACCAATGAACAGGCCGTCTTGGATGCAACTCAGATCGATCCAACTCCTTTGGATCGATCCCACCCGGCCCTCCAGCCAGCTTCCGACGGCGATCATGGCCGAAAAACTTAGCCAAACTTCACCAAACTTGGTGAGTTGATAGAGCCGATGCTCACGAAGCTACTCATGGCTTAAAAACCAGAAAACATCGTCTATACATGGAGATCTACTCAGAATACATCAAAATCCGGCGAGAACGACGATGAACATGAGAAAAATCCAACAAATGCCGTAGGTACGACCCCTACCTCACAAGAGCTGCTTCAATCCACGAAGCCAAGCCTTGGATCTTCCTATCTCCTTCCGAGAAATCGCCGGAAACGAGCTCCGAAGCGGCAAGGTCAGGAAGAAGAGAAGAAGAAGGTACGGCGTCTGTTCTTATACAGACGTCTCAGTGCGAGTCGGATCGATCCGAACTCCACCTCGGATCGATCCGAGCTCCACTGGCGGCAACTATTCCCTAGTGTGAGTCGGATCAATCCGAAGTGGAGTTCGGATCGATCCAACCTGCGCTGGGAAGGGAAATTGGGCCCGGTTCAAGCCCAATTTCGGATCTCTTGATCCCGGGGTCCACCTAACCATCCTATTCAAACACATCCACCAAAACAAGGCCTGTGTGTGCACTCGCGGGTGTGAAACAAACCAACAAGGCGCAATTTTACCAAATTGACCTTGCGGTCAACAACAAGCCACAGGAATAGAGGGACGGGTTCTCACAAGCTGGCTCGGCGGCTGGATGTGTGCAGCGCGTGGCGGGCTTGGCTTGACATGTTGATATCGCTCAAATATGTCACAACACAGTGGTACAGTGCAGCATAACATAAGAGTGGTCGAACCTACAAAGAGACAAGCAGAAAACATCCAAAACGCAAATAAAATTGAATTGAAGACAAACGAGAACTTAAGAATTAACCAAATTAGATCAAAGGATTTAATTATACCTAAGATTAACTAAAGATATCATGATTTTAATAAGGCTAGGAATCGGGAATCACTTCATTCGGATTTAGGTTATTCTCTTCTCAATGGTTCATACAATACTACTCAGTCAAGGGATTCACATCCCAATCTCCTTAACCGGAAGATATGGAACTATAAATCTAACAAAAAATATAAATATCTCTTCCTACGATTGATTCTTCCTTTTATAGCTCTAACTTTATCCTATCAAAACGTAAGAATATACGATATCGGCTGTCACCATAGACAACATATAGCAAAAGTTCCTCGGGACAAAGCCCTAACCCTACCAAAACCTAAGAATACACAATACCAACTCTCACAGTCGACAATGCACAACAAAGAATTCATGAGATAAAGTAGGTAAACAATAGATGTAACTATGAGATTACAAGATCATGAAAGAAGCATGACTAGATTCATAATATCATTCATCCAGATAGAAATCCAAAATCAGAAAATAATCCTTGAAGATTCAATACATAGAAAAGAGTTTAACAATAAAGATTAAAACTATAAAGCATGATGAAGAAGAAACCCTAATCCTTGCTAGGTCATCTGTCCGCCATGCCCGCGAATTACTCGGCCATTGATGGAGATTTCTTCATCTTCTTCCTTGTTTTTCTCCTCCAAACTCTGTAGAACCCCCTTTTTAAAAGGTCCAAATTTCGGATTAAATAACCATATATATAGGGGAACTCCCGAAATTATGGTTTTGGTTGAGTTAGACTTCTGGTGTAACTCGGATTTCCTGAATTAATGCTGGTAGCCTATTCCGGTCGCAACTAGGTCCAATCCGTTCAGAATCTGAGAATGAGTTCAACACCAAAGATTTAGGTTAGGAAGTCTTCTGTTATATCCCGAAGATTTCATAATATTCAGATTTATATAGAATATTTGGAGAATATGTTTCTCAGCTTCGACTAAACAGCTTTCCAGCTTGTGTAAGTTTATTTATTCTTCAAATCTGCTAGCACACCATCCGGAATCTGATCACTCGTAAACGTCGTCGTTAAAACGTGACAAACTCAATCGAATATTAAATTTATAATCCTTATTCAATCACTAACCTACTAGGTAGAAATAACGGTGAAGTCGGGAGTCGATCCACCGAGAAAATGTTGGAAACTGAAATCAATTCTCGAAATCCTAAAACTAAGGAAAAGAATCAAAGAAAGAATAGAGTTATCTAAACTAATAAAGAAAAGAAATAAAAGGTTGATCAATTCGAATCAATGGAGTAGTTACTTAGGAATTACTCAATCCACCCTAATTTCATTATTAGTCTTATCTAGTTATCATCTTGTTCCCTTCTCTCAACATTATGGATCATATGGCTACAAGCTCACATGAATCCCTAAAAGAAAGTTAATGTTCCCAACATCATAACCTATCTTTGCTTGGCATAGATTGTCTTTAGTCCTACGATTACCTTAAATTATACTACTCCTAATGACCTTGGCATAACCTATCTTCGCGTAGCATAGTTTATCTCAAAGGCAAGCCAATAGCTTCATGAAAACCATATCTTAAATCTCTACAATCAATCACAGAAATCATGTAGGACTAAAAGTACGTCAGTGGAACTCTGTTCCTTCAACTCTATTAATAATAAAACCATATTCATGAGGTCATGCATCGAGAACTTCACAAGAATCCAACTAAAGAAAGATCAAAACTATACTAGGGTTTCATGAATAATCCTAAGTACAATAATTAGCAACTCATCTTTTGGATGAAAGCCATCGGATTGGAATAGGAAGCTGTCACCATCCACATCCTCTCCGTCTTCTCCTTCCTCCTCCAAAGATTGTCAAAAAGATGCCAAATTCGACTGGAAAAGGCCTTTAAATGGGGAAACCCTAAACTTGGACTTAAGAGTCCTATCTAGACTTAAACTTTGACTTTCCTCTTTTCGTATTTCAACTCCTATTCAGGATTCCGTCTGTAACTCAATTCTGGCACTAATTGGCTTGGAATCTAAGAAAGTCTTAAATAGGAAAGTTATAGATCTTCAAGTCTTCTATCATATAAGACTTAGTTTATCAAATTCTAATTAATATAGAATATTTGGAGAATATTCGTCTTAGCTTCAACGGAGCAGTTTTCTAGCAGCTGTGTATCTTGATCTTCTTCAAAACTAGAATCAATCCATCAGGAATCTCGCAAAGTGTCCAACAGAAAAGTTGTAACTCTTGAAGTCTTATATCACATCATAAATTTTCAGAATATTAAGACTTATACAGAATATCGGGTGATTATTCTCCTGATAGGCGACGAAACGGACTTTATCATATAAATCCATATTTTTAGCCGAATTTCTTATATTTCTTCTCAAATCATGATTAAATCTGAAATCAACTAACAAACTATTAAATACAACTACTCTAGACCTAACAAAGGTAATTTAAAGGGTTTAATTACGAATATTTAGTGACTCATCACACCCTCCAACTTACACTTTGCTAGTCCTCGAGCAAAGAAAAGATCAAAAGAAAGCAATAAATCTAACTAGCCACTTTCGTAAGTCTCACGATTGCACTTAGCATGTGCAACAAGCCTTTAAACCCCTGCGTTACTCTAGTGGAGGAGTTATAGTCTCCTGAGGGTTTTTAGGGATGATACCCACAAACATCTATACATTCCCTTGAATATATCATTAGAAATCAATTGTGATATTCATCAACTCTAATGCATGAAATAAAAATAATATCCATGAATAAACCTTTCAACTCATTCACATAAAAATATAGTAAGTTAAAACATTTCATAACATATTTCCAACACTTCAACTTTAACACTTCTGTGTGTGAATGAGGTTCCACATGCTTCAGAGTATCAATCATATCTAAACACTTCAACTATTCAAGATCACAATCATAGCCAACACATATCTTCCACTTATCCCATAGCAATCTCTGCTTTTTTTTCTTTTTTTTCTACAGGAGTTTCAACTATTTTACGCGAACAACACACCTTGTTAGGCAACTTGCCCGGTTACTAAGTATGAAACCTTTTTTTTTTCATATAAGGCACTTTTTTTATTTAGGAATTTCAACTGTTTTATGTGAACACCACGCTGTCTAGGCACACTGCCCTGTTACTAAGTTGAAAATCTTTTTTTTTTTTTTTTTTTTTCGCATACTCAGATAATTGCATGTGTTTATGTATTTTCTGTGTCATGACATAAAATTGTAAATCTATTCCAGTATCATGCTTAGAATCTAATATCAACCCCTTAACATGTGGAAGTGAACATGTGCATTAGAATATGTCAAGTTATCCTTAAATCACTGTAAAAGTGTTAAAGTATAGAAATAATATCATGTATAGCAAAAATTTACTATTTCTTATATGACATACAAGTCTCAGAATAATTCATAAAATAAATTTCTAAAACATGCACATTTGTCAAATTCTATCATAATTTCATTCTTTTGACATAATTCAAGGGATGTATAATATTTGGTTTAGAGAAAAAAAATATATGAGCATGAAATTTATGAATGCTACCCCCCAACTTAAATGTAATTGTCCCCAATTATACTAAGTCATAAAAATAAATCAAGAAGTAAAGGGTAGAGATAACCATAATGAACGCCTCAGAAATAGATTTCTCTCTCTTTCAATTTTAGTTTAGGCACCGCCATCATTGAATAAATACTTCCTTCCCCACATAACCTGTTACAAAAATATATAACTTTTCAAAAACTCAAATATAACACCTAGAAGTTCAAAAACGTATTAGAATCATAGAAAATTTCGACAGAGTCTCCTTTCTATTTTCATGATATATCAATCCTGTACAAGCATTCATCCTCAAAGAAAATAGAAAATGCACAGACAGAAGTAAAGGAGATATCATCATCTTCATCCCAACACCAAGGAGCAATAAGAACAAACACATACCAACACCCAAAATATAAAAAAAGTTCCCTTATTTGTAGCTAATGTTCATTAGAATTTCTAAAATCAAGCGGTCTCACGGAACTAGAGGTGTGGGCCTGCTAAGATGGCCAATCTAGGAAAGCCATGGCGAACCTCTGCCGTCAAGTCGACAATCGCGGAGTCAACTACTACTGTAAGTTCAAAAATCAACCCTAGAGGCAGGTCCGGACTGGTCAGGGCTGTGGAACACTACATCGTAGAGAACTCGTAGACTCCGATCATGTGTCCTTACTAAAGACTACTAATCCTAGGACTCAATGAAAATAGTAGGCAACAAGCTGGGATGTAGTAGATTAGATGTGGATAGTCTAGAGTACTTGAGTGTGGTCTTGATTGAAAATTTAATCCATCGGATGCAAAATCGGAGTGTTCTACACCTGGATCGTGATCTGGAGCAATCGAACGACTGAAAGCTCACCAACGATAGATCGTGTCACGCCCCGACCCAGAAAACCCATCCAGATCGAGGCGTGAGCCACCTAAACCTGTTTACATCATCAATAGGCGCACAAATATATAACTGCTATGAATTTAAACAATTTAATCCTCAAGTTTGTAAAAATTTCGACAGAATCCCCTTTATAATTATAGCACAGGAAAGCTGTATACCTTACAATTTCAACTTGAGCAATGATACCATTGGAAATAACTAATGATTACATTTCTCAAATGTCTACATAAATAATATAACCACATTTCTCAAATACAAATGAATTAATAATCATACAATTATGTTCCCGAATATTTCAGATTATACACCAATTTATACATCACTGATTAAAACTGTAAATTAACTGTAGAAGAACTCCTCAATGCTCCAAGTCCTCGATCACCTCGATATATCACGCCATCTTCTAGAAGAATACATGAAAGAAGGAACTGCATCGACCTGCATCGCCGATGCAGCTCAGGTAGGGTGAGCAACAAAGCCGATTAAGGTTCTACTCTACGTCACACTCAAGAAAGGGGAAACCACAACAGTATTGTCCTTTATTCCAAGTCTAAGGTGCCACTGGAAGCATCACACCTCGTCGATCCAAAATGGGCCCCTAAATAGGGTCACCCTCACCCAAGTGGCGAAATAAGGAGGACGGTCAACACGAGCCCGGACCCAGGGTCGGTGCATCGCCACTGCACTCACCGCCGGAGCTCTCGCCGTACACCACCCCTTGTACGGGGACATACGTCATGGACATCGACATCCACACTTAGGCCCTTGGGACAAATAGACAATACGACCTCTATTCATCAATCATAATAGAATATTCAAGTCCGACTACCTAATAATCCTCGAATGATATCAAACATAATCATTGATGACAATCACGTTCTAATCTTGACTAACCAAACCCCGGTCCTGGGGCTAGATCCGGGCTACCCGAGAACCCCGGATCGACGATAAAATCCATCGCCTACCACCTAGCCTTAATGCTTCTAATACAATCAAGATGCATGCAATGCTCAGTCACAGAGATAAAGAAATATAAGCATGCAATAGTATGACATCACAACATACAGGGCTAGGCATAGCCTACAACTTGCCAAAGGGTAAACATAGCAAGGGGTTTAAAGCAGTTACAGATCTATGTACCATGACAACGGCAACACAGGCCGTAAACGAACATTTTAATTCAAATTTCGACATCACGACGGCATCCACAGCCGTCAACCGCAATTTCTACAAAGGGGCACAACCCCCAGCCACACAATTACAACAATCAACCACAAACACGATATATATCAACTAGGGCACACCTTCGACCCATTTAATTATCTAAACATCTCGAGGGGCATAACTCCCTTGGTTCAACCACAAGCCTCACGTAGGGCTTAGTGATAAGATGTGAAAAGTGCACAAATCACCCTTTTAACTAGGTCTTGTTAGTCTCCGAGCAATGCTATTTTGATAGTCTATGATGTATTTCAGGTATAAGAGCCTTCAATGAAGATTAGATCATGTTTGGTGCTAAAACGAACAAATAAAGAACCTGTTAGGAGCAAAGGAATGAAGATGGATTAGCTTTGAAGATTAAACTATACTTGCTCAGGAAGAATCAGATGATGTGTCATATATGGTTGGTAAGCTCTTGAAGTCTAGTTTCGGGAGAAGTTTACGGTTTGTGATTTCGAGTTTCCTAGAAGAAGTTATGGCATTTTTAGTACCGATGACGCAGTCTGGATGGTAGAACAGTAAATACTCAGGAAAGACAGATCGATCCGTCTCCCTAGTAGGATCGATCCGTCTATGCAGCAGACTGACAGAACAAACATTTTTCAGCTGATCACAGTAGGATCGATCCTACTATCCATCCTACTAAGTAGGATCGATCCGACACCCCTGGAAGGATCGATCGGACTCGGGCGTAGCCAGAAATTGAAGATTTTGATGCAAAGGATCGATCCTACACCCATGGAAGGATCGATCCGACCTTTGCAGTGAAGAAAACCAAAGGCCCAGATCTAATCCGAGTTAAGGGTGATACCTAGGCTATAAATAGGCATCTTTTAGGGTTTTTCGGAGTTTTCTTCTCTCTTGGAGAGGGAGAACAATTTCTTTCCTCTTTTTAACTTTTCTTTCGTGATCTTTTGGAGGAGATCCATGGCGAAAGAGCTTCATCAACCTTCATCTATGGATCAAGCCCTAAAGATGAGTAGCTAAACTTTTTACCATGGGATTCTTATGATGTAACTAGGGTTTCTATTAGGGATTTATTTGATCTAGGGCTTATATACATTATTGATTGGCTTGTATGGATTGATTTCTATTTCTTTTATACCTTGGTTTCGATTTCTTGCTGGATGTATGGCTTGTTCTTGTTTGTACTTGATTCCGGAGCTCGTGTATGCTAGGGCTTGGATTGGATTCATCCAAATAAGAGGATCATGCTATTCCCATGGTATCTCGGATGAAATCTTCTTCGTGATTAGGGATTGTATAGTGCTAGTCCCACTACGTTCTATCCCTAATCCTTCATGCATCTTATTTTTATAGATTTGGCCATCGAGATGCTAACCCGTCTCGATCTCACACCTAAATCTATATCCGTACTACTACTTGCGATGAACTCATCCTAATAAGAGGGTTCATTAGCAGTGAACGTAACTAATCATTCGGTCACTGACATTTAGGTAATTGTTCTTGCCAACAATGAATCCTAACCAGAACTTATTGAGTGATAGGGAGAACTAGCTATTCACTTATCAACTACTAGGAAGCCATTCATCATGATTATGTGCCCTGATTTTAGGAAGACTTCGTAAAACCTTAGTTATTGATTAAGAACTCCATGGTATCTTTTATCGCATTTATAAATCCTTTAATATTAGTTTAATTTTAATTCTAAATCTTTTCTCAACTTATTGGTAGGAATACTTAGATTGAGTTTAGTAGTTTAATTATTTTCCTACGCATTCTCTGTGGATTCGACTCGGACTCACTGCTCACTGCCCCTAAAGTAGTTGGTTAGTAGTTTGATTATAAATTTGTAATTTTGAATAGACTTGTTAAGGAACGACACTTTTTAAGTTCTATCAAAATTTTGGCGCCGTTGCCAGGGAATGCTATAGGACATGATTGAATTGCTTTCCTTAGTCTAATATTCCATATAAATTTTGTTTTCATATATATATATATATATATATATATATTTTTTAAAAATGAAAAAAAGAAAAAAAAAGGGAAAAAAAAGAAATTCATACTTACATTGCTATATCTTCTTGTTGTTAGGAGACGTCGACGTGAGGAGAATCAACGGTTTACGGTCGATGACGGACGCCTCGTACTTGGACCAGCCCCTTGTAACGTATTTCTAACTTTTTGACTTGGTCCTTGTTTATTTGATTGGTTATACATGGCCGATAATTATATGCCACCGGGTGCCACATTGAACAATTATTCTTTATCATCTAATTATGCACCCGCTTATGTTAATGATACATATGATTTCTCGAACCTGACATATGATTCGCATTCATACAACTATGATCCGGATTTGAGTGATCATTCATACCCTTATTGGCAATTCCAAGGTTACTATCCTCATAATGTTCAACCACAAGATACGAGCATACCGGAGCAATACTTTGCACCTAGTTTTGAACCATCTTATCTTCCTCAAACACAATACCCACCACCCCAACATTGGTATGAGCCTCTCATTCCCTTTGAATTACAAGAACAAGTAGATCCATCTTTAGATGAAAGGACTCTTAAGGATTTAGAGACTATTGAGGCACTAACACCAATTGTTCATTCTCATTCACAATTAATAGCTAATATAGAAGCCCGAATTGGACAAATAGCTTCTTTGATGGATTCATATTGTGATGAGGTTGATGGTTGTGTGAATGCGGTAGCGCCTCCTAGTGTTGATAATAATGCTTATGATGCTCATCTTACCAATGTTTATGATGCAAGCAACGATGAGATTCCTTTTGGGGTTTTACCGGTTCGTGAGACTTTTGAGGAACTAACACCAATTATACATTCTCATTCACAATTAATAACTAATATAGAAGCCTGAATTGGACAAATAGCTTCTTTGATGGATTCATATGATGATGAGGTTGATGGTTGTGTGAATGAGGTAGTGCCTCATAATGTTGATGACAATGCTTATGATGCATGCAACGATGAGATTCCTTTTGTGGTATTACCGGTTCGTAATACTTTCGATGATAATACATCTTGTGATGTGAATGAATCGGTGCCTCTGGTGTTTCTTGAGGATAATGGTATTGATGAATGCATGCATGATGTGATACCTCCCATGAGTCATGATGATGTTATTATGCCGGGTTATGAAGCTTTTCACGAGCACATATCTAATATTGAGGATGAATCATTCGATATCAACTTGCCATTTTATGAAGCTTTTCTTGAGGAGACACCTTATTTTGATAATGATTCATGTGATATTGTGTCGCATGTCTATGAACGTTTTTCTAAGAATATATCTAACCTTGAGGATGATGATTATTATGATATTAATGTGCCGGTTCATGAAGCTTTTTATGAGGACTTCCCTAATCTTGATGCATATATTGATGAAGGTTCATGTAAAAATTCCATGTCGATCTTTGATGTAATGGATGATGCATGTGATGACTGGGATGATCCTTGTGAGACCTCTTTTAGGAAACCTCACTTTGAGCCTCTACCCTTTACTTCATCCGCACTTGTTGAAGATTATGTGATACCAAACCTTGTTTCTCCGAATTTCTTAGATCATGCTAAATTTGATTATAGCTTCATCGAAGATTTATGCAAAACTTCTTGTCTTTGTTCGGGGATAAAACGTCGATCTCGTTGGGACGGGATCTCTATTTTATTTCCGAGCAAATCATATTTTAATTTCATTTCAGGAAATTGCAGGCACCACACCCCTGGATTTGCCAAGTCGGCAGATCCATCATTTACATCCCCGTAGGGAACACCTCCGATTCTAGATCCAATAATATAAAGTATTTTTCCATAATAAAAGAAAATAAAATGAAAAGGAAATGAATGACGTGAGGCCATGGACCAACACGTTCATTGCCATGCAGGATATCTTTGTCGACGGGGCTTCAAATCCGCCGGAGTTTGGGAAGAGCCGTCCAAGGTCCAATTGTTGTCGTGAAGATGTAGCAGCTGGAACAAGGAAGGCGTCGTCTGAGCGTCGGAGTTCATATTGTTCACGCGTCGAAGCTGGTGGGAAGCTTGTATCCGACCTCCATCGCCGTGGCAGCTGGACTCGATGAAGCCGGCTGGAACAAGAGAAGCGCAGGCTGGGACAGGGTAAGCCACTATCCAGAACGGGGGAAGTTGCCATCCATGCTCAGAAGCTCAGCGTCGGGGGGCGAGATTGGAGAGGCCCTTGCTGGGGATGCATGCAGCTCGTCGATGTCGCCTACTACTGGAGATGTGAGTTTGGCGCGAACGAGCTCATTGTGACGGGCGATCACTGGGATCTAGTTTCTTCAAAGATCAGCAACGACGCATGGCTTTCCAGGAGTTGAGGTTTCGCCTGCGTCGCGGGGCCGTCGGGGAGTGCCATTCGCCAAGATCTGGTGTTGATCACGTGAGTTGCTGGAGACAGGGACGTCGCTGGAAAAGACCTTGCCGGACGTTGGCTTAATGCCGCAGGCTTGAGGTCACAGATGGCGACGTACGGCTTGGTGAAGATCTAGCCGGGCTGTAGGCTTAACGCCGCAAGCTTGAGATCAACGATAGCGATGGACGGCTTGATGAAGATCTAGCCGGGCTATCGAGGAGCGCCGTTCGCCAAGCTCTGGAGAGGGTCTCTGTCGAGGAAGCTGGCTAGAACAAGGGAGGTGTGTGAGCTTTGGGATAAGAGGAAGCCGCGGATAAAACAGGGGAGGTACCGCCCAGAACAGGGGAAGCAGGGGACGGCTTTGTCATCGAGGGCGCCGACGACGCGAGAGAGAGAGCCTTGGCCTGATCTCTATCGCTGGTGAGGAAGCAAGCTGGAGCGCTGTGCGGCGAAAGGAGAGGTGGAGCTTGAGCTGCAGGATCGACGGAGCTTCTTACAGCGGCAACCCAGAGACGCGAGCGTCTCGATGGGTTCCGGTTGCGTTGGCGGGATCGGCGTCGTCCGGCGGTGCGCAACGTTGGAGCGTCACCTCTTCGTCTTCAAGCCTCCGAGCACTCTTTCTCCGATGTGAACATCTTTGGCAGGAACTCGGCGTCTTCCTCCGGCCTTCCACCGTCTTCTTCAACGTGATCTTGCGCAGCCTCCCGACGTTCTTCAACCCAGCTCAACCCAGCTTTCACCACCTTCAAGCTTTCTTCCGGGTGTCTTGCGCAGCTTCACCGCGTTCTTCCACCGGCCTTCAACCTCCGACGAGCTTTTGGGTTGGATGAAGAATGGTGATGGGTTTCTCTGGTTGGGCAGCGGCGATGGAGACGCCTTTGGGTTTGGAGAGGAGATCCTCGGGCCGGACGGCGACGGCGAGGGTGGTCCTCAGGCTTGAGCAAGGTGGGTGACGGCGATGGCGACCATCTCCTCTCTTCCTTTCTACCTCTCCCCGTCGGCCTTCTCTTTTAATTTTCCAGCCCCCTATTCAGCCTTAACACACCTTCTTTTATAGCCACGAGAGGTGATCTTAATATGGGATGGAGAATCCTGATTAAGGGATACTAATTCATGCTAATCCTTTTATATAAGGATAGCTCATATAATCCCACCATATTTAGAGATGCTGATTTTTTATATGGTATGACAATGCAATCCCACCATAATTGAAGATGCTGATTTCTCATATGGTATGATATATATTTGATTTGGCTGATTTTATATGGGTAGACATTTTGTTTTGAAATTCGAATTTGAAATTCAAATGTTCAGATTTGAATTATCTGAATAATTGTCGAATTAGTCGGATATTTGAAATGTCTTATTTAAATTTTAATTTCGATATTTCATATAATAGTTTGGAAAATTTACTGAAATATCCCTGGGCAAGCCGGGTGTAAATTACCAAAATATAATTTTTATCGACCATATATTTTGGATCGAAATGTCCCCGGCGCAGATGAAATATCTCTGTTCCGGATTTTCACACCCCTGAAGGTGTGAAATGACTAAAATGCCCCCTTGGGGTTAAATGACCAAAATACCCTTTCGGTTTGGTTATTTAAGCGCGACGCATGGCGACGCTATTTCTGTGCGTGTCGTGGACACGTGCGCGCATTACGTGGTGCGCGTATATTTTTGCCGGGACTTAGGCGAATTTAAAGTCGGGTATTTGTTTGGGTTTATTTGAATTTTCGGATTTTTCCCTTATTTATTTCAGGGAATTTTCTGTAATTTCCCAGGTGTAGAGGAAAATTACCAAAACACCCTGATATTTATACAGCTTATTTAGGATGCCATCAAAGCTATATAAGAGCTATTTTGGAGTGTCGTGGGAGTTTAGACATGCATTTTGGTTTAAATTTCCAAAATACCCTTGGATGGGTAAAATTACCAAAATACCATTATTCCTCCAGTTTGTATTAGATGCCGTCAAAATCGGGGATATGTAGGAGATTTGGATGGACTCGACTGTGTGTGAGCCAATTTGGGTTTGGTGCGTGTGGATTCAGCCCGGGGACTTCTGCAAATGTAGTCGACTTAGCCTTAGCTAAAATCGATGTCAACAGATGCCCCCTCGAGGCCTGCGCGTAAAATTCATGTAATTTGAACGGGCAAGGCTCAAAAATTTTTAGTGACTTGTTCACTGGTATTTGTCATAAACAGCTTGGCCATATATGCGGGCTTTGCGGTGATTTTTTTTTTTGAAATCGCAAATTTCATGGAAAAGTTGATCCTCACTCGGGCATTTATCTTGCCATTGACGCATGATCTCTTATGTTGTGTTGATCTTTCCACAGAGCGTGTATCTGGCCCTTAACATTAAGTTTGTTGTGTTGATTTTGAGAAGATCGTTTCTTGGGCGTTTTTTCCTTGCCTTGGATGCTCGATCTCTCAGGTTGATGTTGGGTTGATCTATGCTCCTGGCTTCTATCTGAGCTGCAACGGTTGATCTCTTTTGTGATTGTCATATGAATGGTTGCCTCTGGTTTCTATTTGGCCTTCGGTGTTGGACTTTGTTGTGTTGAGTTTCTCCGGTGTTGCGCCTTCAGCGATCTGTGTTGCCTTTGGCGTAGAGAGTGACTTTGATGTTGCTACTCTGCAACCTTTATCTGGGATTCGATTAGGATCCCTTTGTTGTTAACTTGATCATCGCCTCTAGCTCATATATGGCTTTCAGCGCTAAATCCTTTGTTGGCAGGATCTTATCTTCTACCTTCAACTTTCAGCTGATGTCATGCAGCCTTTGGCATCGTCATCATCCACATCTTTTCTTCATTCATCCTTAGGTCTTTGTTGCCAATGGAGATCTCTTTGGGCTTCCTCTGAGTCTGTTTTGAATGAGGAAGTCGTTGGAGCCTTCAAAAAGCTTGAGAAAATTTTGGTGTCGATATTCTTGCCAGCTCTGACCGTATCTCAAGATATAAGAGGGCTAGAGCAACAGATCAAGGATTTGGTTGCAACACTGCCTGACCGAGGGTTTGGCTCGTCTCCTTTGAGAGGTATTCTGGAGTTGCTTCTGCTGCATGTATCCTCATATGATGCAGAATTCAACGTCATTTTGAGCGAAAGCAGCTCTGAGAAACTGAAGTTGCTGCCCTTGAAGCCCAATTGAAAGTAGAGAAGTAGAAGTTGAAGGTCATGGTAGAGGAAGATGTTGCTTTAGGAGAAAAGATCGCCGCTTGAGTGTATATCCCACTTTTTGTATACGATCTTCTTGTATCGGTGTCATCGTGTTGGCATCCGATCTCTTTGGTGTTGCACCAATCATTGCTACCTGCTTTTGTCTCAGCTTCGACATCGGATCTCTTTTGTTGTTGGTATGTTGATCGTCACCTCCGGCTTTATCTCACCGTCGGGATCGGACCTATATATTTTGTTGTTTTGATTGTCACTTCCAGCTTTGTCTTACCTTCAGCATCGGATTTGCTTCATTGTGGGTATGTTGATTGTCACCTCTGACTCTATTTCGCCTTCGGCATCGGATCTGTTCGGCATGGTAATTTGTCGACGCCGAAAGACAGAATGAGGGGAATGTCCAGCGCATGCTGAGAAGTCGTCAGGAATAATTCATGCATGTGGCAGAGACACGGCGTTTGAACAGCATGCCCAAGGCATAGATCTTAGGAACGTGGCTGGACGTGGCAACACTAGCAGTTTGCTAAAAGAGCTCGAGCCGGTGATGATCTTATGGACTTCAGCCTTCTCTTCTTCTAGGAAGCAAAAGGATTCATCATCGTCCCCGAAGACTTTTGTAGTTAAGTATAAGTAGTTGTCCTGAGAGACGCCGCTTTGTGGCATACTTGGCTTTCTGGTTTGAAGATCTATTGAGACTTGGTGAATGAACCCTTTGATTTCTTCGCTGGTCATTACCTTTCTCAAGATTTTGTACCTTGGAGGCCTCTTCAACCTCGGCTACCAGTTTTCAGGAAACAAAGGTCTCGAGGGAGCGTATCTAGTCGCTTTAATCCTCTGCTTGGAAGCTTGTTTCTTCCTTTGCCTTTTGCTGATATAGGGCCTCCCATAGCGATCATAACTAGGCTCGAAGTCGGATAGTGTATCATCATCATCCAAGCTAGAATAATACATCTCTTCCAAGGTGGGCCATGGACATCCCTTGACAGGTGTCAGAATGGGAGTCATATGATCCTCGCCTTGCTCATATGAAGAGATAGATGTGCATATGTTCTCAACAGGCATGCAGGGAGGTGCCTGGGGGACATACACAATTTCTTCATAAGGAGATGTTGAGGAGGTGTACTCCTCGTATGGAGACTCGGGGTCTGTTGCGGTAGTGATCACTTTGTGTTGACTCTACCTTCTTGCCTTTCTGGAGCTTCTTTAGGAGCCCAGCATCCGTGACTCCGTCGTCAATTAATTTTTGGATTTGATCCTTGAGGACGAAGCAGTCTTCGAGTGCGTGCCCAAGTATTCTGTGGTAATGGCAATACTTTGGGCCGTCTACTTTGTTTGCTTTGTGGGGGCGCCGAGACTCCGGGAGCTCTATGATTCCAAGATCCAACAGACCATTGAAGATGTCAGGGACCTCCTCTCGGGGGAAGGAATACTCATTTTCAATCCTCTTCTTGAGGGTCTTCACTCGCTGTCGCGTGGGATCGGATGAGAGGTCTCTAGACCGAGGTAGCTTGTAAGTCTCATTTGGTCTGAGCATTTGCGTCGCCGAAGTCTGGAGTGCAACTTTCCCCTTGGGGAAGCCTTATTCTTCCTTGTGCGCTCGGAAGCCTCGTCAATGGTTTGATTTCTGCGAGCTATTTTGGATACTGGACCTCTTGAATAAGGCCCACCTTCATGAGCTTGTCGACCTCGGCGATAATGTTTTGGAATTAACTCGGGTCGAAAGCGTCTTTGAGATTGCTTGATAGGGCGGACATCTTCTGCTATGGAGAGATGGTGGACAGCCACATCGACATCCAAGCTTGACATTTCTTTATAGCTCCAAGCAAACACGTCCCGGTTCTCACGAAGGAAAAGAACAAACTGGTTCTTCTCGTCCAAGGATCGTCCTCTGCCCCCTAGATTAATTTCTTCTACTTTGTCAATGGTTGCTTGACCACCGCCTTTAAGCTGTGACGATGCTTTAGGCGTGTTGTGTCTTTGGTGTTGGGTAGATAGCCTTCAGTGTCCGGCGCTACATCTGTGTTGTTTTGATGTTGTATGATTGATCTTCAGCCTTCAATGTCCAGCATCAGATATGTGTTGGTTTGGTGTTGAGTAGATCACCGCCTGAGCGTATGTCCCGCCTCTTCTTATATTGGTGTTATTGTGTTGGCAATCGATCTCTTTGGTGTTGTGCCAATCGTTGCCACCAACTTTTGTTTCGCCTTTGACATCAGATCTACTTTGTTGTTTACATGTTGATCATCACTTCGGGCTCTATCCAGCTCTCAGCGTCGGATCTGTCTGGCGTGGTAGTTCGCTGACGCCGGGAAAGGCAAAATGAGGGCAACGTCCAATGCATGCTGAGAAGTCATCAGCAATAGTTTGCGCATGTGGCGAAGACGCGGCGCTTGATCAACGTTTGGAGTAGAGGCATCAGTGAACAGCGTGCCCGAGGCACGACAGTGAGCTCGAAGCCTAACATATATCTTGGCGACGAGGCTGGGCGTGGAAACAACGGTAGCTCAGAGCTTCACAGTCGATGACGCGCCATGTCGGTGGCCAAGTTTCGTTGAGGAAGGAGCTCGAGGGGAGGAACTTGGTGCCTGAGCAATGGCGGTGCATAAATGCCACCAACAAAAATAATGTTTGGAGTGGTTGATGGCGGCCAAGTCCTGCGACATTGCAACGGGGCGACGACAGCAGCATAGGTCCAAGCAACTAGCAATAGCCTTGACCGGGTTCTTCGACAACGATCTCGAGTCTTGATGGCGAACTCATGGACGTTGGAAGAGAAGCAGCTGGTTGCGTCATGATGGAGGACATGTTCTGAGGTGAGTTGGGACGGCATTCTCCTCCTTCTTCGAGCTTGTGTTTGGAGACAAAGATCGACGATGAAGATGGCGGCAATAGCGGCTTATTCTTGCTGGAAGAGGCACCGGCGTGGTCTTGATCGGAGGTGAGTTTGATTGAGATTGGAGAAGCATTCTCCTCCTCCTCCGAGCTTGTATTTTGGAGACGGAGATCGATGATGATGACGGCGGCAGTAGCGGCTTACTCTTACTGGAAGAGGCACCGGCGCTGTCTTGATCGGAGGTGAGTTTGATTGAGATCGGAGAAGCATTCTCCTCCTCGTCCGAGCTTGTATTTTGGAGACGGAGATCAACGATGATGATGTCGGCAGTTTTCTTCTTCTGTCTCTTCGATGGGACATTTGAGGAAGTGGATGTCTCATTGTCTTGGACTCCAATGAGCATTGCTGCAAGAATGTTGAAGATATTCTCCTGGAGAAATCCTTTTATGCTATCGCATTTTCGAGATGAAGTTTTAGACTGGTCGGCTTTAGCTAACAATCCGTATCAGGGGCGACTCGAGCCGCAGGCATGGATAGGAGTATGGTGCATGGCAATTTTTCTTCCTTTCCTTCTCAGCAAGCTTCTTTGTCTTGATGAGGGAATGATCTGACTGTGAAATGTTGCGGTTCCCCCTGAGCTAGAAAGTGTTGTCGCCAGTGTGACTGTTGGCGTTGTTTATGTCTGAGGCTACTTTGATTTGAAGATTTTGCAACTCCTGAGCAATGTAGTATGCATAGGTTGCTCGCATGTCGGTGAGGTAAGTTTGATGATTCGGGACACTTCAAGCTCGTAGCAATGGCGATCATGGAGTGATTCCTCATCGTCGTCGGTTGCATGGAGGCCAAGCCAAGGTCTTTCTAAGTCTTCGGCAGGTGATGCCGAGATTGTTTGAGTCACAAGGGTTTTGTCAGGCATTTTGGGCTGTCTCTTGGCAGCAGGGAGCAGAAGCCGTCGTTACTCGTCGGAGCAGATCCGACACAAACAACTACCCCCAGCTCTTTTGTGCTCCAGCGCTTAGCTTCTTTTGGTTGAAGACTTCGTTGGCCGGGGATGAATACATCATCGTCTGTCGAGACATGTTCATTGCGAATAGTCGCCCCCGGACGCCTTTGCGGAGCTCCTGACTCGCTTTGTTCTTTGGCCAGTGGATGTGAGATCCGTAGGGAGAGTCCCCGGCACATGAAATCGCTCTAGGACAATTTTGTAGAACTTATAGCTTCATTTTGTGATCCGATCCGTTCAGTCCCGCCGACGTCTTTGACTTGTTGTCTTTAGTGCCAGCTTCCGGGTGTGAACGACTTGATCCGCTCCATCCCATTGATGTTTTTGACTTGATGTCCTTGATGCCATCTTCCGCGTTCGTACAAGGCAGGGTTTGTGACAGCTTCTGTTTCTTCTCCATGACGGCCACAAGATCCAACCGAGGACGTCTTAGTGTTGCGCTTACTCCCGTGAGCAACGACTTCATCTCCTCGCGAGGTCCACTTACAGCTGCCCCCGGTTGTGTTTGCGGAGCACTTGACTTTATCCGGTGATCCATCGAGTTCTTTAGCTTCGTCTCCTCGGCAGCTTTCAGGCGCGTACGAGACTCTTTTGCAGCATTTCCAACATTCTGACGGACAGAGGATGCGGTCCAAGGGGTCTTAGCGTCGTATCGTCCATGGGGCGCAGCATGAGTTGTCATCTTTTTGCAGGGCCGCTGTAATGACACCTTTGTTTGTGCACCAGTAGTAGTTGACACTTTGGAGTGGTGAAGGAAACTTTTTACGGCGTCGTCGGCATTGGAAGGCCATCGCTTCCAATCGGGATGTCAAACGAGAGGTCGCCAAAGCGAATCGTGACAAGCGCTTCCAAAGTCGCCTAAGCCATATCCTTCATTTAAGAGGTTAGACTTGTCAAGATGTAAGAGTATATATGTATTTTTATTCTGATTTTGATGATTTGTTTTTTCATCATCATTTTTTTTCTTTTTTGTTTTTTTTTGGATCTAGAGATGGGAGGTGAGGTGTGGTCCCACTGGGCGTGCCAGATTTTGTTCGGGGATAAAACGTCGATCTCGTTGAGACGGGATCTCTATTTTATTTCCGAGCAAATCATATTTTAATTTCATTTCAGGAAATTACAGGCACCACACCCCTGGATTTGCCAAGTCGGCAGATCCATCATTTACATCCCCGTAGGGAACACCTCCGATTCTAGATCCAATAATATAAAGTATTTTTCCATAATAAAAGAAAATAAAATGAAAAGGAAATGAATGACGTGAGGCCATGGACCAACACGTTCATTGCCATGCAGGATATCTTTGTCGCCGGGGCTTCAAATCCGCCGGAGTTTGGGAAGAGCCGTCCAAGGTTCAATTGTTGTCGTGAAGATGTAGCAGCTGGAACAAGGAAGGCGTCGTCTGAGCGTCGGAGTTGATATTGTTCACGCGTCGAAGCTGGTGGGAAGCTTGTATCCGACCTCCATCGCCGTGGCAGCTGGACTCGATGAAGCCGGCTGGAACCAGAGAAGCGCAGGCTGGGACAGGGGAAGCCACTATCCAGAACGGGGGAAGTTGCCATCCATGCTCAGAAGCTCAGCGTCGGGGGGAGATTGGAGAGGCCCTTGCTGGGGATGCATGCAGCTCGTCGTTGTCGCCTACTACTGGAGATGTGAGTTTGGCGCGAACGAGCTCGTTGCGACGGGCGATCACTGGGATCTAGTTTCTTCAAAGATCAGCGACGGCGCATGGCTTTCCTGGAGTTGAGGTTTCGCCTGCGTCGTGGGGCCATCGGGGAGTGCCATTCGCCAAGATCTGGTGTTGATCACGCGAGTTGCGGGAGACAGGGACATCGCTGGAAAAGACCTTGCCGGACGTTGGCTTAATGCCGCAGGCTTGAGGTCACAGATGGCGACGTACGGCTTGGTGAAGATCTAGCCGGGCTGTAGGCTTAACGCCGCAAGCTTGAGATCAAGGATAGCGATGGACGGCTTGATGAAGATCTAGCCGGGCTATCGAGGAGCGCCGTTCGCCAAGCTCTGGAGAGGGTCTCTGTCGAGGAAGCTGGCTAGAACAAGGGAGGTGTGTGAGCTTTGGGATCAGAGGAAGCTGCGGATAAAACTGGGGAGGTACCTCCCAGAACAGGGGAAGCAGGGGACGGCTTTGTCTTCGAGGGCGTCGACGACGCGAGAGAGAGAGCCTTGGCCTGATCTCTGTCACTGGTGAGGAAGCAAGCTGGAGCGCTGTGCGGCGAAAGGAGAGGTGGAGCTTGAGCCGCGGGATCGACGGAGCTTCTTACAGCGGCAACCCAGAGACGCGAGCGTCTCGATGGGTTCCAATTACATTGGCGGGATCGGCTTCGTCAGGCGGTGCGCAACGTTGGAGCGTCACCTCTTCGTCTTGAAGCCTCCGAGCACTCTTTCTCCGATGTGAACATCTTTGGCAGGAACTCGGCGTCTTCCTCCGGCCTTCCACCGTCTTCTTCAACGTGATCTTGCGCAGCCTCCCGGCGTTCTTCAACCCAGCTCAACCCAGCTTTCACCACCTTCAAGCTTTCTTCCGGGTGTCTTGCGCAGCTTCACCGCGTTTTTCCACCGGCCTTCAACCTCCGACGAGCTTTTGGGTTGGATGAAGAATGGCGATGGGTTTCTCTGGTTGGGCAGCGGCGATGGAGATGCCTTTGGGTTTGGAGAGGAGATCCTCGGGCCGGACGGCGACGGCGAGGGTGGTCCTCAGGCTTCAGCAAGGTGGGCGACGGCGATGGCGACCATCTCCTCTCTTCCTTTCTTCCTCTCCCCGTCGGCCTTATCTTTTAATTTTCCAGCCCCGTATTCAGCCTTAACACACCTTCTTTTATAGCCACGAGAGGTGATCTTAATATGGGATGGAGAATCCTGATTAAGGGATACTAATTGATGCTAATCCTTTTATATAAGGACAGCTCATATAATCCCACCATATTTAGAGATGCTGATTTTTTATATGGTATGAGAATGCAATCCCACCATTATTGAAGATGCTGATTTCTCATATGGTATGATATATATTTGATTTGGCTGATTTTATATGGGTAGACATTTTGTTTTGAAATTCGAATTTGTAATTCAAATGTTCAGATTTGAATTATCTGAATATTTGTCGAATTAGTCGGATATTTGAAATGTCTTATTTAAATTTTAATTTCGATATTTCATATAATACTTTGGAAAATTTACTGAAATATCCCCGGGCAAGCCGGGTGTAAATTACCAAAATATAATTTTTATCGGCCATATATTTTGGACCGAAATGTCCCCGGCACAGATGAAATATCTCTATTCCGGATTTTCACACCCCTGAAGGTGTGAAATGACTAAAATGCCCCCTTGGGGTTAAATGACCAAAATACCCTTTCGGTTTGGTTATTTAAGCGCGACGCATGGCGACGCGATTTCTGTGCGTGTCGTGGACACGTGCGCTTATTACGTGGTGCGCGTATATTTTTGCCAGGGTTTAGGCGAATTTAAAGTCGGGTATTTGTTTGGGTTTATTTGAATTTTCGGATTTTTCCCTTATTTATTTCAGGGAATTTTCTGTAATTTCCCAGGTGTAGAGGAAAATTACCAAAACACCCTTATATCTACACAGCTTATTTAGGATGCCATCAAAGCTATGAAAGGGCTATTTTGGAGTGTCGTGGGAGTTTAGACATGCATTTTGGTTTAAATTCCCAAAATACCCTTGGATGGGTAAAATTACGAAAATACCCTTATTCCTCCAGTTTGTATAGGATGCCGTCAAAATCGGGGATATGTAGGAGATTTGGATGGACTCGACTGTGTGTGAGCCAATTTGGGTTTGGTGCGTGCGGATTCAGCCCGGGGACTTCTGCAAATGTAGTCGACTTAGCCTTAGCTAAAATCGATGTCAACAGTCTTTCATGTACTTTGGTTGTTACGAACATTCCCTTCTTCTTTGATGTAGCATGTTTGCATGGCTTTACTTTTATTCGGACCATGTATTTCTTTACTTTTAATCATCAGCCACCAAAAGACCAGTTGATGATGACTTTATTTATTGAAATCCATGGCTTGCAGAACGATAATTGGCCAACACTTAAAGCTTATAATGAATTATTTGCCATGAATTTTCCTTTCTTCTTTGATAAAGCATGTTTGCACCTCATCTCCATCCTTCAATGCATGTATTTTTATGCTTTAAACCATATTCCACCAAAAGCCTATATGATGATAGACAGATTTATTGAAACACATGGTTTGTAGGATGGTGATTGGTCACTGACTAAATTTTTTAATGATTTCATTACTTGGGACCTGTCTTTCATCTTTGATGAATTATGTTTGCATGTATTCTCTATTGTTCGGTCCATGTATTTCTTCACCTGGAACCACCGACCACCCAAATTCAATTTTCGTTGAGCTTGCATAGTGTCGAGCTCGAGACGGTAAACCAAGCGCTTGGTGGGAGGCAACCCATCTCTTCTTTGCATTTTACTAGCTTGTTTGAAATTTCTTCTTTGTATGCTTGCTTGTTTATCAATTAGTTGCATGTTTGATTTTGGTGTGTTTTTCAGTTGCTCGTTGGTTGATTGATTGTGATCTCATGATTGTCGTTGCAGAATTTTCATGTTGAAAGATGGACTGGGGTGTGTTGGATTCAGTTTAGTTGCCCTGGGGAGGTTAATATTCATGCATAGGTGGTTAGAGCTTAATTTCCAGGTTTTCAATACAACCTCTGGCGTTTTGACCACTACGATCGATCCTTCAAGGAGGGAAGGATCGATCCATCTTTGCCCCACATAATGCATAACTTGGGTATAAGTTGGATCGATCCAACCTATCACTAGGAACGATCCTAGTGGTTTCAGGATCGATCTTTCTATCCCTCCTTCAAAAGTAGAACATCTAAGATAGTAAGATCGATCCTTTCACTTGAGTCGGATCGATCCTATGTGGTTATTTATTGGTAACAGAACGTGGTGTTTTGGGCGAGTTACCTTCTAATCGATCATTCTATCCGTCCTTCCCATGGTGTCTAGGCCTATTTATTCACTATATCATCCGATCGCACCTGAGGCGTCCACGTGACGACGGATTGATCCAGCCGGTCTAGGCCGATCGATCCTTCTCGAATCTTTTGGAAACAAATATGATTAGACCACCGTCATCGTCATCGTCCCCACGTCGGACTCAAACTCTAATTTGAGCAACTAACCTTCTCCGGCCGCTACCACCATCGAAACCCCCTCCTTCGACGCCGGTTAGCTTCCCATGTGTTCGCCGACATCACCGATCCTCTCCTCCGTCACCCCTGTCCCCCGTGATCTCCGGTGTGTCCGCCCCATCGTCGTTTCCTTCTCCGTGTGCCCGATGTGAAGCCCCGGTGTGGCAGCTCAGTTCCTCTGGCGTTGTTCCTCATCTTCCCTTCCCTCTTCCAGACATCTTTTTCTTCTCTGTTCCTCCTCTACTTCAATCACGCGGTGGAACCCATGGCTTTCGCCATGGGTCTTGACCAATGACGCCGGCGGCCAAGGCCGGCGTCCACCTTCCCTTCTCTTGTTCCCTCCACTCGCCGTCGCTGCTCTATTTTTCCTGTCCGGTCCAGCCGTGCTCTATTTTTTCTTTCCTTTTAGCCGTCCTCCTTTGCTCGATGCTCGCCGACGTTCGCTGCTGGCTGGTTTAGCCATCCAGACTAGGGTGGCGTAACTCCGCCTTGCGTCAGCCACCTCTTCTGTTTCTGTTCCGTTTCCCCTTCTCCGACCGGCACGCCACCGCCTCTTCCGGCCGGAACCTCCCCCCTCTGACCTCCATTCCACTCCACGTCCCTCCACCTCCATTCTACTCCACTCAATCATCCCCAAAGGCCCTACATTACTCTCATACCCACTGCTTCGTCGTACGCACCCCTGCATGAGCCTCCGTGCGGCCTACGCGGAGTGAAATCTACCGCGCGATGCCGGCCATTGTTCCAGACCGACCCCCTACCTCGACAGAACCAAGACTCCAGGGATGATACTAATGCTTGTAGCTTGTCGGTTTGCATATCGCCTTTGTGCTTGCTTAGTTTAATTGTTTATCTGTTAGGTTTCTTGTATCTAGGGGCATGTAATACCAAGAGCTCGTTTGTATTGTCTTAGACTGTATCTAGGAGTCAGTTTTGTATTCTGGGTTGGTTGGGACATATTTTGCTTTGGTGCTGTATTTCGCGTTTGGTGCGTACTTCCGTGATATTTTGTACTCTTTTGACAGATTGACCTGTTTATTTATACAGTGGATTTTTGGCTATGGGGGTGTGCCCCGGGTGTGTGTGTCGGGAATGTGTATCTGAGAATGTGTATGGACTGTGTGCAGGTGGTTGGCAATTCCAAGGGCATGTTGATGTTTAGTTGTCAACGTTGTATATCAATACACATTTTGTATAGCCATTGTGCTTATTGAATAAATAGAGGAAATGCTGCCCAATTTTTATGCTTATTCTTCAGTTTCCATAAATGCAATCATGGGGTATTCCTTCTCTGATTTTACAGGGCATATATGCTATGGCATGCAAATCAACAACCAGCAGGTTGACATCATGACATTACTTGGTTTTCATGACTAACTTTGATCCGCAAATCTGTTTTTATTTTTATCACCAAGGTTACCTTTTCTTACGAAGCCTCTACAGGTTATATCTACCCTATATTCTTTGATTTATTTTTATGACTTAGTGTAATTGGGGACAATTACATTTAAGTTGGGGGGTAGAATTCTAGGAATTCATGTTTATTTATTTATTTTATGATAACCAACTATTATACATCCCCTGGATTATGTCAGAAGAATGAAATTATGAGACTTATTGATAAAGATGCTTGATTTAGAAATTTTTCTTATGAATTATTCAGAAATTTACATATCATATAAGATTTAGTAAATTTAGCTATGCATGACATAAGTTCTATACTTTAACACTTTTACCATGATTTAGGGATAACTTGACAGATCTTATTGCACTTAAGCACTTTCACATGTTTAGGAGTTGAAGTTAGATTTTGAGCATGAGACTAGAATAGATCTACAGTTCTCTGTCATGTCACAGAAGATACATGAACACATGCAATTTTCTGTTCGCAACAAATATTTGTGTTGGCAAGTGTAAGACTTTCAACTTAGTAACCGGGCAAGGTGCCTGATCAGCATGGTGTTTGCGTAAAATGGTTGAAAGGCCTTATTAATGAAAAGAAAAAAAAAATAACAGGATTTCGTCTTAGTAACTGGATAATGTGCCTGATCAGCATGTTGTTCGCGTAAAACGAGTGATTTTCCTTGTCAAAAACAAAAGAAAAAAAAGAAAAAAAGAAAAAAAAGAAACAGTTATTGTTATGTGATAGTGGAAAATATGTGCTTACTTAGGATTGTAATCTTGAATGGTTGAATGTTTGGATATAATGAATATTCCGATGCATGTGGAACATTATTCATACACTGGAGAGTCAAAGTTATTTCTGAATCATGATTAAATATATTGAAGTATTGGAATTGTGCTATAGCATGTTTTGATTTGCTCTACTTTTATGTGAATATGAATTAAAGAATATATTCATGGATATTATTTCTGGTTGATGCATTGGAATTAATGAGTACTATAATGGAGTTTTGATGACATGTTAAAGGGGATGTTTGTGGATATCATCGCTGGAAACCGTCAGGAGACTATAACTCCTCCACTGGGGCCACCCAGGGGTTTAAATGCTTGTTGCACATGCTAAGTGCAATCGTGAGACCTACGAAAGTGGCTATTTAGGTTTACTGCTTTATTTTTACTTTTATCTTGCTTTGCTCGAGGACTAGCAAAGATCAAGTTGGGGGGGTGTGATAAGACGTGAAAAGTGCACAAATCACCTTTTTAATTAGGTCTCGTTAGTCTCCGAGCAATGCTATTTTGATAGTCTATGATGTATTTCAGGTATAAGAGCCTTCAATGAAGATTAGATCACGTTTGGTGCTAAAACGAAGAAATAAAGAACCTGTTAGGAGCAAAGGAATGAAGATGGATTGGATTTGAAGATTAAACTGCACTTGCTCAGGAAGAACCAGATGATGTGTCATATATGGTTGGAAAGTTCTTGAAGTCTAGTTTCAGGAGAAGTTTACGGTTCGTGATTCCAAGTTTCCTAGAAGAAGTTATGACATTTTTAGTACCAATGGTGTAGTCTGGATGACAGAATAGTATATACTCATGAAAGACAGATCGATCCGTCTCCCTAGTAGGATCGATCCGTCTATGCAGCAGACTGACAGAACGCATATTTTTCAGCCGTCGCCGCCGTCGCCACCTCCAGATCGCCGGGAGTCCGTCGTTCACGCACGACGGGAAGAGAAGGGAAGACGAGGGAAGATGAGGCCGCATGGTTTCGGTGGAAAGGAGAGGACGAGGAGAGCTCGGGAGGGACGTGGCCGGTGGCCGGTGGTGATGGCGAAGGAGCTCCGGAGGAGGGGAGAGGGCCGGCGCGGTCGCGAGCGGAGGAGAAGAAAGGAGAAAAAACGAGAAAGGTCGGGTACGGGGGAGAAGAAAAGGGAAGAGAGAGAGAGAGAGAGAGAGAGAGAGAGAGAGCGGGGGGGGGGGGGGGTTTAGCAACTTAAGTGGCTAAACCGACCTAGTCTAGCCAGTTTAATCGGACACTCCTACTGGGTCTAGTCAATCACATACAACAATCACGGCTGTGTGTACACTACGCAGGTGTGAAATCGACCAACAGGACGCAATTTTACCAAATTGCCCATGGGGTTCAAAAGCAGCGATGCGGTTAACCGATCGCCAACCAAGGCCAACCGAGCCAAACCACAAAACCAGACCCTCGACCCAACGTGGTCCGACCAGGTTGGAGGAACGGGTCCTCACAGATCGACGGTGAAACCTCGTCCCTGGAGGACAGGACTGGTGGGGATAGAGTCGTGGAAGATCGAGGAGTCTATCTATGGGGTCTGATCGAAGAATTGAGACTTCCAGGTGGTGGATTGGAGATGGTCGGCTCGGTGGGAGATGGTCGGAAGTGGAATTCGGCAATCCAGGCAACAATTGAGGTGGTGAAGGGTTGAGGAAGGATGGTAGTAGCTTAAACAAGGTTTTAGAGGAGGTTCAGAGCTGCGGGAGGCCGTGGATTGGTGTAATGCTGATCGCCGAAGGAAGGGAAGATGGCCGGAGTTGGATGGGTTGCAGAGCGGTGGTAGGTCGCGGATAAGGAGATCGACGATGGCTGGCGGAAGCGGGGGGGCGCACCAGCGTCGGAAGAGAGGGCATCAAAGGAAGAGGAGGACGGGGGCTTGTAGGCGGAAGTATGGCGGAGGTTTTGGTAGTGTTTTGGGGGGCTGGGGGCGGCTGGAGAGGTGGCAACGGGCGGAGATGGGTAACGGCTCGGGGACGAGCCGATGAAGCCGATCGAGCCGGGAGGACGAGGAACAGTGGGGGGAGAGAGAAAATCCAGTGGAAAATAAGGAAAAATAGGAAGAAGGTGGAGAACAATTACACGAAAATATGAGGAAAATCCTAAAAATCAGGGGAAAATCATAAAAATTAAATAAAATTCTAAAAAGCTAAGGAAAAATCCTAAAAATTGGGTTGTCTCCCAGAAAGTGTGTAATTTTACGTCTTTCGATAGACGCTCCCGAAACAAGATTTAGGAGGCCAATGGTTCCATGTGAAGAAATACATGGCCTTGATCATGGTGAAGGTATGCAGACATACTTGATCAAAGAATAAAAAAAAAATCCTTAGCAAACATATAATTGGAAATTTTGATACGATCTTTGATGAAAGGACGATAGGAATTGACATAGTATTCACTCATAACAAGGTTCTCCTCCTCACAAAGTTTAACTAATGGGGATGGTATTAAAGGTAGAATCTCAAACTGAGGCTCTAGAGAAGGAATATTGCTAACACCCTCATCCTCATTATGTTTATCACTAATATGCACATCATCATCATTCAATTCATCATGTAGAAGTTCAACTTAAGGTTCGTGACAGTGGGTCTCACTAATATGCTCATCCTCATTATGATCATTGTAAATAGACATATTATCATCATGAACAACCGACAATTTAGCATAACCTCATCATCACTATCATCAAAAAGACTTGCTTCATAAGAATGACCGAAATACATATAAGGCCCAAAATGTACAACCAGATAGCATCATCAACATCATTAACTATATCATCCAAAGTTGGCAAAGCAATATTTTCAGCAGCTGGGAAAACATTATCAATAGCATCATGAACTGGCAAAGTATCACAAGCATTATAGCATGCATCAACATCATTAGAAAGATAAGTATCACGATTATTATCATCATAAAGAAGAGGCATAGAATCATATCGATCCACTATATCATCGAAAGAGTGACTTACGTTAGCTAGTTGTCTGGATGGGACTTCTAGCTTGTCTATCAATTGTGAGTTTTTAACATGATCAATTATAAATGGCTATTGTTGTATTTGTGACTGATCAGTGAAGGGGTTCTCAATTTTGTCACGTTCCCTAGAAAGTCTATCCTCAACCAAGGATTCACGAAATTCTACTAAGGAATTATTAATTCCTTCCATTACCTTAAGAATATCATCCAAAGTTGGCTCTTGTTGTGCTTGTGATGTAGGGTGAAAGAGCGGCTCATACCAGTATTGTTGGCAAAGTTGTGCTTGAAAAGGATATGGCGGTGCAAAGTTAGGTGCAAAATCTTGGGCCGGTGGTTCTATGTTCCATGGTTGAATGTTAGGAGGCTGGTAATGTGAGGACCCGTACCTCCAACCCGGTCCGACCGCGTTAGGTCGAGGGTCTTGTTCATGGTTTGGCCTGGTTGGCCTTGGGATGCGATCGATTGATCGCATCGCTGTTTTTGACCCCAGTGGCAGTTTGGTAAATATGCTCACTGGTGGTCAGTTTCCCACCCGCGTTACACACACGGTCTTGGATTGATGTATGTGATTGATTAGAACCTTAAGGGCGCTTCCGATCGGAAGATCGGCACTCGATCAGGAGAGATCGAATCGGGCGACTGTGATCGATTCCAACTTTCTATTTAACCCTTTCTTTTCTCTCTCTTTCCCTGGCTTTTCTTTCTTCTCCTTCCATTCTCTCTCTTCCTCTCTCCAACCGGCTGTGCTAGGGCTTTGGAGCGTGACTTTCGAGGAGCGGATTTCGGCGATCGGAGTTGAGGGATCGGTGGAGGAGCTGCCCTACTTGTTCAGGTAGGTGTTTCTACCTCGATCTTGTGATCGGGTTCTCCTAGGATAGGTTTTATGTGTTTTCACTATAGGAATACATGTTAGAATGATATGTAGCTTATAGTACATGTGTTCTGGCTTGTTTCAAGTATTCCTACCTTGTGATTTCTGTATTTTAACGGCTTGTTTCCGTATTATCGCCGTTTTGTCGGTTTTCGATCGTTTTGACCTAGATAGGAGATTTAACCATCAAAATCATGATTTCTTCGCATCATTGGTTTCCCCATCGTTGATTATGCATGTCTGCAAAATTTCACTGATTTCCAACTTGAATTGATGGTTGAAATCCAAGAAATTGGATTTCCGGCACTGTTCTAATGAACAGTGCAATAAGCTGGACGGTCGACCATCGGATCGATCGTCAAGCGTTGATACGCTTTTTTTGGACCTGATGGTTGACCGCCAGATCGACCGTCAGGATCTGTTTGGTTTTTGGTCTCCAAGGGTTGATGCTTGGATCGACCGCAAGATCTTCTCTTTTTCCATCTTTGCCTCACGGTCGACTTTCACATCGACCGTCAGGCTCTGTTTAGTTTTCGGCTTCTCAGGGTCGATGTACCGATCGACCGTCGCCCATGTGGTTTTCCTCTTTGGTCTCACGGTCGACCGTCAGATCGACCGTGGCATCGATCGTGGCCTCACGGTCGACCGCCAGATCGACCGTCGCATCGACCGTGAGCCCTTGAACACTGTTTTCTGGGTTTCTTTGAATGACTTTCATTTGTGATAGATACTTAAGCATGTTGGGAAGCATGCACGTTGTTTTCATGGAGTTTTCAAGGGATTTCTATTGAAATGGAGGACTGAATTGCGTGCCTATCCCCTTTGGGCGAATTGTGGTTTTAAGTGCATTTAATACTTGGTTTGATAAGTAGTTAAATGCTTATTTGGTTGCCTAGCCATTAGCTAGCTATGAGTGCTAGCTAATGAGGAATTGTGGAACCTTAGCTTGATGCCGGCGTGTGCCGAGGGCTATTGTATAAATGTTGGCCAGTTACCTGCGGGGTAACTGCTGAACCTTAGTCTGTCAGGTGCGAGAGAGCACTGAAGACTATTGTATATCTGTGTCTATCTCTTTACGCTAATCATTGTTTGGTTAGTATAGATTATCTGTATTTGAGGCCTTAGCTATATTTACCCCTTGGCTAGCTATAGGCTATGCCAAGCCCTGTATGATTATTGTCATGTTGTTGCATGCCTATATCTTGTTATCTGTGCTTGAGCATTGCATGCATCTTGTTTGCATTAGAGGCATATCAAGTTAGGCGGGCGATGGGTTGATCACCGATCCGAGGTTCTTGGGTAGCTCGGATCTAGCCTTAGGACCGTGGCTGGGTAGTCAGGATTAGGGCGTGATTGTTTAATCAGAATCTCATGTTATTGAGGATGTACGATAGTTGGCTGAGATCTTTGCTTGAGGTTTAGAGATCGTGGTGTCTTTCCAAGGCCAAGTACTAAGGATGGTTGTCGATGTCCCTGACATGGTCCCCAGGCAGTGATTTCCTGCTGGGTAACGGTGATCCTACTAGTTCTGGTTCTTGTTCCTCCCAGCGTGTTGGTTGATGTTCTCAGCGTAGTCGGTTGAGAAAAGTAGGATCCATTGGGGAATCGACAGGGGTTGTGGGAGCCTGTGGCATTCCTTAGGCTTGAGCTGGGAGACAACACTGTTATTGTTTTCCTCATTTCAGTATGCCGTAGAGTAGAACCCTACTGAGCTTATCGCTCCTTCCTACCCGGGCTGCGTTTGAAGGTGCAAGCGCCAGTTCTTCTGTAGTAGAGCCGCCGAGATCAGCTTTTGGAGGCGCGACTACATCCAGAGGTGCTTGAGGTTGCTGGAGGATGATCGTTGTACTTTGTCAGTTTTGTATATTATAAACATCTTTCGAGGACTTTTGGGATCTTTTGTATAAAATCTTTCCCTTTGAGGAGTTTGATAAAGAATTTTGTATGAGTACAACTTGATGTATATATATGAATTGAATTTCTGTTTCACCTCTGGAATATAAATTGTTTAAATTTATCTATGTTTTCTGTTTTTTATCACGCCAATTGGAGATGAATAGTGATAGGAACCCTCACACCTCGTCCTGGATGGGTTTTCTGGGTCGGGGTGTGTCAGGTAACCTTGAAATTGCCAACTAGGGTATGTATGATCTCTAAAATTTGGATTATAAGCACATGAATGTGAATTATATGTTGGATTTGAGAAACCATATATGTCATTATTGTAAGCGGGTCTATAACCAAAAGGGAAATCATCATTGGACATGGCACCCAGTGGCATATAAAAATTAGCCATGCATGCAAGATCACATAAATAAGAACCATACCAAAGATAAAAAATACAAACAGTGGGCTGGTCCAAGAGACGACTGTCGCTGATACGTGCTTTTGTGCGACTTGCAGAAGCGTCTCAAACAGCTAGATAAAATAACTAGGAGTTTAGAACAAACTTACATGACTACACAGTCCAGATCAGTCGATCCCATGTTCGACCGATCGCTCTTGGCGATGGGCTGCAGGTCCAAGTCCTAGAAAATCAAATTTAGTAGTTGTTAAAATCAGAAAAATTGTCAGAAATTTTCCAAAAAAAATGAAAAATCAAGAAATGTATAAATAAAAAAGATAAAAACCCTAACTAAGCCAAGAAATAGAGCAAAGAGAAAATCAATCAATCTACCAAAAGTATTCCCCGGCAATGACGCCAAAAATTTATCACTCGCAAACGTCGTCGTTAAAACATTGAAAACTCAATCAAATATTAAATTTATAATCCTTATTCAATCACTAAACTACTAGGTAGAAATAGCGGTGAAGTCGGGAGTCGATCCACAGGGAAAACGTTGGAAACTGAAATCATTTCTCGAAACCCTAAAACTAAGGAAAAGAATCGAAAATAGAATGGAGTTATCTAAACTAATAAAGAAAAGAAATAAAAGGTTGATCAATTCGAATCAATGGAGTAGTTATTTAGGAATTACTCAATTGGCCCTAGTTTCATTATTAGTCTTCTCTAGTTATCATCTTGTTCCCTTCTCTTAACATTATGGATCATATGGCTACAAGCTCACATGAATCCCTAAAAGAAAGTTAATGTTCCCAACGGCATAACCTATCTTTGCTGGGCATAGATTGTCTTTAATCATATGATTACCTTAAATTATACTACTCCTAATGACCTTAGCACAACCTATCTTCACGTAGCATAGCTTATCTCAAAGGTAAACCAATAACTTCATGAAAACCATCTCATAAATCTCTACAATCAAGCACAGAAATCATATAGGACTGAAAGTACGTCAAGGGAACTCTGTTCCTTCAACTCTATTAATAATAAAACCATATTCATGAGATCATGTATCGAGAAGTTCACAAGAATCCAACTAAAGAAAGATCAAAACTATACTAGGGTTTCATGAATAATCCTAAGTACAATAATTAGCAACTCATCTTTTGGATGAAAGCCATCGGGTTGGAATAGGAAGCTGTCATCATCGACATCCTCTTTGTCTTCTCCTTCTTCCTCCAAAGATTGTCAAAAAGATGCCAAATTTGGCCGGAAAAGGCCTTTAAATGGGGAAACCCTAAACTTGGACTTAAGAGTCCTATCTAGACTTAAACTTTGACTTTCCTCTTTTCGTATTTCAACTCCTATTCAAGATTCCGACGTTAACTCAATTCTGGCACTAATTGGCCTTGAATCTGAGAAAGTCTTAAACGGGAAAGTTATAGATCTTCAAGTCTTCTATCATATAAGACTTAGTTTATAATATTATAATTAATATAGAATATTTGGAGAATATTTTTCTCAGCTTCGACGGAGCAGTTTTCTAGCAGCTGTGTATCTTCTTCAAAACTGTAATCAATCCATCAGGAATCTCGCAAAGTTTCCAACATAAACGTTGTACCTCTTGAAGTCTTCTATCACATAGTAAATTTTCAGAATATTGGGACTTATACAGAATATCGGGCGATTATTCTCCTGATAGGCGACGAAGCAGTCTTTATCACATAAATCCATATTTTTAGCCGAATTTCTTATATTTCTTCTCAAATCATGATTAAACCTGAAATCAACTAACAAACTATTAAATACAACTACTCTAGACCTAACAAAGGTAATTTAAGGGGTTTAATTATGAATATTTAGTGACTCATCAGAATGTCATAAAAGGGCCAATGGAAAAGTTGTAGATCTCTGAGTCTTCTATTGCATATTGAAATTGCAGAATAGTTTGACTTTCAGGGAATATTTTCTGAATATTTTCCTACCTGTCGACGAAACTATATTTTTCCTCATTTTTCGTAACCTGGGTCCCCCCGACTAAGATCGATCTTCATAGGACAAAGGATCGATCTTCTTGAAACTAGCTCTCTGTCAACTCCTTGTCACCGGCTGAGCGGCAAAAAGAGGATCGATCTTCTTGAAACTAGATCGATCTTCTTCTTTTGTAGATGCTTGCTCCTGCACCTCTCGTACTAAAAATGGCATATCTTTGTTTAGGAAGCTCCAAATCACGAACCGTAAAAACTCTTGAAACTTGACTTCCAGTGCTTTCCAACCATATATGACACATCATTTGATTCGTTCCGAGAAGGTACAATTTTGACGTTAACGATCCATCTTTCCTTCAATTTCCCATATAGTACAAATAATTTTGTGAAGCAATATATACGGACGAAATCATCTGTATAAATCATGAAAAATCAGCAAATAAGCTGCTCTTAGTCATGTTCAAAGTGCAATTTCATGCACTCATGATACCCCCAACCAGCTTATTGCTAGTCTCTAGCGATTCAAAACACATAAAAATATAATTAAGTACACCAACGGTCTAAGCCTGTAGACATGCATGACAAGAATTCTACCTTATCAGGTCAATAGTGTTATGTATAGTACATAATACGAAAACTTCTTATACTCATACACATACTACCAACGTATGAAATTAACTTCTACAATTCAAACATGCTAATCACCATTCAGAAGAACACGTGTGACGTGACAAATAAATGTTACGTACAGAAGTAACTTCTACCCACCATTAGTCCAAACACACTACGATCTTCCTGACCAATTATCCAACCCTCACACTTTAAGTACATCATGCTCTTTGTTTTTTTTTTTTGAACTATCATACACTTTTCCTTTTTACATGAGCACTCTCCGCTTCTTGAGGCGCAGAGACCCGGTTACTTAGCAAAACACTTAATAGTTTTTTTTTTCTTTTTTTTAGCTATCAATGGTTCTACCTTTTTACACGAGCTCCCCGCTTCCTGAGACAAGAACACCTGGTTACTCAGTAGATCACTTAATAGTCGTTTAGGCACAACTTGATCAAGCTCCAGAATTTGCGTTTTTTTTTTCTCTCTGCATGCAATACTCAACATACTAGGTAAAGTTCAAATCATGGTCCAAATTAACAATAGCATGCTCATTCCTCTGGTGAGTATAATTACCACTGCACATAAAGTGTTCGTGTGTAAATCACATGATGTTCTACCTTCAGGCTATCACACATGCAATCCATGTATAGGTCAATCCATGTGAAAGCAACATGTATAATAAACATAAAACTTTCAGCTCATGTACAATTTCTAGCAACATGCTCAGTTCAACACTATTAAACCCACAAAGTAGCATGCATAAGGTCATGCATGCTTACACCCCCCAACCTGAAATTCACATTGTCCTCAATGTGTGCTATGTATGGCAAGAGAATAAAATGGAGTGCAGGTTGAAATGTCAAATAGAATAGATAAGAATTATAAATCGATATAGGAGCGAGGCCACCTGACATAATAACTGAAGTCTTACCCAAAGCTCCTCAGGGTGGCCGACTTTCACATTCCTGTGATTGTTGTTCGAAACTTTCAAGCAAGGTAGATGGTGGTCCAAAGACCCTAAGAAATATGATAGCAAACAAAAACAAATGAAAACAAAATAAAAGAAACTAAAACAACCTAACCTAATCAAGAGGGAAATGATAGATAGTAGAAAGGTCATCCCTCGTAGACAGGGTCTACGAGAGGAACATAATGCTCATCAGTGGCCGCCTTCTCTGGGATCGGCTTCAGTCGCTATCCATTGACCTTGAACAACCACCCATCCTTCGGGTCTTCAATCTCCCCAGCCCCATTATCAAATATTTTGCTAACGTTAAAGGGCCAGTCCATCGTGATCGCAACTTCCCAGGATGTAGGTGCACCCGTGCATCAGACAGGTAGACTTGCTGCCCTTCTTGAAACGTTTTTCTTTGGATCCGCTTGTCATGGTAGGCCTTTGTTTTTGCCTTGAATATCCTGGAACTGTCATAGGCATCATTCCTGAGTTCCACCAACTCAAACAGCTGGAGTGTCCGTTCCTGACCTGCAACATCCAAAGTAAAATTCAGAGACTTAATAGCCCAATACGCCTTATGTTCTTACTCAACTGCAAGATGGTATGGTTTTTCATAGACAGGGTGAAACGGTGACATCCCCAGGGTAGTCTTGTAGGTGGTGCGATAGGCCCACAATGCGTCTGATAGCCTCAAGGACCAGTCTTTTCTTTTAGGTCTCACTGTCTTTTCCAGGATTTGTTTTATCTCCCTATTGCCTAATTCAGCTTGGTCATTTGTCTGTGGATGATAAGCAGTGGAAACCTTATGTGTAACTCCATACCTACGCATCAAAGCCTCAAAAAAATGGTTACATAAATGTGATCCCTGGTCACTAATAATAATCCCAGGAGTACCAAATCAAGACAAAACGTGCTCTTTAAGAAACTTGATAGCAGTGGAATGATCATTATTTCTACATGCAATGGCTTCTACCCACTTAGAAACATATTCAACAGCTAACAAGATATATAAATGCCCAAAAGAAGAAGGAAAAGGTCCCATAAAATCTATATCCCAACAATAAAAAATATCTACAGCTTGAATGGGGTTCAAATACATCATATGAAGTTTAGATAGAGCTTCTAATTTCAAGCATTGATCACATAATCTGCAGAAAATGTTAACATCGCGGAACATAGTAGGCAAGTAAAAACCACATTGAAGAATTTTAGCAGCAGTCTTTTTCATGGAAAAATGGCCTCCCATGCATAAGAGTGACAAAACGTTATAATACTCTCAATTTCATGATCAGGGATACAACGACGCATGATCTGGTCAAGACAATACTTAAACAAATAGGGATCATCCCAATAAAAGTTCTTTACCTCGACAAAAAATCTACGCTTATCCTAGGCACTCCAATAGGAAGGGATCTCACCTGCCACCAAATAATTGATAATATGGACTTACCAGGGTAGTCGTGCAACTGAATAGAGATGCTTGTAAGAAAAATCATGCATGATTGGTGGCTCATCGACAGCTACTTCCACTATTAATCTTGACAGGTGATCAACAACTACGTTCTCCACACCCTTCTTGTCTTTGATAGAGATATCGAATTCCTGCAAGATCAATATCCAACAAATTAGGCGTACTTTAGCATCCTTCTTGGTGAGAAGGTATTTAAGCATTGCATGATCAGTAAAAATAGTGATAGGAGAACCAATCAAATAAGCACGAAACATGTCTAGTGCAAAGACCATCGCTAACAATTCTTTTTCAGTGGTAGAGTAGTTCATCTGTGCATTATTCAAGGTTATGCTAGCATAATGAATAACATGTGGTTTCCTATCTCTTCGATGCCCTAATACTGCTCCTACAGCAAAATCACTAACGTCATACATCAATTCAAAAGGAAGGATCCAATCATGTGGTTGTACAATAGGTGCAGAAGTCAGTTTATCAATCAAAGCCTGAAAAGTCGTCTAACAATCAACAGTCCAATCAAAAGGGGTATCCTTTATCAAAAGATTACACAAGGGATGAGCCATAGCAGAAAAATTCAGAATGAAGCTCCTGTAAAAACCAACATGCCAAAAAAAGGATTTAACATATTTAACAGTTTTTGGTACAGGAAGCTTTGAGATGAGTTCGATTTTTGATCGATCCACCTCAATATCTCTAAAAGAGACTATGTGACCCAACACAATGCATGAGGGCACCATGAAGTGACACTTTTCCTAATTAAGCACAAGATGCTTCTCTTCACACCTAACCAAGACTCTCTTTAAGTTCTTCAAGCATGCATCAAAAGTAGTACCAAAAACAATGAAATCATCCATATATACTTTCATGCATTCCTCGATTATATCAACAAACATACTCATCATACAACGTTAAAAAGTAGCAGGAGCATTACACAATCCAAATGGCATTCTACGAAAAGCATAAGTACCAAAAGGATATGTAAAAGTAGTTTTTTCCTGATCTTCTAATGCAATCTCAATATGATAATATCCAGAATAACCATCAAGAAAACAATAAAAAGGATGTCCAACTACTCTCTCTAAAATCTGGTCTAAAAACGGTAATGGAAAGTGATCATTACGGGTGGTTGCATTCAATTTCCTATACTCATACACATGCGCCAACCTGTCATCAATTTAGTGGGGACAAAGTCTCCACTTTCATTCTCAACAACGGTGACACCAGATTTTTTAGGCACAACCTGTGTAGGGCTCACTCACTTGCTATCAGCAATGGGATTGATGATCTCTGCATCTAATAATTTCAACACTTTA
Source organism: Narthecium ossifragum (assembly GCA_963920575.1). Classification (NCBI taxonomy): domain Eukaryota; kingdom Viridiplantae; phylum Streptophyta; class Magnoliopsida; order Dioscoreales; family Nartheciaceae; genus Narthecium; species Narthecium ossifragum. The sequence goes on from OY986966.1 coordinate 8,639,376, forward strand.
GTTTTAACTACCTCTTTCATTGTAGGGTTCAACCTACACTGAGGATCCCTACGAGGTACACGCCCATGTTCAAGATTAATCTTATGTGAACATATCAAGGGACTAATACCTTTTAGATCTGCTATACTCAAACCAATAGCTGATTTATGCTCATTTAAAACGCTAAGTAATTGCTCACCTTGTTCTGCAGTTAAAGCTGAAGAAATAATAACTGGATATCCATCACCTGGACCAAGATAGGCATGCTTTAATCCTTGAGGATGTGGCTTCAGGTCCAGCTTGGGCGGTTCCACTGTTGATGGCGTTGGTGGCTGTCCTATTTGTGGCAATTCTTCAAACTTTAGATGCCATGGACCTGCAAAAGAACAATGTTCCAAATTTTTACACAAACCATCAACATCAACATTTTCATCCAAATCTAATTCAAGAGAATTAATTTCGGTTGCAGCAAACTCCTCTTCAGTGAGTGAATCAATCTGGTAAGTTTGCTGGCATTCATCATCCTCATCAGGCTGCTTAGCAACATTAAAAACATTAATTTCTAGAGTCATATTCTCAAAAGTTAACTTCATTAAGTCATTCATGCAATTAATTATAGCATTAGCTGTAGCAAGAAACGGTCTACCTAAAATAATGGGAATCGTAAAATCAGCAGTTACTACAGTCTGAGTATCCAAGACTAAGAAATCAACAGGATAATAAAATTTATCTATTTGAACAAGCACATCCTCTACTACTCCTCGTGGAGTCTTCGTGCATCTATATGGCAATTGCAGAACCACGGATGTCGACTTAATTTGTCCGAAACCTAGTTTTAAGTACACAGAATATGACATTAAATTGACACTTGCACCAAGATCTAATAAAGCTTGTCCTACTTCATGCTCTCCAATGAAACAAGACACAGTAGGACAACCAGTATCGTTGTATTTCGGAGGAATCCTATGTTGAAGCAATGCACCAACCTGCTCTGTTAAAAATGCAGTTTTCTTAACATGATGTCGTCTCTTCATAGTGCATAAATCTTTAATCACTTTAGCATATGTAGGAATTTGCTTAATAACATCCAAAAGAGGAAAGTTTACCTTAACCTGCCGAAGATGCTTCAACACCTCGCTGTTGGGCTCCATAGTCAATTTAGTGGATTTCAATGCCTAAAGGAAAGGGACGCGTATCTTAAAGTCACATGGCGTAGGGCCATTTGGATGATCGGCCTCTGCATGGTTCTCCTCAATCCAGTGGTTCTCCTCAATCCAGTCCTCTTCTTCAACAGCAATAGGAGGTTCGGTGGGCTGTTTTGAAGGACTTTTTGTTGTTTTCCAGCCTCATATAGTTACGACGTTTATCTCATTCACATCATTTTGCTCAACACTAGATACCTGAGTCTGTTGAGGTTGACCTGGGAACTTCCCTCGTTCATTGATAAAACTTGAAAAGTGTCGTGGCTTAACAAGTCTGACCAAAATTACTAATATTATCTGGTGCTCTACTTTAGCTACTAAAAATAGTAGTTAGCGGAGAGTCCGAGTCGATCCACTGGGAATAGGATGATTGAGATTGAGTTCCTAGTTTCATCTCCTATCAATGAGTTGGGAAAAGATTGAGACTTGAAATTAAACTAAATTTATATTAAAGGGTTTATAAATATGAAAGAAGGGACCACAGGATTCTTAATTAGTAACCAAGGTTCTACCATGTCTTCCTAAGATTAGGGTGCATTAATCACGCTGAATGCCTTTCCTAATAGTTGATAAGTGAATGACTAGTTCTCCTTATCACTCAACAAGTTCTGGTTAGGATCCCTTGTTGGCAAGAACAATTACCTAAAAGTCAGTGACCGAATGATTAGATACGTTCACTGCTAATGAATCATCTGATTAGGATGAATTCATCGCAAGTAGTAGTAAGGATATGGATTTAGGTGTAGAATCAAGATGGGTTTAGTATCTTGATGGCCAAATCTAAAAATACAGGATATATGAAGGATTAGAGATAAAACGTAGTGGTTCTAGTACTACTATAGTGGTTCTAGCACTATACAATCCCCAATCACGAAGAAGAGTTGATCTGAGATACCATGGTACTAGCATGGTACTCCTAGTAGATGAATCCAATCCAAGCCCTAACATGCACACGCTCTAGAATCAAATGCAAGCGAGAACAATCCACACATCCAGCGGGAAATCAACACCAAAATATAAAAGAAATAGAGATCAATCTATATAAGCCAATTAACAATGTATACAAGCACTAGATCTCAGAAATCCCTAGTAGATACCCTAGTTATATCATAAGAAACCCATGGCTGGGTGTTTAGCTACTCATCTTTAGGGATTGATCCATAGGTGAAAGTTGATGAAGATCTTCCGCCATCGATCTCCTCCCAAAGAATCTCTAAAGAAAAGTTCTCAAAGGGGACCCAAAACGCTCAGCCAAAACCCCCTAAAAAATACCTAAAAACTGACTATTTATAACCTAGGATACACCTCCTCCCGGATTAAATCTGGGCCATTGGTTTTCTTCATGGATAAACAGATGATCGATCATCAGGGAGTGATGATCGATCATCTCTTCTTCAACTGCTGGCTACGCCCCGTAAAGGATCGATCATCAAGGGAATAGATGATCGATCATCCTCTTGTGCTGATAGTGATGCTTCGTGGATGATCGATCATTCCATAACGGAAGATCAATCATTTCAAACTTTGCTCTCTGTCACGTTGTTGTCATGCATGCATGATCGATCATCCAAAGGGTGATGATCGATCCTTTTGAATAATGCTCTTTGTCAGGTTGTTGTCGTGCATGCATGATCGATCATCCAAAGGGTGGATGATCGATCCTTTTGAATAATGCTCTCTGTCAGATAATGCACTCACATGATCGATCATCTAATGATGTGATGATCAATCGTCTAATGATGTGATGATCGATCATCTAATGATATGATGATCGATCATTCATTCCGGAATTGCCCAAATAAGCTTGTTTTAACTCCAAACTTGATCTAACTCGACTGAGGTCTGTTATATCTGAAATGGGATAAATATAGTCAGTGAAGCATTGCTCGGAGACCAACAAAGCCAAATTATAAGAGTGATTTGTGCACTTTTCAAGTCTTATCACACCCACCAACTTGCACTTTGCTAGTCCTCGAGCAAAGCAAGGATAAAAGGAAAGCGATAAATCTAACTAGCCACTTTCGTACGTCTCCTGAGGGTTTTCAGGGATGATACCCACAAACATCTACACATACCCTTAAAAAATGTCTTCAGAACTCCATTATAATACTCATTAATTTCAATGCACGAAATAGAACTAATATCTATGCATATGTTCCTCAATTCATCTTCATATAAAAATAGAGCAAATCAAAACATGTCATAGCACACTTCCAATAGTTCAACATATTTAATCATGATTCAAAAAAATAACTTTGATTCTCCAATGTGTGAATTGGTTTCACATGTATCAGAGTATCAATTATATCCAAGCATTCAACTATTCAATATGCCAATTCTAAGCAAGCACATATTTTCCACTGATCACATAACAATCTCTGTTCTTTTTTTTCACAAGAAAATTCAATCATTTTACGCGAACAACACACCTTGTTAAGCACATTGCCCGGTTACTAAGTATGAAGTCCTTTTTTTTCATTGTTAGGAAATTCAACTGTTTTACGCGAACAGAACACTGGTTAGACATCCTGTCCGGTTACTAAGTTGAAAACCATACACTTTTTTTTATTTTTTTTATCCACATATACTTTTTGTGAACAGAAATTGCATGTATTCATGTATCTTCTGTGACATAACAAAGAATTGTAAATCTATTTTAGTCTCAGGCTCAGAATCTAACTTCAACTCATCCACATGTGAAGGTGCTCAAGTGCAATAAGATCTGTCAAGTTATTCCTAAATCATCGTAAAAGTGCTAAAGTATAGAACTCATGCCATGCATAGCTAAATTTCCTAAATCTTATATGATATATAAATTTCAGAACAATTCATAAGAGAAATTTCTAAAACAAGAATTTCTATCAATGAACATCATAATTTCGTTCGTCTGACATCATTCAAGGGCTGTATAAAATAAAATCATGATTTAACTCAAATTCCTATAATCCTACCCCCAACTTAACTATAATTGTCCCCAATTACACTATGTCACAAAAATAAAGAAAGAAATAAAGGGTAGAAGTCACCAGAGAAATCGGCCATTACTAGTGAGCTTGCACAGAACAATCACCCCACCTCCCACATAATGATATCATCATCAATCCAAGAAAGCCTGGAGCAGTGGAGGGCATGGGGACACCTGCCAGAAATTACCTTTCTAGAAGATCAAATAAAATAGAGTGAACCATGCAGAAAAGAAATAATCGAAAGGTATACAAGAGATGAAAGCATATTGGCAAATCATCCCTCATTTATTAATCAAAAGCTGGTACATGAAAGATATTAGTGCAATAAAACTATCATCCATCAAGTAGCAAAAACAAATCAATACGCTCTTCAGCCTACAACAAACCCTACCACCAAGTTAAAAGCAAACCCAGACAATCATCAATCTACGCAAATAGGTCCTAGATGCAAACGAAGCAGATCTGTTCATTTGTCATCCATGTCGGCTTCGCTGTCTTCATCATCCGAATCATAATATCGAAATGTTGTATCCGAAGAGTCATCAGAGTCATCGTCACTCGACCTCGGGGATGGCGGACGATCAGGGTCGTCCGATGCATATAGCGATCTAGGTGGCGATGCAAGAGGTGACAGGAGATCCGGGTCAATTATGGACCATGGAGGCACAACTATTGCGAACCCGTCAGGCAGTCGGAATGCTACCCAAGGATCATCGAGATCACGATCATGCTTGATTGCATACACAAGGCGGGCAAACAAAGCAGGAGGTGGCATCAACCCATGAAAGTCAACACCAATACGATAGTTAATAACGGATCCAGCAGGGTAAGCAGTTGCAAGAAGTGTCGGATAAACAGGATCAAGAATTGCCTGAGGGGGGAAACAAAAAACTACCGGTGGTGATGGTGGTCTACTCGAGTCAGCTGTGTCGACGATGTCAAGAAGCTTGTGAAATAGGAGACCCAGGGTCAAAGTCGGGCCCTGGCGAACTAGGTGTGCTATTGCTGGCAGAATACGAGGACTGGCTAGACTACGACATCTCGGAAACACTCCTGCGGATTATTACATGTTATGGTGCGAGAAAGAGCAAAAATAAAAGATAGGGGACATGATGGATGGGGTATGATCGATCCTCAAGGAAGGTGAAGATCAAGCATTCAAGTGCTGATAGGGAAGATAGCCGGAAACAGAGTCGGCCCTGGTTTACCGGTGAAAGGGTAATTCATGAAACCCATAGTGGTCGATAGTGGTAAGAGAAGGAGAGGAACATAGAAGGAAGACGTCGCTCAGATTTTTGGAGAACGGCCCAGGATCAAGGCCAGGAAGCAAGAAGTCGAGAATCAAAGCAAAAAGGAAAAGGAAACACCGGCGACGGACTAGACCAATGGAGTCGGTGAACCAACGGAAGCTCCATCGGCATCCATGGCGTCGGAGATAGGAGAGGCCGGCGACGGAGACGAAAACGATGGAGGAGAAGAAGAAAAAGAAGAAGAAAACGATGGAGGAGAAGAAGAAAAAGAAGAAACACTCACCAACCGTTGGTAATGGTCGCAGGAGAACGACCAGGGATGATGACGAGCCGAGGAGGAGAGGCACAACGCCGTCGATGCAGAAGAAACCGTGGAGGAGAGGGCCGAGGTGGTGATGATCGATCAGGACTTCGTAGGTGAAGATATCGGAAAGCGGCCGACGGTGATATAAATAAAGGATTATTGGAATTTAAGTTAAACTAGGAAACCTCAGGAAAATAAAAGATAAATCCAAAAAATTAGAGAAAAATTGGAGGAAGACTTGGGCTAGGAATAGGACACAGGGAAAAATGGAAAACGTAGGATAATGCCATAATCTGAACTGAAATCTGGAGGGTTGAAGGCAGTGGTAAATAATCAAGGAAAATCACCTAAAATAACTGGAAGTTCCTAATTCCTATTCTTACATAGCACGATAATGCAACCCAACAAGCTGCATACCAAGGCAAATAAGCCCTGGAAAATAAGAGAAGAATGACCCCGTAATTGCAATTAAAGACAGAATAAACGAAGCAGTTAAAATTTAGAGAAACATTTGGCAGCACCTCCTCTATTTATGCATTAAGCACAAGGGTTGTACAATTTGTAATTCAGTGACATACAACTTTGACAACTAAACATCCACATGCCAGCCACCTGCACACATTCCATACACATTCTCATACACAATTTACACACACACACACCCGGGGCACACCCCCATAGCCAAAATCCACTGTATAAATAAATAGATCAATCTTTCAAAAGAGGACAAAATATAAGCACGGGAGTACGCAAATAAAGCAAACCTCAGCCCAAAAGCAAAATATGTCCCAACCAACCAAGAATACACAACTGACCCCTAGACACAGTCTAAGGCAATACAAAGGAGCTCATGGTACTACATACCCCTAGATGCAAGAAATCTAAAAAGTACACATGCAACCAAGCAAGCATCCAAGCATCCAAGTCTAAGGCAATACAAACGAGCTCATGGTACTACATACTAGTATCATCTATGGGGTCTCGGTTCTGCGGAGGTAAGAGGTCGGTACGGGACAAGCACCAAAACAGGTGCAGGAGGCTCTGGAGAGGTAAGGGGGGAAAGGGCGTCAAGACGCACGCGGATATATGAGGCATCCCGGCTAAAGCGTGAAATGTCCTGGCCTGTCTGAGTGCTGTGTCGTGCGCGTCTATAGCATCCAAGCGATGAAGTACAACAGTCTGGAACGCTCGGTGCATGCGATAGAACTCTCCCACGGTCGGGTGATCGACAGGCCCAAACTCCGATGCAGGCGGTGGTCTGATGGGACGCGGCTGAGGTGGACACTGGATAGCTTCCCTCATGTGCCCCAGAACCTTGCCCCAGGTGGCAAAACCGAACCGAGCCATGTTCTAGAGACAGTCGGCTCGCCATCCGGAACAAGACCCTGACTCTGTAGGAACGCTGAAACCAGGCACGGGTGCGGGACAGTCTTGTTATCAAAGCTTCGACGCCTATCTTGGACCGCTCCCTCGTAGAACTGGTGCATGTCCTCGAGGATTTCCTGGGCCAGGTCAACGGACTAGGACTTGGCCAAGAGCCACAAAGTACGGAGCCAACCTCCAGAGCGGTACTGGTTATGGCCGCCCTGATAAACATTCTGGTGGAGGGCGTCGTCGACCAGCCAAAAGCGCGCCGGAAGCTCAGCAGGGTCATAACGTGCCGTTACCCATGCGATCGGGGTGGAGGAAGAGAGCAGCATCCTCGACAGTTTCATAGAACTCCTCGGGTAAGCATACGTTGAGGTCAGGGGATTGATAAGGAATTGATAAAATGGCATTGATGTCATCGGCAGTGAATGTGACATCCTTCCCATCGATGACAGAGGTGAAGCCAAGGGCTGGATAGTGTCGGTCCTTGTCTTCCCTCTTTGTATCACTGTAGGGGATGGCTGTCATGTTCTGGTAGAACATGCACAACAACCTAGGATACACCGTGGTAGAAGGAGTGCAGACAGGTAATAAACCACGGTGTTCTAGGTCGGCAATAGAGTCATGTGCATGCTCTACAGACCTAAAGTGGTCAACATCGAAGGTGAACTCGAGGTTTACTTCCCGCTGCCAACGCGGTTGGAGACCTCGGACTACTATCGGCGCAGTCGACGGACAGACGTTCGTGCTCCGCTGTTTCTTGTGCCGCGGTGGTTTGGACGATGAAGCAACGACGGAAGTTTTCTGTTTGCCGGATGGAGTGGCTGCAACCGTCGAAGAAGGAATGGGAGGTCGTCGTGAGGCACGGATCGGCCGGGTGGGCGTCGGAGGTGGAGATGGAGTGGAACTAATGGAAGACCAGGACCTCGAGGCTACAGGAGATGGGCTCGCTGGAGGTGCGGATGAAGATGTTCGCCTGGCCGGAGTAGAAGACAGCGGACAGGCAGAAGGGGTGGACGACAATGCCACGTGTGAGGACCCGTCCCTCTACTCCTGGGTCGACCGGCTGGGTCAGGCCCGTGGCTCGTTGGTTTGCTTCGCGTCGAGCGCGCGATCCGGTGGATCGCATTGTTTCTTGGACCACAAGAGCAATTTGGTAAATTGCGCCTTGCTGGTTTGTTTCACACCCGCGTGTGCATACACTGGCCTTGTTTCACTCGGTTTCTCTGTTTTTCTGCTGTTCTTGAGAAACAGCCGGCTTACGGCGAGTTTTCCGGCCGGCGTGTACATGATCTTGGCTTTTGATAAACATAAGAGTTGTAGCTTTATTCGTTAGATTTCCACCCCTCTTGTTTCGTAATTTTCCGATTTTTCTACAATTTCTTATGAATTGTTTGCTGGAGGGCTGCGTTGCCGCAATTAATTAGAAAGTTAGTTTTGATTAGTGGTTTTCATTAGCGTTTTCCCGTTAATCCAACCGTTGGATGATTCTGGATTTTGGGTATATTGATCCATACATGTAGCTCTACTGGTAGCTAAGTTGGATCTTGAATCCGACGTCGTTTGTATGTCGGATCGACCAGATCAAATAGCCTCTAGTAGAGAACATTTGGTGTTTTTAAATATAATATTATATGTTGAATTATAATATTATATTTCTACTGTTCATGAGCGGTTTTCGGGGTTGCTTCCTGTTGCAGGAGTCTGCGGTCGACGGTCATGGTACCGTCGTAATGCCGGGACCCGCTGCGGATCGGCTGGCAGCGGTTGGGGGTACCGCTGCAGCGATCCAGTAGACTTATATGATGCTTGGCATACTGTTGCATGCCTTTCCTATTATCTGTGTATGTCATAACATGCATTGTGGTTGTGTGCATTAGTTGCATTGGTTAGGGCGTGGGTGATCTTTGGGTCGCCGTCCCGAGGCTGGAAGCTCGGACTTAGCCCTAGGACCGGGGTTGGGCTGTTTGGACCCGGTTTGAATTGTGGTGTCCAGTCGATTCGATGATAGGCTTAGATGACTGGTACACTGGATGCTTGATGATTGTAGAGGTCGTGTCGGCCTCGAGTCGGAGGCTGAGGTGTAGCCGGTGTCCCTCTGTGCTGACCTTTGATGTCGCCAGTGTTTGTTGAGCTTACTGAGTGCCGTCCCTGGGCCTCAGGGACAGTGTCCCACTGTGCTGACCTTTGGTGTCGCCAGTGTTTGTTGAGCTTACTGAGTGCCGTCCCTGGGCCTCAGGGACACGCGGTGGGGTTATGGGACCCCTGTATACACCCAGGTCCTACTTGAGGGCGACACTGTTGCGTTTCCCTCTTCCTTCTGTGTGTCGTAGTGTAGATCCCTACTGAGCTTAGTGCTCACTCCTACCCGGGCTGCGTTTTGCAGGTGCATGCGTCAGTTCCTCTTCTGTGGCCCCTACCGGGCAGTTGGCTGGCGATGCGGCGGCGCCAGGTGGAGTCTGAGAGGTGGTGATCATTTACAGTTTTTATCCTTATGTTAGTTAGTCTCCTACGGGAGGATATGTATATTAAATCTTCTTGAGTTTTTAATCTGAGGTTCGAGATTTTGCAAATTAATATTGATTTAATTGAGGGTGCTTTGGTGAATTGCTAGGGAGACCAATAGGTTAGAGGGAACCCTCGTCAGCTTGTTTTTCCGCGTTTGTTAGGTTCCGGTTAGCGTCGCCCGGCCCAGTTGAGCTTTCGCGGGTCGGGGCGCGACACCACGGCCTTCCCCTTGTCGGTCAGAGCTTCGTGGTTGATGTTCTTAGTTCGGACCATGGTGACAAGGGAGGAGGACGCTGGAGAAGACGGTGGGAAGCCGAAGGAATTGTCGGAGAATGATGGGCCATCGGTGATTGGTGACGGAGTCGCGGACGGAATGGGGTATCGTGATGAAGCCAGTGAAGTGGAGAAAAAAGGCGTGGAGGAGAGGCTCGGTGATGACCGGAGGCGGAGGTGATGAGATCCGGCCGGAGGAGACGGTGACAAGCCGGTCGGACACGGAGAAGGAGAAAATGCGGTGGGGAGAATAAGGTAACTGATCGATCCTTTAGGGCTGGCTTGGATTAAGTCGGCGTAGTTTATAAAGATATATATATATGTATATATATATATATATGTATATATATATGTATATATATATATGTATATATATATGTATATATATGTATATATATATATATGTATATATATATATGTATATATATATATTAAACCCGCCTTCGCAGATGATCGATCATCCAAGGTAGTGATGATCGATCAGTCTGGCACGTGGCAACATCTCCTGCGATCTCAATAAGTCAACCTGATCGATCATCAAGGTGGGGATGATGATCGATCAGCTAAAAACAACCTCTCTGCCACAACCTATACATGAAAATGATCGATCATCCAGGTGGTGATGATTGATCATCCAAAGCACCACGCTCTGTCTCGATTGGTAAACAAAAATGATCGATCATCAAGGTGGTGATGATCGATCATCTTAACACCCATGCTCTGTCTCAAATAGAAAACACAAATGATCGATCATTTGCAATAAAAACGGCAGACTCGATCCAAAACATGAGAATTAAACTACTAACCCCAAATACAGGAATATTGATCTCCCCGGGGCATAAAAACTTAAGAAGCACCCCCCAATCCATCTATCAATACGAACATTCAACACTGGTATGTACGGCATTATCACTTACTCAAATCAAAAGTAATTGAAAAAAAATACCGAAATCACACATGCAAATAAGTGGAAAACAAGCAAGCATGCATAGAGGAGAACTCAAACAAACTAACTAAAATCAAAACAAGGATGGGTTGCCTCCCACCAAGCGCTCGATTTATCGTCTCTAGCTCGACCCAAAGCAAGCTTAATTATTAGTGCGGTTCATGCAAAATTTGTGTGGCTTCGAAGGGAAGAGAATTTTCCACGTAAAGTTTCAATCTGTGGCCATTCACTTTGAAAGTAGAGCCAGAATTGGGCTGACGAATTTCAACAACACCATGAGTAAAGACTTGAGTTACTTCAAAGGGACCAGTCCATCTAGACTTAAGTTTTCCCGGGAAAAGCCGAAGTCTAGCATTAAACAACCAAACCTTGTCACCTACATTGAAGGTTGTCTGGATAATGTAGTTGTCATGGTAAGCTTTAGTTCGAGCCTTGTAAATAATAGCATTATCATAGGCCTCATTTCGTATTTCCTCCAACTCATTGAGTTGAAGCAAACGAGCACTCTGACCTGTAGGTAACCAATTAATCTTTTTAATATTTAACCACACTTTGTCCATGAGTTTCACTGGTAAGCGGCAATGCTTGCCATAAACCAATCGATATGATGACAATCCTAAGGGTGTTTTGTAAGTTGGTCTATACGCCCACAATGCTTCATTCAAGCGCACGGACCAATCTTTCCTATCAGAACATACTATTTTCTCAAGGATACGCTTGATTTCATGATTTGACACCTCCACTTGCCCACTGGTTTGAGGATGATAGGGAGTGACTACCTTATGGGAGATGTTATACTTATCAAGAGTGTGACGAAAGTATCTATTCATAAAATGTGATCCACCATCACTGATTATTGCTTCAGGATGACCAAATCGAGAGAAAATATTAGAATACAGGAATTTGACTACAACTCGATGATCATTGGTCCTAGTCGCTACAGCTTCAATCCATTTCAAAACATAATCAATCGGTAACAAGATATAAGTGTAACCATTCGTTGGAGGAAAAGGGCCCATGAAATCAATACCCCAAACATCAAAAATTTCACAATAAATGATCGGAGTCTGAGGCATTTCATTCCGTCGAGAAATACTGCCCAATTGTTGACAATGAATACAAGCTTTAGAAAAACTATGGGCATCACGAAAAATAGAAGGCCAATAGAACTCGGAATGAAAGATCTTGCATGCGGTTCTACGGCCTGAAAAATGTCCTCCACATGCATGAGAATGACAAGCAGTCAAGATAGGAATAATTTCAGGTTCAGGCAGACAACATCTCATAATTTGGTTTGGACAATGCTTGAACAGAATAGGATCATTCCACATATAGGATTTGACTCTCGAATAGAATTTGTCTCGATTGTGTTTAGTCCAATGAGAAGGAATGAGTCTAGATTCAAGATAATTCACAATATGTGCAAACCAAGGCCTCGGAGCTTGATCGACGACCAAGAGATGTTCATAAGAAAATGTATCATTAATCGGAGATGAATCATTGATCACATCTAAAGGAAGTCTAGACAGATGATCTACAACAACATTTAGGGCTCCCTTTTTATCCTGTAACTCAAGATCGAACTCTTGAAGAAGCATAATCCACCGAATTAATCGAGGTTTGAGTTCTTTCTTGGTTACAAGATATCTAAGGGTGGAATGATTAGTAAAGATGATAACTTTTGACTCAAGAAGATAAGATCGAAATTTTTCTAAGGAAAAAATCACAGCTAGTAATTCTTTCTCAATAGTGGTGTAATTCATTTGGGCTTCATTTAATTTTTTACTAGCATAATAAATGACTCGAGGAAGTTTATCAATGGTTTGCCCAAGAACGGCACCCACATCATGATCAGAAGCATCACATATGATTTCAAAAGGGTGATTATAATCTGGAGAATGGACAATAGGTGCCGAAGAAAGTAAGTCACGAAGGATATTGAAAGCTTTAAGGCATGAGTCATCGAAAACAAATGGAACATCCTTCACAAGGTACAGAGTGGTCGAGAAATTTTACTGAAATTTTTAATGAAACGCCGATAAAACCCAGCATGGCCCAAGAATGATCGAATTTGGCGAACTGAAGAAGGAGGAGGAAGTTTAGAAATAAGTTCCAGTTTCGCTTTATCTACCTCAATCCCTCTACTTGAAATTACATGGCCAAGAACAATGCCCTCCGTAACCATGAAGTGGTTTTTTTCCTAACTCAAAACAAGATTGGTTTCCTCACATCTAGCAAGAACTTTGGATAAATTTGTAAGACAAGATTCAAAAGTTTGGCCAAAGACAGAGAAGTCATCCATGAATATTTCTAAGAATTGTTCAATCATGTCCCCAAAAATAGCAAGCATGCAACGTTGGAATGTGGTTGGAGCGTTGCAAAGGCCAAAGGGCATGCAACGATATGCAAACGTTCCATAAGGACATGTAAATGTTGTCTTTTCTTGATCATTAGGATCTATAGCCACCTGATTATATCCAGAATAACCATCAAGGAAGCAATAATATGATTGGCCCGCTAGTCTTTCAAAAATCTGGTCAATAAAGGGCAACGGAAAATGGTCTTTACGAGTTAAAGCATTAAGACGCCTATAATCAATGCAAACCCTCCACCCCGTGGTCTATCGAGTTGAGATATCCTCACCATTATCATTTTTAACCACCGTGATCCCAGATTTTTTTGGAGCTACTTGAGTTGGGCTAATCCATTTAGAATCCGAAATAGGGTATATTATTCCTGCATCTAAGAGTTTAATCACCTCTTTCATTACTACCACTTTTATAAGAGGATTAAGGCGGCATTGCATCTCCCTCACACATTTGATTTCATCCTCTAAAAGTATGCGATGCATGCAAATCGAGGGATCTATGCCTCTAAGATCACCAATGGATCATCCTATAGCTCTTTTATGTAATTCAAGAACCTCAAGCAATTGAGATTCTTGATCATTGGTTAATGCAGAAGAGATAATCACTGGAAGAGTATTCTCATGTCCAAGGAAAGCATATTTCAGATTGGAGGGCAATGTTTTTAACTCTAGAGATGGTGGTGCAACCAAAGAGGGCAAAGCTGGAGTTGAGGAGGTAGGAGGTAAGGGCTCAATGAGAGGTTCTTTCCAAGAAATTCCACAAACATCATTAACCAGATCAGAATCATTACAATCCTTTGAAGCCTCATCATTGTCAAACTTGAAAACCGGTGAAAACTCATTCAAATCACTATTCTCATCATTCACAACCGGAAAATCCACATCTGTATTCAGAGAATCTCCATGCAAATCTGATATATCCCATTCAGAAACATCATCATCAATCACAATAGACATATCACAAGCATTCTCAAAACTCCCATACGGAGCATCATCATTCATCAATAATTTAGACATTGCATCATTAACGCAATTATTTACTTCATCATCATCATTAAGTAAGGCATTAACCATAAGCAATCATCATCATATGCATGAAATATGTTTAAATGAAGTTCCATATTACCAAAGGTCACTGTCATAATTCCATTCCTGCAATTTATGTAAGCATTGGCTGTTGCTAAGAAAGGTCGGCCAATAATTATAGGGATAGATTTCTTAGTTTGAACTCCTTGTTCCATGTCTAGAACTACAAAATCAACTGGAAAAACACATTGATCAACTTTAACCAAAACATCTTCAAGAATTCCTCTTGGGGTCTTAATAGATCAGTCAGCTAATTGCAAAGTCATGACTGTTGGTTTCTGTTCTCCTATGCCCAACTTAGAATATAAAGAATAAGGCATGAGATTAACACTTGCACCTAAATCTAATAATGCTCCATCAATCGTGCGATTTCCTATAATGCATGAGATGGTAGGAGTTCAGGGATCTTTAAGCTTAGGAGGAAGGTCGCAGCGAAGGATTGAGTTCACTTGTTCAGTTAAGAAAATCTTCTTGGAAATATGAGATCTAGATTGCCTTTTATGCGTGCAAAGTTCTTTAAGGAATTTAGCATAGGATGGAATTTGTTTAATGGCATCAAGAAGGGGGAGGTTAATATGAACTTTCTTAAACACATCCAACATTTCATCTAGTTTAGGATTCCTGTATGGAGTTGAAGTAGAGTCTACTAGAGCCTCAGGAAAAGGAGCCTTAGGAACATAAGTCTTGGGGTTTGGTTCTTTCTCATGAGATGATGTTGTGTTTGGTGATGCATGTAGATCTTCAATAGAATCATGAGGATTTGAAATTGGAGCGTCAAATGATGAATTAGGTTCTTTTGATGCATGTGAATCATCATTTAATGATGTATGAGATTGTGATGCATGTAAATCTTGATTATATGTGGTTTCTGAAGGTTTTTCAATATTGACAAAAGTTTTACCACTTCGAAGAGTTGTCACAGCTTGTACTTGTTCATGAGATGAGTCTACAAAATGTTATCCTTTGGGATTTGGAATAGGTTGACTAGGTAATTTCCCATCTTCTCACCTAGACAAAGCATTAGCTAACTGATCCAATTGGACTTCTATTTTCGCTAGAGTTTGAGAATGAGAATGAACTAATTGGGTTAACTCATCATTGTTTGGACTTTGATTTGGTTGTGGTTGAGAATGAGATGGTTGGCTTGAGGGTACTTGGTTTTGGGAATGTTCATATGGTTTATATCCCCAAGGTCTAGATGGTTGAGCTTGATATGGCCGATATGAAGGTTGAAATGGAGGAGTTAGTCCTTGAGAACTAGTAGGATATGACGGTTGAAATTTAGGAGGATAACTTGGAGTTTGAGCGCCCATGGATGGCCTTGAGTTAAACGAAGTTGGTTGTTGGCTGGGTGTCCTCTAAGAAAAATTTGGGTGGTCTCGCAAACCAGGATTGTAGGTGTTAGGATAAGGATCATAGGCTGGTTTAGATTGACCATAAACTGCATTTATGTGTTCCTGTACTAACTCTGGATAATGACATGCTAAATGACAATCAGTAACATCATGACCAGGAGCAGAACACAAGAAACAAAGTTCCTCTGAAGATGGAAACACAGGAGGATTCGAGGAACCAATTTGATTTGTCGTTTGGGTAAGAACTTGATCGAGCTTCCTACTTAAGGTATCAACTTGTTGGGCAAGGCGGGTTGATTCATTTAGTTCAAGGACTCCTCTAGGAGTAGGTTGATTTGAAGATCCTTGGTTGTTTGTAGAAGAACTAGCACGATGTTGGGAATTCTCAGCAAGTTTCTCAAACAGTGCCCAAGAATCATCAAGAGGATTGGTTATGAAAATTCCACCACATGCAGCATCGATAGTCAACTGATGTTTCTCCTTAAGACCTTTATACAAATGTTCTACTATGGCTCATTGAGGGAATTGATGATGGGGACATTTCCTAAGGAGCTCTCTATAACGATCCCAAGCTTCATGGAATGCTTCATCTCGGCTTGTCTGAATGAAGAAATTTCATGACGAAGGTCACTAGTCTTAGTAATCGGGAAGAATTTTTCAAGGAATTGAGCTTGTAATTGAGGCCAAGTAGTAATAGATTGAGGTTCCAAAAAAGTAAGCCAGAGTTTGGCTTTACCCTTAAGAGTGAAAGGAAACAGTTTGAGTCACCAAGCATCTTCAATAAAATTGTTGACTCTCACTATATAACTTATCAAAATGAACTCCTCAATATAGTTATAAGGGTCTTCATGAGACAATCCATGAAAAGTTGGTAGAGATTGTAAGAATTGTGGTTTAATTTCATAATGGGATGCCCCAATCACCGGGGGTTGAATGCAAGAGTTGGAAGTGAAAGAATTAGGAACATAGAAATCCTTCATGGCCCTATGACCTTGATCTTCAGGTTGGTTAGGATTAACATGGGGTTCAGGATGGTCATCAGGATGAGGATTATCCATGGATGAATGAGAAGGAGAAGAAATTAAAGGTTTATGCGATGCACCACAAGAAGCAAAAAATTCTTTCAATGTAAGAGAAAAATCTGGATCCTTATCATCAGTCATTCTCACATCACAAAGATCTAATAAAGTTTAGAAATACAGACAATGCACTGTCGATGACGTGTTTGTTGGCGATCGTTCCTTCACCGCTCGGAAGGATGCTTCGTCGTTCTTCCCCTAATGATCACAAAAAGATATGGAAATATTAGCACTAAAACTATTTTTGGTCTTTTATATATTAAGAAAAAGAAGGCTATACTAAGTAAACAACTCAAAACACTAGAATCCCCGGCAACGGCGCCAAAATTTTGATAAAACTTGAAAAGTGTCGTGGCTTAACAAGTCTGACCAAAATTGCTAATATTATGCGGTGCTCTACTTTAGCTACTAAAAATAATAGTTAGCGAAGAGTCCGAGTCGATCCACTAAGAACAGGATGATTGAGATTGAGTTCCTAGTTTAATCTCCTACCAATGAGTTGGGAAAAGATTGAGACTTGAAATTAAGCTAAATTTATACTAAAGGGTTTATAAATATGAAAGAAGGGACCACAAGATTCTTAATCAGTAACCAAGGTTCTACCAGGTCTTCCTAAGATTATGGCACATTAATCACGTTGAATGGCTTTCCTAATAGTTGATAAGTGAATGGCTAGTACTCCTTATCACTCAACAAGTTCTGGTTAGGATTTCTTGTTGGCAAGAACAATTACCTAAAAGTCAGTGAACGAATGATTAGTTACGTTCACTGCTAAAGAATCCTCTGATTAGGATGAATTCATCGCAAGTAGTAATAAGGATATGGATTTAGGTGTAGAATCAAGATGGGTTTAGTATCTTGATGGCCAAATCTAAAAAGACATGATACATGGAGAATTAGAGATAGAACGTAGTGGTTCTAGCACTAGTATAGTGGTTCTAGCACTATACAATCCCCAACCATGAAAAAGAGTTCATATGAGATACCATGGTACTAGCATGGTACTCCTAGTAGATGAATCCAATTCAAGCCCTAACATGCACATGTTCTAGAATCAAATGCAAGTGAGAACAATCCACACATCCAGCGGGAAATCAACACCAAAATATAAAAGAAATAGAGATCAATCCATATAAGCCAATCAATAATGTATACAAGCCCTAGATCTCAGAAATCCCTAGTAGAAACTCTAGTTATATCATAAGAAACCCATGGCTAGGGGCTTAGCTACTCCTCTTTAGGGGTTGATCTATAGGTGAAAGTTGATGAAGATCTTCCGCCATCGATCTCCTCCCAAAGAATCTCTAAAGAAAAGTTCTCAAAGGGGACACAAAACGCTCAGCCAAAAACCCCTAAAAAATACCTTAAAACTGACTATTTATAACCTAGGATACACCTCCTCCCGGATTAGATCTGGGCCTTTGGTTTTTTTCGTGGATAAACAGATGATCATCTCTTCTTCAACTGCTGGCATAGTCAGTGAAGCATTGCTCGGAGACCAACAAAGCCAAATTATAAGGGAGATTTGTGCAATTTTCAAGTCTTATCATTCATGCACGCTCAAAGAGTTGATCAGCTTCGTGATTTGGCTCTTGATCTCTTGAACATCCTCCTTTCTTTCATTAGATTTATGCACAATCATAGATTTCAGTTCCTGCAAACTATAAAAAAATATAGGCATAGGAAAAACAGATGCATTACACGGAGGGTTAGAAAAAGGCTTATTAGGTGGCGGTTGATGATGCTCGTTGCTTTGTGGAGCGTTCGACTTCCAGCTGAAATTCGGATGCTCTCGCCATCCTGGATTATACATTTCCGAGTAAGGAATGTGAGGGCCTGTCCCTCTACCCCTTTGGCTCGTTGTTGACCGCAAGGGCAATTTGGTAAATTGCGCCTTGTCGATTTGTTTCACACCCGCGTGTACACACACTGACCATGTTTGTGTTAGTGTTTGATTTGAACGGTTAGGTGGACCCGGGATTAAAAGATCCGTGCTTGGGTTTGAGTTTTAGCCCAAGTCTAGCTTTCTTCACCTAAAGGATCGATGTTTTCTTGCTAGAAGATCGATCATTTAGTGCCAGAAAGTCAAGGCCCGATCGTCATGAAGGATCAATCTTTCCTCAGGGAAAAATTGATCATTCATAGGTCGGTTCGTTTGCCTATAAAGCGGACACAACCTTTTTCCTTGAATCCCTTTGAAATCCGCCATTCTTGAGCTCAGATCTGGCCGGATTTTGGAGCGATTGAGGACGATCCAAGGCTTAGCAGCAGGGATTGAAGCAGCTCTTGCCTAGATAGGGATCCTACCTACTTTGTTTTCCGGTTTTTGAGAGTTTCGAGTTTTCCTTGTGTTCTTTAGCTTAGATTCGTCGATTTGCATGCTTGTTTTTAGTATGCTTACCGGTTTTGGACTCGTCGTCCTTCATACTACGAGATCCCAAGGTTTTGTGGGATTTGATGGAGGTTTCCGATGGTATTTGTCGCCGGAGGTTCACCGAAGAACCCAACAAGATCGATCATTCGTGGTGAATGATCGATCCTTCTTGTTGGTCATGCTGAGCCCGAGCGAGGATCGATCGGTGTTCCGGGATAGCATGGGATGCCCTCTGTAGCGAGGATGATCTTCCTAGGAGGAAGGATCGATCTTCTTTGGCTTGACAAGGAAGATGCACCCTGTCACGAGAATGATCGATCTTCCTGGGAGGAAGGATCAATCTTCTTTGGCTCGACAAGGGAGATGCTCTCTATCATTTGGAAGATCGATCCTTTGATGATAGAGACGAGTTTTCATTGGTTTTTGCCTGCAGGGCTTTGCTTGGAGTTCTTCTTTTCTGCTTTATGAATTTATACATACCTTTAAGCATGTTAACCCCATATTAGGGGCAGTGGTGAGCCAAGAGAGTGATGACTCCTAGGATGTTTAGAATAAGTGGACGAGTAGCCCTACTGCTTTTTAGAGCCTTGCATGACGGCGTGCGCCGAGGGCCTTTATAAGTGTAGTTTGCCTTCTGTTGTTTGCGGGGCTATTTCCCGGTACAGGTTGCTGGTGAACTGGCTGGCAGTTGGTGGTGTACCACTGCAGCAGTTCCATACCTTAAATATATGTTCACCACCCCGGGCCGGCAGAGTGCCGAGCCCAGACATTGTTTGTGTTATCATCACATATTGCTGCATGCTTAAATGATTTATATGCGGATGTTCGTAGCATGCATCTTGTTGCGTATTAGTTGTATAAGGTTAGAGTGTGGGTGATCTGTGGGTCACCGTTCCGAGGCTTGGAAGCTCGGATTTAGCCCTAGTATCGGGGTCGGGTAGTTTAGACCAGGTTTGAATTATGGTGTACAGTCGAATTTGATGATAAGCCTAGATGACTCATACAGCCGTGGATTGATGATTGTAGAGCTCGTGTCGAACTCTAGTCGAGTTCTGAGGTGTAGCCGGTGTCCAGCAATGACGACTCTTGAGTAGAGGGTGTGTCTACTCAGCGGTGCCATTTCCCGCCAGCAGTGTCGGTTCCCTGCTTGTGAGTCAGCAGTGTCGGTTCCTGCTTACTGAGCGTGACCCATCATGTAACCAGTTCTTTTGAAAGATCATGATCGTGGACCTCAGGGACATGCGGTTGGGTTATGAGGCCCTTCGTACACCTAGGCTTTACTAGAGGGCGACACTGTTGTCTTTCCCTCTTCCTTCTGTGTGTCGTAGTGTAGTTCCCCTGCTGAGCTCAGTGGCTCACTTCTACTCGGGCTGTGTTTTGCAGGTGCAGGCGTTAGCACCTCTTAGGTGGCCCCTACCAGACAGTTGGTCGGCGGTGCGGCGGAGTCTGAGGAGTGGTGTGCCTTTACTGTTTTCGAAACCCTTTTGTTAGTTAGTCTCCTATGGGAATACAAATGTTGTATTTGAATCTTCCCCTCTTCGAGGATATGTATATTACACTTTTGGGATTGTAATCTTTAATTTGGGGTTCTGTTGATTATAGTCTTTTAATTGCGGGCGTTTTGAAGAATTGCTAGGGAGACCAATAGGTTAGAGGGAACCCTCGCTAAATTTTTCCGTGGTTTGTAGGTTTCGGTTCACGTCGCCCGGCCCGGTTGGGCTTTTGCGGGTCGGGGGGCGACAAGGAATGTACGGCCACTTGAATCCGCCTACAGCGTTGCAATGCTCGTCGTACACACCCCTCATCTCAACATAAGTAGGGCAACCGTCAATCTGGTGGTCCACACCCTGACAAATCACATAAGGGACAGCTGGCCTCGGAGGTTCACTATATGGAGAAGTTCGGGCAGCCATTATGTCTTCGGTCTTTAATAACTCTAGCTCCCTTGTCAAGCTCTCCACTTTAGCCTTAAGTGCATCCTCCTCCCACAGCTGATAAATTCATCCACCTTGTTGTTCTGGTGGTGGTCTGGCCCTGTTTGTACTTTCTGTTGCACTTGGTCCAGCTCATGTATGAGCTTTCTCTGCAAGCTCGGTCAAATATTCAATTGTTGCAACAGGATCGTTTTGCAAAAATTCACCATTACACATCATCTCAATAAATTGGCGTTCTCTAACAGTCAAACCATCATAGAAATAACTAACAAGACGTCAACTTTCATATCCATGATGAGGACATAAATTCAACATGTCTTTAAATCGTTCCCACATCTGATACAAGGTTTCACTATCCTTATGTGTAAAGGTTGAAATCTGTTTCTTAAGTGCATTGGTTTTGTGCTATGGGAAATACTTGTTGAAAAATATCTGTGTCATTTCAGCCCAAGATCCTATAGATCGTGGCGTCAAATAATATAACCAACTCTTCGCTCTTTCCTTCAGTGAGAAGGGGGAGAATTTAAGTCGGATCATGTCTACAGGGCCCGGTTGGCCATGGAAAGTCACTACTACTTCCTCAAACTCCATAATATGCACATATGGATTTTCAGTTTCCATCCCGTGAAAAGTCGGAAGCAACTGAATCATATCAGGTTTAAAATCTACATGTGCTGCATTAGATGGGAACATGATGTGTGAAGGTGTAGCAGTACGTGTGGAATGCAAATATTCATGCAAACTCCTATGAGCTTGTTGTTCCTCGTGCTCAGCCATAATGAAAGTATGATGTGAAGGTTATGGCTGTGCGTCAAAGAGATCAGCAATATATGCCTCACTATCAGAAGTTTCAGGATCACCCTCCCGTCTAGCAAATCTGTCTGGTTCGTCTCTATACCGAGGTATACATCAACAATCACGCAATCCAAAAGATGCAAACCAACTAAAGAAAATAAACAAAAACAATAATAGAAACTAAGCTAATTAACTAAAACTGAATAAAAAAAATCAATCCTAATAAAAATTGGAAAATCAAACAGCGTGCATGCGACCCCTTAGATACGGGGCAGTATTTACGAGATGAGAACCAATCCATCAAATCCTTCGCATCTGTTTCAAACGACACTTGTATCCCTTCGCCTTGGCCACCGCCAAACCCCAAACAAAGGCCTCAAGTTCTGCTTGGATGCTGTCCCTTACGCACAGACAATCATACTCGGTCCATTCCAGGACGTGATCCGGATCATAGCAGGCGACAAGGACAAGTCTACACCAAAAGAACTCCGATGTGATGTGAGAATCAAGCTCATTGATCTATCTGTCCTTCTCATCCTTGGAAGAAGGTGCACCGTCATGAAGTGTTGGTATGTGTGTATACAAGATACATATGAACCCAGCCGTACTGACTACCGTTAGTTAAGTCCCCTCCTATGCTTGCAGATCATTGAGATAATTTTGCAGCCAGCACCCTAGCCAATAGTCATAACTGTTACAGGAACATTGTGCTAGGAAAAGATACAAGTAAAGCACTTATCTCTCATTGTAATCCAACAGGTTCAGTAGTTTCTCTTTCTTTCTTTTTTTCTTTTTTCTTTTTTCTTTTGGTATTCTTCTCTTTTGGTCATCCTATCATGTATATATACACCCAAGTTTTTCTTTTAAATCTAACATATACTAATCTTAGTTCTTATACAGAAGAATATGCCGAAAAAGGAAACAAAACAGAGCTTTCAATCACTACATGTTTGATAGCGATTCTCCTATCAGTTAATATAAGATTTAGCTGACCAAGTCAAAAGAAAGACAACCATTAATAAAAAGATAGCTATAGATATAGAAATAGAGTTTGGTTCACTTGGTCCACTTTGAATGCCATTGTTGCCCTCACACACTAGACTTTTCATGCTACCATGGATCATTGCACATGCTTCTCATGAAATGTTTCAATTTCTCCTAACGGAGGTCCTTCTCGATCAATTAGTGTGTGGGTCATTCTCGGTTCATGAAATGTTCAGGAAACTGTTATATTAAAATGTCTAAATCTGTGAGGGAGAATCTCTATGATCAAGCTAGATTCTATTTGGATCATTTATGAACAAATATGGTTAAGCTTAGAAAGCCCAATGCCAAATGGTATTATTTGTTCCTATTCATGTCATGAACTTTTTGTATGTCCGTAGCTGGTATTATTTTCTTTTTAAATCCACTTGTCTTTTGATTTGTCAATCGAGGGACACTTTTGTGTTTCTTTACAAAACATGTCAAATCCATAAATTCGGGACCAAATTACCCCTTGTCAACACTCTCTCATCATTTAATGCCACCTGACACAAGTATGAGAGAGAGAAAGGAGAAAATTCCTTACTTATGTGAGGAATTTTTTAATGCCATTTGTCAATTTTATTCTTGCATATGTGAAAAATTCTTATCAATTTCAAGGAATCCTTGGTTATTAATTAGGAATCTTTAGTTATTAGTTATTACTTAGGAGATACTGTTCGCCTGTAGAATAAAAAAGAGAGTGTCGAGGTTCCCTCTCTCCACCTGCCTCTCTCTCTCTCCTCTCTCTCTCTCTCCACCTGCTTCTCTCTCCATATGGTCTTCTCTCTCTCTCTCCTCTCTCTCTCTCTCCACCTGCTTCTCTCTCCATATGGTCTTCTCTCTCTCCTCTTTCTCTCCCGCGTCTCTCTCTCTCCTCTCTCCCCTCTCTTTCTCTCTCCCCGCCCCACCCCAACACTCTATCCTCCTCTGTTTCTTCCTCCTCTTTTTCTCCCCCTCTCCTTTTCTTCCTTCCCCCCTCTCCCTTTCTCTCCTCCCTCTGTTTCTCTCTCCTCCCTCTTCCTCCGGCACCTCGCCCGGCGCCCCCGCCCCGCCTACAACGACCCCCACGCCCCGCCGCCTCCGCCCCGCCCCTCGCGCCCCGCTGCTTACAACGAGGAAGCACAGATGGCGAGCATCAAAGAGTCGCGAGGCCTCCCTCACCCCGTCCACCCGCTCCGTCGCCCCGACCACCCACGACGTCGCCCCGCCTCCAATGGATCTCTCTCTCTCCGACCTCACCCGGCCTCCAATGGATCTCTCTCTCTCTCCGACCTCGCCCGGCCTCCAATGGACTGGACGAGGGACGGGGCGACGTCGAGGGTGGATGGGGCGAGGGACAGGGCGACGTCGAGGGTGGCGGGGGCGACAGAGCGGGCGGACGGGGCGAGGGAGGCCTCGCGACACTTCGACGCTCGCCATCTGTGCTTCCTCGTTGTAAGCAGCAGGGTGCGAGGGGTGGGGCGGAGGCGGCACGGCGTGGGGGTCGTTGTAGGCGGGGCGGGGGCGTCGGGCGAGGTGCCGGAGGAAGAGGGAGGAGAGAGAAACAGAGGGAGGAGAGAAAGGGAGAGGGGGGGGGAGGGAGAAAGGGAGAGGGGGGAGGAAGAAAATGAGACGGGAAGAAACAGAGAAGGAAGAAACAGAGGAGGAGAGAGTGTTGGGGGGGTGGGGAGAGAGAAAGAGAGGGGAGAGAGGAGAGAGAGAGAGACGCGGGAGAGAGAGAGAGAAGACCATATGGAGAGAGAAGCAGGTGGAGAGAGAGAGGAGAGAGAGTGAGAAGACCATATTGAGAGAGAAGCAGGTGGAGAGAGAGAGAGAGAGAGAGAGGCAGGTGGAGAGAGGGAACCTCGACACTCTCTTTTTTATTCTACAGATGAACAATATCTCCTAAGTAATAACTAATAACTAAAGATTCCTAACTAATAACCAAAGATTCTTTGAAATTGATAAGAATTTCTCACATTTGCAAGAATAAAATTGACAGATAGCATTAAGAAATTCCTCACATAAGTAAGAAATTTTCTCCTTTCTCTCTCTCATACTTGTGTCAGGTGGCATTAAATGATGAGAGAGTGTTGACAAGGGGTAATTTGGTCCCGAATTTATGGATTTGGCATGTTTTGTAAAGAAACACAAAAGTGTCCCTCGATTGACAAATCAAAAGACATGTGGATTTAAAAAGGAAATAATACATGTAGCTGTAGTAAAATCCTGTTTTTACTGCAGTGTGAAATGAACAAATCATCAGTGAACTATGAACCGTGAAAAGAAACAGCTAAAAACGAAGTGAACAAAGGACAACAAACAAGAGAAAATACTTAACTTGTCTATTATATTTTATCAAAAAATTCAATAAAATATCTTTTGTTATCAATTTTTGTAATCTCACAAGGTTAACTTGCCCATGTTGTTCTACTAATTCGACATGTGTTGGGTAAATGTTATTGGAAATGAAATAACTTGTGTTGTCTTTTAGACTATTTAATGATCGTGTTTTTTGCATTCCATCAATTTAATTAAATACCAATAATTAAAACTGGCTGCAATAAAGCTGGAAAAATCATATTCCAGTTTAACTTACGTAATGTGCAAAAACCTTTAGTCGCTAAAGATATAAAATTCTATAATAAACATAATTTGTCACAAAATCGTTACAAAGAAAACCTATCACGACCGGTTTCAGGTTGATCGCAGAAAAAACAATATTATGGTCGCAAATACTTTTACCACTGGCTAAAACATTTTAGCGACGATTATTGGATTAGCTTTTGTCAAACAGATTTTAGCGATGATTGGCTTTGGTCGCCCGTACTCTTTTCATCCATTTTTTTGTGTGTAGTTTGTGATTGGTCCCATATAGTGATTATTTTGTGACGGTCTTAACTTGGTTGCAACTAGTTGGTCACAATAAGTATACTATTGGAATTTCAGTTATTTATTGCGACGAAACGTTGGTCATCAGAAAGTATACTATTGCAACCAACGTTGTTAGTCACAACAACTCTAAATTAGCAAGTTTACGGTGACCAATTCCAAATCCATCGCGCAAACTACATTTGTTCGGTCACAAAAGCTTGTGTATAGTTCAAAGGGTAGTTATAGCAACTAAGGTCTAGCGATGATATTTGTGTGGTCGCAAATGCTCCCCTCATCCATATTGACTGATTAAAACTTTTGTTGGTCGCCTATAGATAATGTTTAGTGACTACCGTCGCTTTGTCGCCAAAAAACTAGTCACAAAAACACACATTTCTTGGACCCAAGACACATGCCCAAAGTGCATGCCATCAAATGAGACCTTAATGAATAAATCCATACTATGCAATTTTTGTTCGGTGTGAATGCACCGAGCATGCATAGTATGTTCGGTGCTTTCGCTCCAAATGGTGTCTTTGCGTCACCGACTTCCTCATTCTGATTTCCGACTGAGACGAGAGATCAACTGCGGGGTTTGAACGGGTTGTGTCGACGTGGATGCAAGTCCTTAGGTCGTCGGTTGCCGACCCGGCCGACGCAGACGTAGGTCGTCGGGATTCGGGGGGCCTCAAGTGACTAGGTTACTTGAGGCCCTCAAGTGACACGCATCTGGCCGTTCATTTGAATGAACGGCCAGATTTTAATTGAGTGGGGCCAAGTGTGCTAAAACGTAATGCGACGTCAGCCATTCGAATTCAACTTAGGTGACTGGTCCCATAAGTGCCACCCATCATTCGATCGGATAGGATCGCCGGCGGCTGGGATGCCGACGGCGTTGCTGTTGGGAGAAGACGAGCAAGGGTACGAGTTGGCTCGGTGGCTGGATGTGTGTGGCGCATGGTGGGCTTGGCTTGGCAAGTTGATATCGCTCAAATGTGTCACAACACAACGGTGCAGTTCAGCGTAACATAAGAGAGATCGAACCCACAGAGAGACAAACATAAAACATCCAAAACACAAATAACAATGATTTGAAGACAAACGAGAACTTAAGAATTAACTAACTTAGATCAAATGATTTAATTATACCTAAGATCAACTAATGATATAAGGATTTTAATAAGGCTAGGCATCGGGAATCACTTCACTCAGATTTAGGTTCTTCTTTTCTCGATGGTTTATACAATACTACCCAGTCAAGGGATTCATATCCTAATCATCTTAACCGGAAGATACGGAACTATAAACCTGACAAAATATACAAATGTCTCTTCCTACGATTGATTCTTCCTTTTATAGCTCTAACTTTATCCTACCAAAACCTAAGAATATACGATACCGGCTGTCACTACAGACAACGTATAGCAAAAGTTTCCCGGGACAAAGCCCTAACCCTATCTTACCATATCTCTAATAATACACAATACCAACTCTCACAATCGGCAATGCATAGCAAAGAATTCACGAGATAAATTAGGTAAACAATAGATATAATCATGGGATTACAATATTATGAAAGAAGCATGACTGGATTCATAATATCATTCATCCACATAGAAGTCCATAATCTGAAAATATTCCTTGAAGATTCAATACATAGAAAAGAGTTTAACAATAAAGATTAAAACTATGAACCTTGGTGAAGAAGAAACCCTAATCCTCGTTAGGTCATCCGTCTGCCATGCCCGTGGATTACTCGGCCATGGATGGAGATTTCTTCATCTTCTTCCTTGTTTTTCTCCTCCAAACTCTGTAGAACCCCCTTTTTAAAAGCACCAAATTTCGGATTAAATAACCATATATATATGGGAACTCCTAAAATTAGGGTTTTGGTTGAGTTGAACTTCTTGTGCAACTCGGATTTCCTGAGTTAATGCCGGCAGTCTATTCCGGTCGCAACTAGGTCCAATCCGATCAGAATCTGAGAACAAGTCCAACACCAAAGATTTAGGTTAGGAAGCCTTCTGTTATGTTCCGAAGATTTCATAATATTCAGAGTTATATAGAATATTAAGAGAATATTCTTCTCAGATTCGACAGAACAACTTTCCAACTTGTGTAACTTTATCTATTCTTCAAATTTGCTATCAGACCATCCGGAATCTCACAAAATGTCCAACAGAAAAGTTGTAGATCTCTGAGCCTTCTATCACTTATTCAAATCACAGAATATTTTGACTTCCAGGGAATATTTTCCGAATATTTTCCTACTAATCGACGAAACTGTATTTTTCCTCATTTTCCATAACCTAGGTCACCCCGACTAAGATCGATATTCATAGGGCAAAGGATCGATCTTCTTGAAACTAGCTCTTTGTCAAATCTCTATCACCGGCTGAGCGGCCAAAAGAGGATCGATCTTCTTGAAACTAGATCGATCTTCTTCTTTCGTTGTTGCTTGCTCCTGCACCTCTCGTTCTAAAAATGGCATATCTTTCTCTAGGAAACTCCAAATCATGAACCGTAAAAATTCTCGGAAACTAGACTTCCATAACTTTCTAACCATGTATGGCACATCATCTAGTTCGTTCCAAAAAGATATAGTTTTGGCGTTAAAGACCCATCTTTGCTTCAATTTTCTGTATAGTACAAATAACTTTGTGAAGCAACATATACGGACGAAATTATCTATATAAATCATGAAAACTCAGCAAATAAGCTGCTCCTAGTCATGTTCAGAGTGTAATTTCATGCACTCATCACAAGTCTGCCTACGACGTCTTCTTCCACGCCGTCGTCTTCGCCGTCGCCTGGGACGCCTTCTTTTCCCCTATCTAGACCCCAAACCCAGCTTCTACACCTCCAGCTCCACGCCCGCACCCTTCTCTTCTCTGATTTACTTTGGTTCATCTCCTACGGCAACCTCTCCAAGCTCTCGAAGGTGATCATCGCTCCTCTTGAATGTTCCTCTTTCCTCTTTTTTAATCATCGAGGTCATACCAAAGTAATAGATTGGTAGGAATCAAAAGGTGGTTTTCTTTTTATTGGTTTTCTTTTGGTATATTTCTCGGGGTTTCTAATGGTTGGCCATTGGAATCGTTCCAGAGCTTTGGTCGATGGGTTGTTTATTTTCGAAATAAGTTAGGAACTTTGTGCAAAACCTATTTTGGTAAGCATTGTTGCGGGGTTTTGATTGATGATTTTTTATCTATGTTTCCAATGTAACAGGGATTGTGTTGCCTCTGTAGTTATTTGGTTGTAAGCTGGAAAAGGTGAGTCTTTCGGCAAGTTTTCATGCCTTTTTGTGGTTTCTAGGGTGAAGGGGTTGTAATTTGTAATCCTCCCAAGCTTTTGTATATGGTTGCCTTCGTGTTTGATTCTTTCCGTCTTTCCCAAAGAAGAATTTTTTGTTCTTGTTTTCTGAAAAGGTTTTTGTGGCATCTATCATTAAGTGGATTAATATTCATCAGTTTGATCAATTTTTCTGGCACAAATGTTATCATATTGGTTTTTTTATTCTTTTGTCACTATGATTAGCTGTTAGGAAGAAAGGTAACCTTTTGGTATTTTTATGCCTTTCTTGGATTGTAGTAAATTCCTCCGGTTTCTTCTGCCATTAAATTTAAGGTCCATGTTGTCTATCACCTCGGGGAAACATTTTTTTTGCAATTGTTGTATGTGGATATTGGTGCGCCCAAACCACTAGTCGTAAAAGTGACTAGGGCATCGAGATTACAATATTTACCGAATCCTAACTAAATACTACGTAGTTAGTGGGAGTCCGGGTCGATCCACAGGGAAATGAGAATTGATTAACGTACTCAATATATAACTCCCAACAATAGCTAAAATAATTTAGGTTTTGGATTAATGACGATTAAAGTAATTAATTAAGTAAAGAGAAATAAAACTAATATGGAGAAGCCTTGAGATTTCCATTTCATTGTAGGTTCTATCGTAGCCTCCTAAGGATATAATGTGTATAATCCAATTGGGACGATCAAAATCTAGAAGTCGACAAGCAATTGGTTAGCCTCACTTATCGCTCAACGGAAGTTGGCTTAGAATCATCCGCCGGAAAGAATCACATTCACAAAGTCGACGAATGAGTGATTAACTTCTATCGTCGCTAACGAACCTTCGATTAAAATCGATTCGTCGCAAGAAAAAGATATTGTATGGAATCGGGCATTGGATTGAGATGGTTCTAGCACCTCGAATCCAATGCAAGAGAGAGATAGAATGGACCCTTTAATTAGAAGGATAGGGATGGTTCTAGCATCCCTAAACTCTAACCTAGGGCTATTCATCCTCCCAATGTAGTTGGATGTGTTTCTAGCACATCCAACTCATTGAGGCATAACAACAAACACCCATCATACACAAGCTTCTAACTCATACCAATAAGGGCATTCATCCATTCAACAAATAAGATCCAAATACAAAGATAGAGAAATCATGCTCAAAGCCATACAATAGATCATCCCCGTAGATTACACATCAAAAATCCTTAAGAACTACAAAAGATTCCTACAACTACATGGAAATCCCAAGAGAAAGGAAGCTAGCTACTCATCTTGGATGGATCCATGGAGGTTGGAGATGATCCTTCCTTCATGCTTCTCCTCTAGATGGGTATCTAGGCTTTCTTTCTAGGGTTAGAGACCCTCTTTTCCTCCTTCCAACCAGCCCAAAAGAACCCTCAAGAACCAGCCCCCAAGAGGGGCAGCCGAGAGCCCTCTCCAAGAGAGCCCCCTGCTGTCCAGCAACATCCAGCTGGCTATCCTCCTAGCCAGCTGTCCTCTTTTGGGTTAAAAACCCCTTTTTTTCTCTCCCCTCCTCTTAGCTTACATCCCTTGGATTAAATCTGGGCCATCACTTACACCACGTCAGCGATGTTGGGGTGCATCCCTTTTTCTGGGTTGATTAATTCCCTCAATAGTTGCTTGCTGGGAAACTAAAAACGAATCAATCCGCCTAGATTAGGGGATTGATCCGTTGGACTGTTCAACTTGTTCTCTTGACGCCCTTTTTACACCAAATTCGATCCAAGCCGCGTTATGAGTGTTTGTATCTGAAACTCCATTAGAATTGCATCGCTCTAGAGCTAACAAAGCTAAGTTAAGAGGGTGGATTGTATATATTTCGTGACTCATCAGATATACGAATGAAACTCATTCTCTATCTTTGCTTAATAGGAACCGTGAATATTAGGATAAGCCTTGTCTTGTTTTCTCTATATCATATGCAATCAACGCCTTTGAATGTCATGGCATTCTGTTGGAGCATATTACTGCTAGACAATATGCCCACTGTTGCAAATATGAAATTAGAATGGGATTACCTGTTAGCTTCAGATTTGCTGGATGTCTAGATCTATACAAGCCTTAGAACAACTAACATATCATGTGTAGACCATGTACCATATGTAACAGTTTGTTACTTGCTTTGCAAGAACACCATGAAAGTTATTATATGGGTTGATGACTACAATCCGAAAGCGAACCATCCTCGTGGACTTCAGGTTGAACGACGTGCACAAAGAAAGCATGATTATTACATTCTTGAAGTAAATCATCCTTTCGGAGTCAAGTTGAATGACGTGCACAGCTGGAGCATGTGAATAGCTATATGTTGATCATGTTAGGTGTTGTGGGTGTACTCTGTTAATCCTAACCTTGTTTTAATGATGCCAATTTACATTAAATGATAAAATATATATTTAATATTTATTACCCTTTTAATTGGAAGTCTTAATTTTGATATTTGAGGAATTATTGTACTGATCGTGGGAATGCGACGGTCGATCCATAGATCGACCGCGGGGTTGCACGGTGGATGCACCAAACTTGGCCATATGAAATGTTGGCTCGCGGTGAATCAGAGCATCGACCCTGGGAAGCCATTTTCTTGACAGAGCCTCACGGTCGATGGACCGGTCGACCGTGGAGTTTGGATATTGTGGTTTTAAATGTTGTAGGCTCACTGACGATCCGACGAATGATGCGACGGTCGACTGTGGAATATGATGATGGAAATTGAAGATGCGACGGTCGATCGGAGCATCGACTCTGGAGCAAGCTTTTCCCAACAGAGGCTCACGGACGATCTCACGGTTGATAGGTGGATCGATCGTGGCTCAAGAAGGCTGAGTTTTTGTACCTGACGAACGATGCTATGGACGATGTAGGGGTTGACAGCCAGCAATGCGCAAAGAAAAAACTAACCGTTGGAGAGTTGCAATGAGCTATTAGAGCTTGTTTTTGACCTAGTTGAAGGCCAAGTATAAGTAGTTTTCTTGTGTAAACTTGCCATAACTATTATTGATATTTTTAGAGCATTTGGGCAAGTTTTACCAAAAGCTTTCTACTCATTTCCCTTGAGCCACCATTTTTTGTAAAGCTTCCACAAGTGTGAAGAAGCAACTTGTGAAGATCCCAACAGTTGGTTGGTGATGTTGTAAGGTTTCCAAGCATCCGGAAGCTTAGTGGAAAGCTTGTAATTGATTTTGCAAGTAGTGGAACCTCAAGAAGCACCTTAAATGAAGTGGACGTAGACCAAGGTTGGGTCGAATCACTATAAAAAAATGGTGTAATCTCTCTAACTTCTCCCTATTAACTAATTGCGTCATTTTGTTCTTATTCACAAGCATACTATTGTCTTGGACTCCCCTATCTAGGTTTTTCATTTATCAAATTTTCAAAAATAGTCCAATTTACCTCCCCTTGAACTTTCAATTGATATCAGAGCAGGTCTCTACTTTGAAAGTTTAATAGCCCGTAAAGGATCCTAAAACGATATGGAAAACATAAAGGACAATCCACAAATAGGGCACTCCACTTCAATGGGTCAATTTATAATTACTAGAAAACGGAAATGGAGTTTTTTTATACAATCTATGGAGTATGAGGCTTGGATGATAATAAAGGATGGACCCATTATTCCTATGAAGATCATTGAGGGAAGGGAAGTTCCAAAAACCAAGAGTGAGTATACCCCAGCTGACTTAAGGAGCCTCCAAATCAATGCCAAGGTCAAAAACTATTTATTTTGTGCTCTTAGCCCAAATGAGTTTAATAGAGTTTCCGGATGCAAATCGGCTAAAGAGATATGGGAAAAACTTGAGGTTACATATGAAGGAACTAGCTGAGTTAAGGAATCCAAAATTAGTATGCTTGTGAATGAATATGAACTTTTTTACATGAAGGATAATGAAACCATTAGTGAGATGTTTACTCGTTTTACTAATATCATAAATGTTCTTGAATCACTTGGAAGAGCTTACGCTAACGATGAGGTTGTCAAAAAGATTCTTAGGTGTTTACCTAAGTCTTGGGATCCCAAAGTGACAGCCATCGAAGAAGCTAAAGATCTTTCAAAATTGTCACTCGATGAGCTCATGGGTTCGCTCATGACCTATGAAATGAACTTGAAGAGAAGCAACAAAGAAGGAGATAAAAAGAAGAATGCGGTTGCTTTCAAGTCATCTAGCAAAGACTCATCCGATTCAAGTGAAGAAGATGACGATGAAGAATTGGCGATGATATCAAGAAGAATTCAAAAGATCTTCAAACGCCAAGGAGGAAAGAGATTCTTCAAGAAAAGATTCCCTAAAGATGAAAAATCTAATGCTAATACTTCTAACTCCAATGAAATAATTTATTATGAGTGTAGGAAACCCGGTCATTGTAAGAGTGAATGTCCTAAATACAAAAAGACATCAAAGAAGGAGTTTAAGAAGAAAAAGGCAATGATTGCAACTTGGGGTGAAAGTGATATAGATACCTCCTCCAATGGAGAAGAACAAGAAGTGACAAACCTTTGCTTAATGGCCATCAGGGATGACGAGAAGCATGAGAATGAGGTAGAGGATAAGCTTGCTTTTGAAGAACTTTTTGATGTTTATTATGCTTTAGCTAATGACTTCAAGTTCCTCAAAAAGAAATATTATGCTACATGCAAGGATTTGAAGAAATTAGATGAAGAGAAACTAGATGTCATGCATAGGATTGATATATTAGAAAAGGAGAACAAATGCATGCTAGGAAGGAGATCTAGTGTTGACCATGCTAAACTTGAGAAGGAACTCAATGACACTCAATGCGAATGTATCACATAGAAAAACACTACTAATGATATGCAAAAGGAACTCATCACTTTAAGGAAATCCAAGAGAGATCTCACTCTTAAGGTTGATGACTTAAAGATCACTCTATCAAAATTCTTGAAGAGTAGAGACAAACTTGATGAGATCCTTGATAGCCAAAGAAACTACTTAAATAAGAAAGGAATTGGCTATAATCTTAGGAAGATGAACAAGCCAAAGAAGACTAGCTTTGTTAAAGCATCTTCTCATCCTCCTAAGGAAGCAAAAACACTTATATGTCATTTTTGTTGCAAAGT
Organism: Narthecium ossifragum; assembly: GCA_963920575.1. Taxonomy (NCBI): domain Eukaryota; kingdom Viridiplantae; phylum Streptophyta; class Magnoliopsida; order Dioscoreales; family Nartheciaceae; genus Narthecium; species Narthecium ossifragum. Next base: position 8,673,445 of record OY986966.1, read on the forward strand.
AGATCATATTGCACCTAGTTGCTATCTGATGAGGCATGCTAATGCTAACAAAATTTGGGCACCTAGACATACCTCTTCTACTCTTATGTATATTGCTAATGAAAATGGACCCAAAAAGATTTGGGTACCAAAAATCAAGACTTGATCTCTTATTTGTAGGAGTGTATGAGATCCAAGATCAAGACCAACACAAAAACTAGAAGATGGTACCTTGATAGTGGATGCTCAAGACACATGACGGGAGAAAGGAGCATGTTCTCAACCTTTCAATCCAAAGATGGAAGAATGGTGACCTTTAGAGACAATGCAAAAGAAAAAAAAATTGGCATTGACAATATTGGTAAAACCTCTTCCACTATTATTAAAAATGTTCTTTTGGTTGAATGTTTGAAACATAATTTGATTAACATCAATCAATTATGTGATAGAGGTAACAAAGTTATTTTTGAAGATTCAAAATGCTATGTTAAGAATGCTCTTAGTGATAAAATCATGCTATTAGATCATCGTGATGATAATGTATACATCTTTTATCTTGATGATCTTGTTTGCAATGATAATGTATGCCTTAGTGCCTTAAATGATTATTCTTGGTTATGGCATAGAAAGCTTGGACATGCACACATGGATTTAATATCCAAACTTTCTCGAAAAGACCTTGTTTTTGGATTTCCCAAAATCAAATTTGAGAAAGATAAGATTTATGATGCATGTCAAAGAGGAAAACAAGTTAGATCCTCTTTCAAGCTTAAGGATGTAGTTTCCAGCACTAGAGCACTAAAACTCATTCATATGGATATTTTTGGACCAACCAAACCTACAAGCTTAGGTGGTAGCTCATATGGTTTTGTACTAGTAGATGATTTCACTAGATACACTTGGGTGATATTCCTTGCACACAAAGATGAAGTCTTTGAGGAATTCACTAGGTTTTGTAGGAGAGTCCAGAATGAGAAAGGTATTCTCATTACATGCATTAAAAATGAACATGGAGGAGAATTCAAGAACTCCCTTCTTGAAAAGTTTTACAATGACAACGAAATTTCTCACAACTTTTGATCACCTAGAACTACTCAACAAAATAGAGTTGTTGAGAGGGAAAATCGTACTCTACAAGATATGATTAGAACTTCTTTATGTGAGAACAACCTTTCTAAGTACTTTTGAGCTGAAGCGATTAATACTTCTTGTCATGTGATCAATAGAGTAACATTGAGGCCCATCTTGAAGAAAACACCATACGAGCTTTGGAAAGGAAGGATTCCAAATATAATCTACTTTAGAGCATTTGGATGCATTTGTTTTATCTTAAATAATGACAAGGATAATCTTGAAAAATTTGATGCTAAATCTGATGAAGGAATTTTTCTTGGATATTCGGAAAGAAGTAAAAGTTATAGAGTTTTCAATAAAAGGACCTTGATTGTTGAAGAATCGATGCATGTTGTTTTTTATGAAGAAATTAAAGGCCCTATTAAAGTTAATGATGAGGAAGAAATTGAAGAGACCCAAAACGGTTCAGGGCTCCTAAATTTGACCGCTGACTTGACTAAGCCTGAGCTTAGACACAACTTTTTCACACAAGATTAGATGAGAACAAATTTCTTCATTTGAAGGAGAAAAAATATTTTTCAATACTGCTGCATTTATTTACAATTATAGGGAAGGCTATGCAAAGGACTTACCAAGAAAAGAAAAAGCTAAAAGGGAAAGTGACTCGGTTCTTGAATGACCTTTTCAATCTGATTTTGCCTTCTTATGTTCATCACCTTGTTCGTTGTGCTTCTTTGTCCCAACAAACAAGTTAAATAACAAAACTCCCAAAATGGTCGCTTGGATAGGTGCAATCCAGTAGACAAACAAATGCTCCATTGTTATGTGATCCCCACGCGCATAAGCCCAACCAAAGGCCTGCCAAATAAAGCTACATTACTACAAGTTTTACCAAACAGAAGTGTAATCACCAGTTATTTCTCAAGGACATGTATATAATAATGACAAGTAGAGTGGTCTTGCAGGTGGATAATTGCCAGTCATTTAGAATTCTAACACGTTGTGTCCTCACTTCTCCAGTTGTTTCCACAGTTTCTGTTTGTTGCCTCAACTCAAAAAGTTTAAGACGCTCGGGGCAAAAGCACGAGCGACTGATATGATCTTCACTCGAAATGTATTAGATTTGAAGCCAAAGGAAGTTTGCGATTCCAAAGGAGTTTCAATGATAGACAAGCTAGCTAAATTCACGAACTAAAAAAATATGCAAAACCCAACTACCTTAACCGCATAAGCTCATCTACGCCTTTTTATTAATTGCTTCTAGGTTCTGAATTCCACAAGTAACTCACATAGAGATCAATTATATGTACTGCTCTAATAAAGATTAAATCCTTTATCCATGAATAGTTCAATGAAACACTTGAACATTGAAAGCTTCCATGCAAGACTAGAGCACTCATAATCTGAAAGGATTGGCATAACAACAAATCAAATGGCACAGCTGGGTATTTTAACCTTAGGTTCTTGCAATGCCGTATGCACATGTATCCATACAAGCTAAAAACAAGTACAACTGAAGAAAATAGTATGTTGCATAGTCGTAGACCAAAGTTATTGGCAATATAACACGAACATAGTTGGATGTCAAATATAAATAGTCCCACAAGGATGTGGATGGAAGGTCACAAGAAACAGCACCAAGAAATGAAGTTTATGATAAGAAATAGACTTGCAAGCCGGCAGGCACTGAAAAGGTTTAGCAAGTAAATGGATAATACTAACTCTACATACTTTAACTTTTAGCTTGCTTACTACATATGGGGTGGATAGTGTGTACTCCATGGTCTGAAGAGGAGGAAAAAAAGAAGAGGAGAACAAGGGAATAAATAAAAGGATATGAGAAAAGTATTAAGATATATATGGTCCTATCTACCTATTCCCATTGCTACTTATTAAGCTCCACCCATGCCCGAGCCCTACCAATGATTGGGCTTCGGATATGGATTCTCAGCCAAGGCACAAGCTCAGCCTACCACAATCCTAGGTTGTACTTTGGCTTTGCAAAAGCGAGGTCCAGTTCAAGCCATGAAATTTCTGGTTGAGGCCACCTTGAGCCTGGCTCATCAACAACCCTACCACTTCTCTGCTTATCGCCAATATTTCATATTTCTGGAAGGAATTAGTCTTTGTACGGAAACAACGCCTATTAAGAAACGAGGAACATCCCAGGAAAGCATATGCTTCCTCGACCGAGATGAGTCAATCCACACCTAATGTAGACAAGGTTCTGCCAATGAATAAGTTAATTTTGGTTGGTAGTACATCACTTGAAATGGCCTATAGTCATGAAATTTTTCCATACTCTATTTCCTTTGGTAGATTCTGCATAATCAAGATGCACCCTGTTTCTTCTAGTTCTGCTTCCTACATAACTCCATCAATCTGGCAAGGTCGCATCAAGCTCAAAAATTTCACTATGTCCACTGCCAAGTCAATTATGGCGTAGCTTGCCTTATAGACCTAATACTCATATATTTTCCTTATATACCTTACAATAAATCAAAACATAGATTTGTAATATCTGCGGAATTGACTCTAAAATGGTAAGAACAGTAGAATTGGTAAAGCATTAATTTTGGAGCATAGATTTTGAGTATTTGACACTCCCTTAAGATGAGTCAATGATGAGAGAACTTCGCACTAAATTTTAAGGGTTAATAACATTTTACTCCCCTGTAGTTTGACAATATGTCAATTTACCCCCTATAGTTTAAAACGTGACAAAACGCACCCTTAAGTTTTCAATGTGGTCGTTTTACACCCAAAGCTCAAACGGCGTTAACCTGGCTGACGACAAATCGGGTAAATAGGTCACGTGCAACGCACGTGACCCTGTTTGACCGGTTTTGCCCGGTTTCGTCGCGTTGCAAAACGTCACAACCTACGTCATCTATTCTTCCTCGGCACCAGCTTCTTCTCTCCCACTGCCCATTCTTCCGCGGCACCGGCTTCTCTCCCACTACCTCTTAGACATCGTCCACCGCCACAACCTCCGCGAGACGCTCTGCTCCGCCGACGCCAACGGTGGTTCCGACGCCCTCGTGATCCCCGGCCTCCCTGACTGAATAGAGATGCTCAAGTCCCGCCTGCCCAGCTTGGACAACCCCAACACCGACCGGATCCAGTTCTTCAGGAGGGCGTGGGAGACCCGCGCCGCCAGCTACGGTGGCGTCGTAAACAGCTTCTACGAGCTGGAGCCGGCCTACGTCGACCATTACCGCCGCGCGCTCGATTGCTTGAAATGGTTGGAGAACAGAGCCACGAGCTCTGTTTTATACGTGTGCTTCGGGAGCTTGTTTGGCTTTAGTAACGGTCAGCTCCGAGAGATAGCAAAAGGGTTGATTGATTCGAAGCATTGTTTCATTTGGGTAGCTAAAAGAGATGCCGGAGAAGGAGATGGTGGTGGTGATGAGAGCGATTGGTTACCAGAGGAGTGTAGAGACGAGAGGATAAAAGAGAAGGGGTTGGTGATTAGAGGGTGGGCGCCGCAGGTGGTGATCTTGAACCATGCGGCAGTGGGGAGGGTTCGTGATGTACTGCGGATGGAACTCGACGCTGGAGGGGGTGATGGCCGGGGTGCCGATGGCGACATGGCCGCTCTTCGCCGATCAGTTCTCAAACGAGAGGCTGGTCGTCGACGTGCTCAAGATCGGCTTGGAGGTAAGGGGGAGAGGCCGGTTGACTGGGGAGGCGAAAGATTTGTTGCCGGCAGATGGGTGTGCCAGGGATGCGTGTGCACCGGCATATGGGTCATCACCCACGAGTGCGCCCACCACGCCTTCTCCGACTCATCCCTCCTCGACGGCCTCGTCGGCCTCGTCCTCCACTCCTACGGCCCCATCTTCTCCGACCGTGAGCGAGCCCAGATCTTCATCTCCGACGTCGAGGTCCTAACCATGTGCATCCACAGTGCATCTCCGATGCGACGGAACCGGGCAAAGCCGGTCAAATAGGGTCACGTGCGTTGCACGTGACCTATTTACCCGGTTTGCCGTTAGCCAGGTTAACGCCGTTTGAGCTTTGGGTGTAAAACGACCACATTGAAAACTTAAGGGTGCGTTTTATCACGTTTTAAACTATAGGGGGTAAATTGACATATTGTCAAATTACAGGGGAGTAAAATATTATTAACCCAAATTTTAAACATATAATCCATATCTATCAAGATTGATTCTCAAGCAAACATTGTGAGACTGGAGGTAATTCTATTCACCTTTCAGGGTCCATTTGAAACTGTATCAAAAATTGGTTTATGCAATGGACACATTATAAAAGGTTTGTAGCTTCTATTTACAATAAACGCTTAGAGAGTGATCCGGTATGATAAAGGAATTTCAACTGAGAATACTGATGACAAATGAATTTGGCCATGAGTTTCCTTTTTGAAATGCTAAGTCATAGAGTGAACTAGGAGATGGAAAGAAAAGCACGAAAGCTGTCAGAATTGAGCATAGAAACGGTTGTCCACTATCAAGGAGAACAGTTGAGTAGATTAGGGCAACAAAGGCAAACGGAGACAACTTTGCCGCCAAGTTTAGCTGATGGTCGTGATTGGCGACTTTACATAATGATAAGCAGAAGCATGAACATATCATGATTTTCCAGGAACAAACCAACTATTGCACAATGTAACCCACAGTGCGCACAAAAATAGCACCAAAAACCACGACATAGAAAATTAACACTCATAAACAATACCATCCTAAAATATTTGGTCAATGGACAGGAGAAGCAATGCATTGAATAGCCAATTAAGATTTTGAAGACAGAAGAAAGATTGGAAAGTGCAAGTATTGTATTTCTATGTCCAAAATCATTAGATCTAGGTAGCTTTTCTGTCATTTACTTCATATATCATGACCTGCTTTTAACTCCAAGAACATTTGATTATAGATCGGTTGAATAAGACGCAATCTGAAACTTAATAAAGTGACAACCTTCATGGAATAAATACTAATAGGAAAAGTATTCAGAAAAATGACACTTATTCTTCTTTAGACTTAATTAAGTATCTATCAATTTAAAGCATATCTCTTCTGTTTTATTGAACATTCTAGGCTTTCTAACCAAAACCTTCTACAATTTTCTGAGATTTCCATACAAGTCAATCAAAAAAGCCAATATTTGGAGGAAAAATATGAGCACTTACAGAGGCAGGGTTCATGATTCCTCCAGTTAGATCAGAACCCAATATATGAAGTGTCACCTTTGACATGCTCGATATCCATGTATTCATAAAGGAACTATTAGGGACTTTCTTTTTTAAACTCAGAGAGATAATCACAATCAGAAGAGTGAGCAGTCCTTCTGTTAAGGCTCCATGATGAATGCCAACATTTAAACGAGGCCCATGACCAATTTGTGGGAATGCTTCTTTGATTAGCTTCACTCCAATGATAGCCCCAATAACCTGAAAAATGTGAAATTTCAGCAAAGAGAGCCTTAAATGGGAATATATGGCAAGACAGGTAGCTGTTTCACCTATAATTTATAGATTTTTTTTAACTTAGTATAACTTTGTTTCGACAGAAGTATTCTGTTTTCGAGTATGATGCAAGAGGAAGGAAGTCAGCCCAATGGATAGACAAAAACAAATACACATTAGCATATTGAAGGAGACATCTGAATGAGGAATCCACCAACCGAAAAAAAAAAAATCAAATTTTGCTAACTAAAGCTATATGTATCTAGCATCAGATAGAAAAGTAAAAAAGAAAAAGAGACAATAGGAATAAACACAATCAAACATTTCCATAAGAACCAGACGTGACAATTTAGTTGTATAAAGCATCCTACAAGCACTGGAAGAAAGCATCAAACCTCCTCAGTGATCAGTAATCATCGTGAACAAAACGAAATATCAGCTCAAGTTCAATCAGAATCCTCCAAAATATTCACGCACAAAACAATAAAAGAACTCAATCGATCATTAACATCAATAACCATTGCAGATAAAAGAACACATTCCTAATTCAACCACGAGCAATACAAACCACAAAACGGATAGGAACACCAAAACACGAGAAATCCAACCACGTATCGTTTCAAACCAAACCCAATTCACACACCAAGAAGTCCGAACCAGCAAACCCAACTTAATTCAAGCATCAAAATCGAACAGGATTAACCAAAAATACCGAAAATTCAATATAAATTGCCTACCTGAGCTGGTATCCTGGCGAAGGCGGTGAAGAAGAAGGAGGGGATGGAGCCGGAGAAGGCGGAGGAGAGGACGGTGAGGGGGTTATAGGACGCACCACGCGTGAAGCTTCCCAGCCACGCGAAGAAGAACATGTAGGCGATGGTGAGCGATGCCTTGAGGATGTCTATGGCTACTGGGTGGTGGTATTGGTGGCTGGGGCTGATTGCCTTGGAGACGAGGAGTTTGGAGAGGGCACCGGCCCATACCCACATGAAGGACATGACGAGGTCCCAGATCACGAGCGCCGCCCGAGCCATGGCCGGCCAGCAACACGTTGCCGTCGTCTTCTCTCGCTCCGACGACGATGGAGCTGGGGGTTTGGCTGTTTGTGTTTCTGGGCTCGAGTCCGAATTTGGACCAATCGAGACGGCTGTGATCTCGTCCAATAAGGCCCTTATCTCGCCCTTCGTGGGAAGTATCTGTAAGGGAATCTTAGTTGGCCTCCACGAGGAATTAAAGATTTTAGGGTATTTTCCATTTTGATACTCCTGAGGTTAAGATAATGAGGAGGTTAATGTAATGACAGTTTACTATTCTGTAATTTTAAAAATGTAATTTATTACCCATATTTTATGTGATGACGTGATTTAGGGCTCGACTCTAGACGGCGTTATCTCCTTACGGAAAACAGCTCATGTGACAAGCATTTTGCATTTTGATACCATGTAGTTTAGTGTAATGACAGTTTACTACCCTATAGTTTGAAAAATATAGTTTGTTATCTTAAACTTTATGTGACGACGTGATTTAGGACATGACCCCGGATGGCATTATCTCCGTTGATGGAAAATTGCTCACGTGCTTGCGTACATGAGCGTCTTTCCTCTCCCCCTCCGCGGTCGATGAGACGGTCGATGCGTAGATGGACCTTGAAGTTTGAAAGCTGTATTTTGCAATAGACTGCTAAAGCGACGGTCCATGAATGGATCGACCCTGGATGCATCATTTCCTCACAGAGGCTGGCAGTCGATGCCACGGTGGATGCGTGGGATCGACCGTGAAGTTTGAAAGCTGCATTTTGAGCTAAACGGCTGAAACGGCGGTCGATGCATGGATCGACCCTGGATGCATCATTTCCTTACAAAAGCTAACGGTTGATGTGACGGTGGATGCGTGGATCGACTGTGAAGTTTGAAGGCTGCATTTTGAGATAGATGGTTGAAGCGAAGCTCATGTGCTTGTTTTCCATCGAAGGAGATAACGCTATCTAAGCTCAGGCCCTAAATCACACTGTCGCATAAAATGTAGGATAGTTTTTCAAACTATAGGGTAGTAAACTGGCATTACACTAAACTACAGGGTATCAAAATGCAAATCAAATACACTCACGTGCTTGAGCGTTTTTCTATCAAGGGAGATAACACCGTCTGTGGTCAAGCCCTAAATCCCACCGTTACATAAAATATAAGGTAATAAACTGTATTTTTAAAACTATAGCGTAGTAAACTGCCATTACACTAAACTATAGGGTATCAAAATATAAATTGCCCAAAATTTTATTTTCGTGAGGAGCCATAGAAGATTATGTGCAAGAGGAATCTTGCAAAATTGAGTCATTGAACCCGCAAGAGGCTATAAGCCTTCATTCATTTCACCATCGGTGGGATAAATTAGAAAGGATCATCCTACGGCCTTTCAACTTTTTATTTGCACTCGTTTTGGTCATGAACTAGAAATACTATAAATCATGGTGAACTTGGGACGCAAGTTCTCCAACTCCCCCGATGTACGAGAGGAGGTTTTGTTGTGTGAAAGCGCACGAGATGAAAATAAACAACACAAGTAGATTTACTTTGACGGCAACAGGTATTGGCTCCGTCGAAAACATAATTTTATTAATTACAATAATGACAACGAGAACTGTTCGATCGGTCACTTATAAAGATCAAAGATGCAGTCGTGGCAGCAACAATACAGTGGTGCAGGTCCGGCCTGTGAAAGATATAACTACTTCTAAGATTATAAAGAAACTACTCCTAAAAGATGAGATTTAAAGAATCGGTCCTGGTTTGATTTTGCGAGATAGCTTTTCATCTTCTTTTCTAGCTCTTATACTTTCCTTCACACGATCTTGAGTTCAGGTAATTTGGTACAATTGCTTACCATGTTCCAACTATCCAAGCGGTTGCTCGTCGTGCTTTAACTGCTCCGCTTCGTGATCAATTTATTACATCTACCCGTCTTTATGAAATCCTCTTTGATTAAATCAGTCTATTCTAGTTCCGCTAACTTCTTCGTACATCAAGCTACTCTTGGAACTTGGCTCCTATCAAACCATCTCTTATTAAGATATTCTTATATATAATCAGTTCTTCGTGTCTTATTAGTTTTTTCATAGAACACATCATTCGTGGACTAGCTTATTCATGCAGTACGTCATTCGTAGAGTGTTGCTTTCATTAGGCCTTTACACGAAAGTCCTGCAAGAAAATGATAAAAACTTTGTTCACATCGCCCCCCCACACCAGGCATATGCATCGAAAATAAACTCTTTTCGATGGATACGCATGTGACTTGACCCGACATAGATGTTAGTGAGAAGACCTTGATGACACATTAAGCACGTTCTTATTACTTTATCACAAAGACCAATGCTCCTAGACATCATTACGTAAACAAAAATGATTTATGCACATGCCCACGTGGCATATGCATTTCACATATATATGTATCGGTAGTGGGATACCAATAGGCATGTACAAACTATCGGTAACCCACTACCGATAGGAATGAATCGGTAGTGGGGTACCGATAGGTTGTACATGCCTATCGGTAGACCACTACCGATAGGCATGTATATGAATCGGTAATGTGAGATGCACACGCCAGCTGGCGTGTGCACCAATCACTTGTGTACATGGCCAGCTGGCGTGTGCAATGCACAAGCCTAGCTAGCCAATGTTCCTTACCAGGTTAATGGGTCCGAACCCGTTTGATCTTCCAACCGCAACCGCGTGTCAAAACCGATCGTTCCTTCCTCCGCAAGCTTCTCAAAACCCTCAACCTTGATCGTCGGAAGCACAACACCGACACGACATCGCCTCCCTTTGACGAAAGCATAGCTCTCCTCCTCAGGATCGTACCTTCCTCCACAAGCTTCTCAAAACCCTCACCCTTGATTGCTAGAAGTGCAATGCCGACACGACATCGCCTCCCTTCGCCGTAAGCATAGCTCTCCTCCTCAGGATCGTACCTTCCTCTGCAAGCTTCTCAAAACCCACACCCTTGATCGCCGAAAGCGCAGCGCCGACACGACATTGCCTCCCTTCGCCATAAACATAGCTCTCCTCCTCAAAACTGTCAATCTACCCTTGATATCTTCCTCCGCAAGGTACGAAAAAAGCACCACTGGCGTCATCGAAGTTCGCCAAATCGGGGGGAGGGAAACAAAAGAAGAATGTTAGTGTCGGCCTCTTTTCTAAGTGACTGAAATGGGCTTTGATTCAATATATTTGGATGTGGATTTTAAGAGGTTAGGGCTCGATGATTGCAGAAGTAGAGTAAGGGGAAGCAAAACGAGAAGGTGAACAACGCCGTCCTCTTCGATCAGGGCAACTACGATAAGATGCTCGCTGAGGTCCCCAAGTTCAAGCAGATCACTCCCTCAATGCTCTCTAAACGGTTGAGGGTACTAATCTCTACCACGCTTCTCATGTATCTCTCTTGATTTGTGTTTATCTATCTGTTCTCTTGATCATGTTGTTTCTTCGTAGGTTTTTTGGGTAGATTGAGATTTAATCGAGTTCAATCTCCTATATGATTAATTCCTATCGTCGTCTTCTTATTCCTTAGTGACGACAGGGTTTGGTTATATTTGTCTTTAAAATCTAACTAGCCAATCATCCATTGTAGTGGTAGATCGGATGCTTTTGCTTGATTGTCATAGAAAAATAAGGAATTCTATGCCAGTCAGTTGTGTTTTTGATTATTGACTTACTTAATAAGTTCTTTTCTTTCAAGAAGTAGTTTCTGCTTGATTATTATTGGCCAAAATGTGCAAAATATTTTCAGTAATTGGAAATATGCTTCTTGAGTGTAGATAATGCCGTCTCCCTATCATTATTGGGAGACAATATCTTACGATTGCCTCTTTGACAAACCCATTTTGTTTCATTTTTTTATGAAGTTTTGCATGTGTTATATTTGTTTTGAATCTATAAGAGAAAACCACAGCTTGTGAAAGCATACTGAAGGAGTGAATTGCAGCAAAGATTATGTCTGTATTAGCATCATGTGTTGATTTACTTGGTGAGATTGCTTTTTACCTTTGACCTTTTTTGTTGAAGCATATAGTTTGGATCTCTATAGCTAGCTGGATTTACACTTGTGGTGAGCAAATTGAACTTTTGATTGAATTAGAGATAAGTAATTGAGCTTCAGGAGATTATGGTGTCACTTGGGAGTAAATGGTTGGATAATAGGATGTAGGTTTTTAAGTTTGGCATGCAGATTGGGAAGTAAAAGGAGAAGGAATACTTATGACTTTACTGCAAATACGTCAAGGATGAGTGGAGCTTATGGGTGCCTTACAACATATTGCCCTATCAATTTGGGATTACATTAGCATATATAGTGCCAAGAAACGTTATTAGGAAGAAGGTTGGAGGATTGTGAACCTAGACCAGTTTGCTCAATGCATCTCATTGAATTTGATCCCTGCTACTTGAATATGAAAAAGAATGATCTCTTTGAAACATCAGAGAACATTCAATAAATGCAAACGGTGTTGAATTCAGGCTAGTTAATGCGGTACACAACAATATAATTTTTTTATGCAGTATAGATTTTGAGTTGCGGTTTTGTTGATCCCAGACACGTGAAAGTTTACCTATTCCTAAATGCATGTCTACGCATATCTTTCCAAATGTTAGTTTTTAAGAAGTTCGGTTAGAAGTCCGAACAATGCTAATGTTAAAGGGACTCATTTCTACATAACTATTAATTTGAAGTTCTTCAGTGAACATTTGAACTGTGGCAGGGGTTAATGTTCTTTCCTTGAATTCCCAAGTGTAATACTCGTTTGTTATAATTTTACTAGTGTAGTTAACGATCATAGGAATCTGAAGCAGGATTGGATCTATTTTCCTACTCTCTTTAACATTCGTATAACTGCTATTTAATCTTTGTTCCTACATTCGTCATGTTGCACAATTTGATGAAACTATTAAAATTGATGAGATTACCTGGTCACACATCTGGCATGTTCTTTGTATTGAATAGCAGCGCGATATAGTCTTACACCATCTTGTTTCATGTTTCTGCTTCAGTTTCATTTGCTTCCCATTGCTCAGTTGGGTCTGGACAGATCATCTATTTTGAGCCCATTAAATATTGGTACTTTGTCATGGAAATATTTTAATTCATGAGTATTAGTAGCTTTTTTGAATAATGGTGCTTCATTTTAGGATATTCTATAACTTAAGAAGGTAGCTACTTCGACGGTTTCATATCTGTCTTAAATCTAAGCAGTGGTTCAGAATGTGGTTCGTTTGCACAAGTAAGGATACAACGTCTAGTCTTTTGTTTAACTTCAATGTGTCACAACACATGAACTTATATTGTGAGTCAAAAAGGAATTAAAAGCTTCACTGTTCACTTGTTGCTTTTATTTGACATCTGCATGTGGCAAGGCATGAAAGGTTTGTTTCTTTCACTGACAAGCTAATTGCTCACCTTGGAGCTAGTCAAATAACATAAGGTTATTGCCCACAAGATCCTACATCTGAAGCAACTTCTGGAGCATCAAGCCCATCTTTTTCTTACTCTCGAGCATGGCTTGCTGCTGAAGTACTTTGCACATGGAAGGGGCAAGGTGGCTCTGCTTTAGTTTCTGCCTTACCCTCCTTGAGCAGATTGATAGAGCTTGAATAGTGTCACGGCTTAACGCGCCCGATCAAAATTACAAATTTTATAATCAAACTACTAACTAACTACTTTAGGCGTAGCTAGCGATGAGTCCGGGTCGAATCCTCAGGGAATACATATGAAAGTAATTAAACTACTAAACTCAATTTAAGTATTCCTGCCAATAAGTTGAGAAAAGATTCAAAATTGGAATTAAACTAACTTTATACTAAAGGATTTATAAATATAAGAAAGAGAACCAAGGGATTCTTAATCAAGAACAAAGGCTCTACCAAATCTTTCTAAGATTAGGACTAGCTAACCAAATGGAATGGTTTCCCTAATGGTTGATAGGTGAATGGCTAGTTCTCCCAATCACTCAACAAGGTTCGGTTATGATCCCTCATCGATGAGAACAATTATCTAAAATTCAGTGACCTAATCGTTAGTTCCGATCACCGCTAATAAACCCTCAGATTAAGACTGATTCATCGCGAGAAAATAATCATAATATGGATTTAGGTGTAAAATCAAAATAGTTCTAACACCTCGATGGCCAAATCTATAAAGATAGGATAGATGGAGGATTAGGAATATATTATAGTGGTTCTAGCACTATTAACCTCCTAATCGTGAATAAGATCCCCTCATAATATGAGATTCCATGGTTCTAGCATGATTCCCCTATAAGATGAGTCCAATCCAAGCCCTAACATGCATGAGCTCTAGATCTAAAACATATTAGAACAATCCAAACATCCATAAATAAAATAAACACCAAATTTATAAAGAAATTAAGATCAATCCATACAAACCATTCAAGAAGGTATACAAGCCCTAAATCTTAAGAATCCCTAATAGAAACCCTAGTTACATCATAAGAATTCATTGTGATGGGTTTAGCTACTCATCTTTTGGGTTTGATCCATGGATGAAAGTTGATAATGCTTTTCCGCCATGGATTACCTCCAAGAGATTCTAACAAGAATAGTTTAAAAGAGAAAAAAGAAACTAAGAAAGAGTCCTCCCCTCTCAGAGAGAGAGAGAGAAAGGGAGAGCCAAATAGCCCCCTTTCCTTGGCCTCCAAGCAGCCAAGAGTGTGAGGACCCGTCCCTCTACTCCTGTGGCTCGTCGTGGACCGCAAGGGCAATTTGATAAATTACGCCTTGTCGGCTTGTTTCACACCCGCGTGTGCACACACTGACCATGTTTGTGATAATATTTGGCTAGAATGGTTAGTGGAACCTGGGATCGAAAGATCCGGGCTTGGGTTTAGGTTTTAACCCAAGTCCAGCTTCCTGCGAAAGAGTGATCGATCCTTCTAGCGATCCTTCCTTGCTAGAAGGATCAATCACTCAATGACAGGAACGTGGATCGTTGAGAAGTATCGATCGGTCTATTGGGACGGATCGATCGGACTCGGAGAAGGATCGATCGGTCTCTTGGTTGGATCGATCGTTCCCTTGGCTGGATCGATCGGTCTCCTTGGCTGGATCGATCGCTCTCTTGGCTGGATCGATCGGTTTTTTTAGACGGATCGATCCTGCTAAGTCGGTTCGTTTGCCTATAAGACAAACACAACCTTCCTCCTTGAATCTCTTTGGAAAACCGGATTTTTGGGCTGAGAATTCCTGGATTTCGAAGAGTTCGTGGACGATCCAAGGCCTAGCAGCTGGGATTGAAGCTGCTATTGTTTAGGTAGGGATCCTACCGACATTTATTCCGGGTTTTTGGAAGTTTTTCCGGCTGTCGATGTTCTTATGCTTAGATCTTGTTGTATACTTGTTAGATTGTAGTATTTCCGTCGGTTTTGGATTCGTGATGCTTCGTACTACTAGATCTCAAGGTTTTGTGGGATTTGGTGGAGTTTTCCGACGGTATTTCTCGCCGTTGGTTTGCCGGAGAACCCAACCGATCGATCCGTCTGTGAGATGGATCGATCCATCCTTGTTGGTCATGCTGAACCCGAGCAGGATCGATCGTCCCCGGGTGAGGGCGATCAATCCTAGTGCCTTTGATAGCATAGGACGTTCCCTATCGCGAGTCGGATCGATCGTCCTGGGAGGACGGATCGATCGGACTCGGCGCGGTATGGAGAGTTCGCTCTCTGTCATTAAAGGGATCGATCCTCCCTTGGGGGAGGGATCGATCCGACTATGGCAGAGAGAGGAAATTTATCTTGTTTTGCTCGCGGGGCTTTGCATGTACGGTTTTCTTTACTGTCTTAATACATGGTACATATGTTTAAGCATATTAGCCCTATAATATGGCAGTAGTGAACCGGGGGAGTGATGACTCTCGGGATGTTTAGAATAAGCGGGCGGGTAGCCCTATAGCTTTCCTTAGTCTTGCGCTGAGGGCTTTATCTGTGTTATCTGTGTGCTGTTGTTTGCGGGGTTGCTTCCCGGTGCAGGTGTTGTGGTGGACTGCTGGCTGTTGGTGGTAGTACCATTGCAGTAATCCCTAGACCTTATTTATTTGTTCACCACCCCGGGCCGGCAGGGTGCCGTGCCCAGACCTTGTTATTCATATCATCACATATTGTTGCATGCTTACATGTACTATCCGGCGTATGCCCATATCATGCATTGTGTTGTGCATTAGTTGCATCTGTGTAGGGCTCTGGCGATGGGTTGATCGCCGATCCGGGGCTTTCGGGTAGCCCAGATCTAGCTCTAGGACCGTTGCGGGTAGCTTGGTCCAGGATTCGATTTGTAGTATTCAGTCGTTTTCGATGATAGGGTTAGATGACCTGAATACGTGTTGCTTCATGATTATAGAGGTCGTGTCGGCCTCGAGCCAGATGTTGTGGGTGCAACCGGTGTCGGTTCTTGTCCTTTGGGGGCCGTCGGAGTGAGTCCAGCCCAGGCAGTGTCTGTTCCTGCCCGCAGTGGCTACTAGTGTGGGCCCAGTTCGTTAGGGTGACCACAGCTGCAACCCTGCGACACTAGGTGTATCCAGGATGGGCCCAGCTCTTTAGGGTGACCATGGTTGGGTATGCCTAAGGACACCGGCAAAGGGTTATGGGACCCTTGCTGTACACCCAAGTCTTGCTTGAGGGTGGCACTGTTGTGTTCCCTCCCTTATGAGTGTCGTAGTGTAGTGTCCATGCTGAGCTTAGTGCTCACTCCTACCCGGTCTGCGTTTTGCAGGTGCTGGCGCTAGCTCTTCTTCGGTCGCCCCTACCGGGCCGGTGTTTGGTGACGTGGCGGCGTCTGGCGGTACTTGAGGAGCGGCAATCTATGTTTTTACCCTTTTGTTATAGATAGTCTCCTACGGGAGTGATAAATGTATAAATTCCCTGTTTAAGGATTGTATATAAATATCTAGTTTCAGTCTTTGGGTTTGTAATATTTGTATAATACAGGATGGTTATGATTTGCTAGGGTAACCACTACGATTAGAGGGAAAACTCGCCAAAATTTTCGCAGTAGGTTAGGTTCCGGTTCGCGTCGCCCGGCCCGGTTGGGCCTACGCGGGTCGGGGCGCGACAAAGAGAGTCTCCTCAAAATCCCTAAAAAGAGTCATATTTAAAGCCCAAAAGCCTCTCATCCTCGGATTAGATCTGAGCCCTTTTATTTTGCTTAGCCGCCATATAAAGATTGATCTTTTAGGGTGAAAAATCGATCTTATAGGGTGAAAGATCGATCTTTTCATCCCATAAAACTGCCTGCGCCCGAGGAAGATCGATCATTTATAAGGAGAAGATCGATCATTTAAAACATCGCTCTCTGTCATCTCTGTTACATTTCAAAGATCGATCATTTATAGTAAAGACGATCGATCTTCTTTTGTGCGTATTATCTCTTTTGCCATTCAGCACTGCACCATTGGTACCAAAAATACTATAACTTCTTCTAGAAAACTCCACATCACGAACCGTAAAATTCTCCAGAAACTAAACTTCTAGAGATTTCCAATCATATATGACACATCATCTAGTTCTTTCTGAGCAGGTACAGTTTAATCTTCCAAGTTGACCAATGTAATCTTTTCAGTTTCTTTGCTCCTTTTAGCTCCAATTTTCTCCTTTTCGCTCCAAATTTGATCTAACTCTTATTGAGGTCTCTTATACCTGAAATACCATGAAGATTATTAGTAATACTTTGCTCGGAGACTAACAAGGGTAAGTTAATGGATTAATTTGTGTACTTTTCACGTCTCATCACAGATTCACTCAAAGTGTAACATATTCTTCGGAGAAAAGCGTCATGCTTTTCATATTGAACATGTTGGCTGATGTTGTTGTGACTTAGATGTGTTGTATTCTTGTTAACAGCTTAATCTTGTTGCTAAAGTGATTCTTTTAGATGTGCTGAGATATGTTAACAGCTTGATTTTGTTGTTAAAGCTATCAGTTATGTCTACAATTCATCAGTATGTGTGCTATATTCTTGTTAATAGCTTGATCTTGTTGCTAAAGTGATTCTTTTAGATGTGTTGTATTCTTATTAACAGTTGAATTGTTGTTAAAGCTATCGATTATATCAACAATTCATCAGTCCGTGTGTTGTATTCTTGTCAACAGCTTGATCTTGTTGCTATAATTGATAGCAACAACCAAACATGTCTCAATCTCAGAAATTGTCACACATCAGTACAAGTAAAGCTGCTAGCAATCTTGATCTCCTATAACTTATGTCATGTTCTCTCTGATTCATAGTTAATGATGGACACTGTTGAGGTTGGGAATGAGATAATGCCTCATAGGACAAGCACAAGTACATCCGAATCTTCACATGGAGAAGAAACATCACAGGCTCGGACATAGGCTGCTAATGATTTGTATACGAGCAGTATCTGATTTGTGATAGTCATACCATGAATATGAACACGCATACCACGAATCAGATGATTTTATTGTAGATAGGCTGGAAAGGACTCGTACACCAGCAGTCGATGATTCATGGTAGTTATACCACGAATATGTGATATTTATACCACGAATATGTGACATGCATATCATGAATCAGATGATTAAATCCTATACCTATGCCTAAACCGGATCATGATTACTATAAGTTTCTGTACAACTTGAACAATGTTCATATCACAATGTAACCACTCATTATTTACATGAAATTAGGTTTAACCATACAAACCAAATATGACTCATACATCAGCAGCTGATGATTCATGGAAGTCATATGATGAATTTGTGACATGCATACTATGAATCAGATGATTTTATCGTACATAGGATGGAAAGGACTCGTACACCAGTAGCCGATGATTCATGGTAGTCATACCACGAATATGTGACATGCATGAATCAGATGATTAAATCCTATACCTATGCCTAAACCGGATCATAAACACTATAAGTTTCTGTACAATTTCAACTTCAACAATGTTCACATCATAATGTAATCACTCACTATTTACATGAAATCAGGTTCAACCATACAAACCAAACATGACTCGTACACCAGCAGCTGATGATTTTTGGAAGTCATACGACGAATACGTAACATCCATACCACGAATATGTGACATGCATACCACGAATTGTAATATGCATACCACGAATTGTGACATTCATACCATGAATCGTGACATTCATACCACGAATCGTGACATTCATCCAACGAATCAGATGATTAAATCCTATACATATGCCTAAACCGGACTATGATTCATATCAGTTTGTATACAACTTCAACAATGTTCACATCACAATGTAACCACTCACTTGGTCACAATATGAAATAGACGTTGCCTTTCAGGAGGGTCCATGAGCTAAGCAAGAGCACTGAAAAAGCAGGAGGAAGAGTTAAATACGATGGGATCCTGATTTCTTAATATTCTAGCCGCATCTACACTAGTAGCCGATAATTCGTATCATATATAGCACGAATATGTGGCATGCACACCATGAATCTTTGACTGCCCTCCACTACTTAAAATGGATCATGATCAATATCAATCCATGTACAACTTTCGTAATATTCATATCACAACAACGATCACTATTTGTATGAAAATCAGATCCAACCATAGAAGTCTGACCAACGCGATCAATATCAATCCATGTACAACTTTTGTAATGTTCATATTACAACGATCACTACTTGGATGAAATTAGTGTTGAGTTTGTGGAGCCTGATTGTTTCAGACCTGACCATGATGCACTACGCAGAGCTGACGGGGTTCGGGACAGCGTCCCCGGAAGCTAAATGGGTTTTGAGATCTCTTGATAGGGGCAGTTTATGTAATTTTCTATACCCTATGTGCCGAAACCCTAGTATATGAGGGTTTATATGGGCGGCCGTCATATGTAACTTGTAATTGACTCTTTGCCTCTCAGATAGTGAAAAATCTCCAGCGACTCCGTGAATGTAGCCCTATTATGGGATGAACCACGTAAAAATCTTGTGTCCGTGCGTTCTTCTTCTTCTTCTTCTTTCTCCTTTCTAATCTAACAATTAGGCCCAATCATACAAAACTAACCAACGTGATCAATATCAGTATATGTACAACTTTTGTAGTGTTCATAACCAACGCGATCAATATTAGTATCTGGCATGGAAATGGAAAATCAATGTTATGATCTTAAAGAGGCCAATAAGTGGAGAAAAAACAATTATGTAAATTTATAGAGCTTGAAAAGCTATAACAAGCACAAATTTCTCCATGATTTACTCTTAATAAATGTTGAAACAGGACCCTTAACCTAATCTGTGACAAACCAAAACACCACAGCACCATGGGATATATGTCCTAGAAAAATGAGAAACTCTAGAGCTTCAAAACCTACATGAAATGCAAATTTTCTCCACGATTTAAACTTAATGCTCTACATTGTCAATAAGAGTGGCCACCCTTAGAAAACAAATGGGAGCAACTTTCATCAAAATCTTTAAAAGCATATGCTTAAAACAGTACCAACTATAGTTTAAACAAGCAGTAATAACGTACACAATGATTATTTGTGGTTTCTAGCCACAAATTATTCAAAGTGCTAAAGATACACCTAGTATATGTCAGCTTCGCCTTGGCCTTAACAAAAAGACTAACCTCTGAAGAGCTATTTGGGAGTAACTTTCACCAAATGCTCTCACAATAAATTTGACGAAGTCTACTCTGTCATTTTTTCAGGAATCAGAATACACATATGTGATAACAGGGAACAAAATTTGTCTTTGCTTGGCAGCATAATTGATTTCTAGACTTATTATAAATGTATCATTTTGCGTTCCAGAGCCATCTCAACTCCTAAGGAATGCTATTACTTCTGTTTCAAATGTCATTGTGCACCTATCGTGAAGCCGTTCATTATCCATTATTCTTAACGTGAAACCAGCACGCCATCAAATTCAATCTTACATACGAACTATTACAAGAATATTAAGGAGTGTTGTTTATATAGGCATATGTATAGGAGAGATCAAAGGGGTGATCGGAGCAAAGCGGGGGTTGTTCTATTGGAGGAGAAGGAGTGCTGCTTCCGACGAAGGGAGGCGATGTCTATGTGGGCGCTGCACTTCCGGCGATCGAAGATGGAACCTTACGGAGGAACATATCGAGGTTTCATTCCTTTAGGCTTGCGGGTGGATGATTAAACCAATCGGACCCGTTAACCCGTTAATATTGATATCATAAACAAAGCATATCCCTATCGCTAACCAAACAACATATAATAGACGGAGGTTTAAATACACGACCAGCTAGGCATGTGCAATGCACACGTCAACTGGCCGTGTGCACTGATAAGACTTAAAAAGTGCATAAATCACCCTTATAATTTGGTTTTGTTAGTCTCCGAGCAATGCTTCACTAACTATTTTTAACCTATTTTAGGTACAAAAGACCTCAGTAAGAGTTAGATCAAGTTTGGAGCTAAGATGAGCGCATTAGGGCAATTTCAGCATAAATGATCGATCATCACAAAATTAGAGGATCAATCATTTATATGCATTAACCTAACAGAGAGCACAGCATGAAGGGATCGATCATCAAGCATGAAAGGATCGATCATCTATGTACGTCAACAATGGTAGAGAGCAAGATCAAGATTTGAAGAGATCGATCTTCCTCCATTAAATGATCGATCACCCACGAGGCGTTAGCTAGAATACAAGGAAATGATCGATCATCGTTTATGAAGATGATCGATCATTTACGGGGCACAACCAGCAATAGAAGACTAAATGGATGAAGATCGATCATTTGTTTATCTGTGAAGAAAATCAAAGGCCCAGATCTAATCCGAGTTGAGGATGCTTCCTAAGTTATAAATAGAAAGTGTTCTAGGGTTTTAGAGGATCTTCTTCATCTCTTAGGGTTCTTCCTTGCTTCCTCTCTAAATTTCTACTTTAGAATCGGAAGATTTGATTCATGAGTGGAGCGTTTCATCAACTTTCATCGATGGTTCTTCTCTTCAAGATGAGTAACTAAACTTTAGCCTAGGGATTTCTATGATGTATTAAAGATATTATCTAGGGTTTCCTATGGATTCGAGCATTTATTCTTTTGATGGTTTTTAATGGATAAATCTCATATTTCCATATATTATTGGTGTTAATCTGATATTGTGGATGAATGATTTGTTCTATTATGCCCTAAATCTAGGTCTTGTGCATGTTAGAGACTAGGGATGAAATTGTTTCATGATACTTTCATGCTAGAACCATGATTGATCTATGTTTATGAATCCTAAACCCTAGATTAAGATTATAGGAGTGCTAGAATCACTACCTTAGTGCTAAAATCACTGAGACCTATATTCCTAACCTATCATTTATTCTTATTATTATTGATTTGGCTTTCTTAAAGAGCTAGAACCACTTTGACTTATTCACCCAATATCCTTTTTTTTATGTTAGTCATTCTAATGAAGAATTCTTACGAATCTTTGTTGAATGATTGGTAGATCTAGCCATTCTCGTATCAATCTTTAGAAAATCATCTATAATCTATGGATTTGCTCTCATTCTAGGAAAACCTAGATAGTTCTTTATTACGGATTAGAAATTCTGAGCTTATTCTCATTAGATTATTATTCTGAATTAATTTAATTCTAGTTAAGAATAGTTTAATATTTCTTTTCCCTGTGGACCGACTCGGACTCATTGCTATCTACCCATAAAGTAGTTAGTTAGTGATTCGGATTATAAATTTCTAATTTTGGCGTTCTTGTTAAGACCACGACACTTTTCAAGGCGTGTCAAAATTTTGACGCCGTTGCCGGGGAATAGGATGGTTAAGTTAATTGCTTAGTGTAGTTTTATTTCAATTAGTTAGTTTATTTCGCTTATTATATAAAAAGATCAAAATTAATATTAGTGCTAATATTTCCTATCTTTCTGACTGAGTGTTAGGGACTTTGACGAAGCACCTTCCAAGTGAATATGAAGGGGAATCGGTTAAATCTTCACAGAGATAGCACTGTTTCTATTTCTAAACTTTGTTTGCTCTTGTGATATGATGCATGAATGAATGTTAGTGAAGATTCTGATTTGAATATTACATTGCAAGAATTTTTGAATTCTCGTATTGCTTGGCATTGATCTTTGCATCTTTCATCTGATTCATCCATGGAAAATCCTAACCCAAATGATCATAATGATCATGAGGAAAACTCGAACCATCCTGAAGATCAAGGCCGCATGGCTATGAAGGATTTCTAGGTTCCCATTTCATTTACTTCTAATTTGTGCATTCAACCCCCAGTTATAAGAGCTGCACATTATGAAATTAAACCTCAATTTCTTCAATCTCTTTATGCTTTTCATGGTTTATCTCATGAAGATCCTTATAGTCATATTGAAGAATTCATCTTGATTAGTTCTACCGTGAAAGTTAATAAGTTTAGGGAAGATGCTTGGAGATTGAAACTCTTTCCTTTTATTCTTAAGGGCAAAGCTAAATATTGGCTTACATCTTTAGAGCCCAGATCCATCACGACTTGGCCGCAACTTCAAACTCAATTTCTTGATAAGTTCTTTTCGATTACCAAGACTAGTGATCTTAGAAAAGAAATTTCATCTTTTAAACAAGCCGATGATGAACTTTTGTATGAAGCATGGGATAGATATAGAAAACTTATTAGGAAGTGTCCTCATCATCAATTTCCTCAGTGGGCCATCATAGAGAACTTTTATAAAGGGCTTAAAGAGAAACATCAAATGACTATCGATGCCGTATGTGGAAGAGTATTTATTACAAATCCTCTTGATGATTCATGGAGACTTTTTGAGAGATTAGCTGAAAATTCTCAACATTATGCTTCATCTTCTAGGAATACCCGTGATTCTTCCATTCAATCTAAACCTAGAGGTATTTCTTGAATTAGATGAATCTACTCGTTTAGCTCAACAAGTAGATGCTTTAGGTAGAAAGCTTGGCCAAATTCTAACTCAAATGACAAACCAAGTTGTTTCTTCAAATCCTTCATTACCTCCTTATTCAGGAGATATATGTTTCTTATGTTCCAATTCTGGCCATGATGTTACTGATTGTCATTTAGCGCCTCATTATCTAGAATTAGTTCAGGAACATGTTAATGCAATTTATAATCATTCCAAACCAGCATATGATCCATATTCTAATACCTATAATGCTGGTTTATGAAATCATCTGAATTTCTCTTGGAGAACACCTGGCCAACAACCTAAATCTTTCAATCCAAGACCACCGATTAACAATCAAAATCCGAATTATCCTCCTAAAATTCAACCTTCATATAGGCTTCCTCAAAATTATCCCTCTCAAGTGCCATATCAGTCTCAACCTTCTCAATCTTGGGGATATAAGCCGTATGGACCGCCGCAACCACAAATACCTTAAAATCAATCTTCTCTTCCTCCACCACAATCGAATCGAAGTCCACATATTGATGATAGACTTGTAAAGGCTCTTGATTATTTTAGAGCTTGTACCCAATTGATTAATTCTCATTCTCAAGCTTTAGCTAAGATGGAAACTCAACTGAGCCAATTAGCTAATTCTATGTCTAGGAGAGAAGAGGGTAGATTACCTAGTCAACCGATTCCTAATCCTAGAGGTCAACAGTCCATTGATTCTTCTCACGAACAAGTTCAAGCAGTAACTACTTTACAAAGTGGAAAGACCTTTGTTAATGTTGAAAACCCGGCCGAGGAATATTTAGAATAAGATTATGCATCTCAATCTCAACCTCAATCATGTAATGCAAATCCTTCCACTTCTCATGAGTCATTCGATAGGGACTTGCATGCATCAAATGATAATATTTTGCCTGAAAATGCGATTCCTACTCGTCATGATTCAAAAAAGGATTCTAATGCATGAACCTCATCACTTGAGCCGAATCCTAGGACCTATGTTCCGAAAGTTCCTTTTCTTGACGCCCTAATAGATCCGACTTCAACTACTTCCAAAAGTTCTAAACTTGATGAAATGATGAAAGTTTTCAAAAAAGTTCATATCAATTTTCCTCTTTTGGATGCTATCAAACAGATTTCTTCTTATGCAAAATTTCTGAAAGATTTATGCACTCATAAGCGTCAATCTAGATCTCATGTTTCCAAAAAGATTTTCTTGACTGAACAAGTGAGTTCAATCCTTCGTAGTGATATTCCTCCTAAATTCAAAGATCCAGATACTCCTACTATTTCCTGCACTCTAGGAAACCGTTTGATTGAAGGAGCTTTACTTGATTTAGGAGCTAGTGTGAATCTCATGTCTTATTTGTTATATTCCAAGTTTGGTATAGGAGAACTTAAACCAACTGCCATGACTCTACAGTTAGCTGATCGTTCAATTAAAACCCCATGGGGTATGTTTGAAGATGTTCTCATTAAAGTTGAACAATGTGTGTTTCCTGTGGATTTTGTGGTGAGCAATGTGTGTTTCCTGTGGATTTTGTGGTGTTGGATATGGAACCGAGTGTGCGAACTAAGAAAACCGTTCCTATAATTCTTGGTCGACCTTTCTTAGCTACTGCCAATACTTGCATTAATTGTAGGGATGGTATTATATTGTTACTTTTGGAAATATGGAATTGAAATCGAATATTTTTCATACGTCAAAACACCATGCATATGATGATGTTTGTTTTCTGATAAATGCTTTGATGAATAATGATGATATCGATATGTGTGTGGATGATGCGATGTATAAGATAGTGCATGATGATGATGTGTCTAGTGGAAGTTATACGAGTGCATGTGATGCTTCATTCTTAGATGATGATGATGTGGTAGTTAGAGATGATTTGCCAGATCTGAATAGTGATTTTCCAGAACTACGTGATGAGATTGTGGATGTGAATGATGATATACCAACTTGTGATGCTAATGGTCTTGATATTATTGATGATGCGAAGGATTGTGATTTCTATGAGGATGTTTGCGATATTTCTTGGAAGAAAATTCCGATTGAATCGTTACCTCCAACTTCTTCAACTCCAGCTTTACCATCTTTGATTATGCCGCCTAAGCTTGATTTGAAAGCATTGCCTTCCAATCTTAAATATGTTTTCCTTGGACATGCTTCTACGCTCCCTGTGATTATCTCCTCATCATTAACCAAAATTCAGGAATCTCAATTGATTGCAGTTCTTAGGTTACATAGGAGAGCCATTGGATGGTCCATAGGAGATCTTAGAGGTATTGACCATTCTATTTGCATGCATCACATACATTTAGATGATAAAACTAAAAGTGTTAGAAAGATACAACGTCCTCTTAATCCTTTGATGAAAGAGGTGGTCATGAAAGAGGTAATGAAACTCCTAGATGTTGGTATCATATACCCGATTTCTGATTCTAAATGGATTAGCCCAACTCAGGTAGTTCCTAAGAAATATGGGATTACTGTAGTTAAAAATGAGAAAGGAGAAGAAATCGCAACCTGTCAGATTACATGTTGGAGAGTGTGTATTGAGATTAAATGCTTTGACTATGAAGGATCATTTTCCTTTACCTTTTTATTGATCAGATCTTAGAAAGGTTAGCATGTCAATCGTACTATTGTTTCCTTGATGGTTATTCAGGTTATAATCATGTAGTCATAGATCCAATCTACCAAGAGAAAACGACCTTTACTTATCCCTTTGGAACATTTGCGTATAGAAGAATGCCTTTTGGTTTGTGCAATGCTCCAGCTACGTTTCAACGTTGTATGCTTTCGATTTTTGGGGATATGAT
This sequence comes from Narthecium ossifragum, assembly GCA_963920575.1. Classification (NCBI taxonomy): domain Eukaryota; kingdom Viridiplantae; phylum Streptophyta; class Magnoliopsida; order Dioscoreales; family Nartheciaceae; genus Narthecium; species Narthecium ossifragum. The sequence goes on from OY986966.1 coordinate 8,699,674, forward strand.
TGAGCAATTTCTAGAAATTTTCATGGATGATTTCTCTGTTTTTGGCAAAAGTTTTGAATCTTGTTTTGCAAATCTATCTAAGGTTCTTGCTAGATGTGAAGAAACTAACCTTGTGCTTAGTTGGGAGAAGAGTCATTTCATGGTTAGTGAAGGAATTGTGCTTGGCCATGTGATTTCGAGTAGATGGATAGAAGTAGATAAAACGAAACTGGAATTAATTTCTAAATTGCCCCCTCCTTCTTCAGTTCGTCAAATCCGATCATTCTTATCGTAGATTTATCAAGGATTTTAGAAAAATATCCCGACCTCTCTATGCTTTGCTTTTGAAAGATGTTCCTTTCATGTTTGATGAATTATGAGCTTTCAACATCCTTCGTGATTCGCTATCTTCAGCACCTATTTGTAACCCTCCTATTTATGATCATCCTTTTGAGATTATGTGTGATGCTTCTGATCATGCCGTTGGTGTTGTACTTGGGCAAATGATTGATAAATTGCCTAGAGTTATCTATTATTGTCGCGCCCCGACCCGCGTAGGCCCAACCGGGCCGAGCGACGCGAACCGGAACCTAAGCTACTGCAGAAATTTTGGCGAGGTTTCCCTCTAATCATAGTGGTCTCCCTAGCAATTCATAATCATCCTGTATTAAACAAACAACTACAAACCTCAAAACTGAAACTGAATATATTACAAATCCTCAACAGGGTCAAAGTTATACAAATCTCTCCCGAAGGAGGCTAACTAAGCAAAAGGGTGTAAGTAGAAGATCACCGCTCCTCAAGCACCGCCAGACGCCGCCACGTCACCAAACGCCTGCCCGGTAGGGGCGACCGAAGAAGAGCTAGCGCCAGCACCTGCAAAACGCAGCCCGGGTAGGAGTGAGCACTAAGCTCAGCAGGAACATTACACTACGACACTCACAGGGGAGGGAACACAACAGTGTCGTCCCCAAGCCAGACCTAAGTGTATACAAGGGTCCCATAACCCCACCGGGGTCCGTGAACGCAGGCCCAAACACTGCATACTCTCAACAGGACACAAGACACTGTTTGGCGGGCAAGCACACCGGTGGGCAGGCACACTCTCACTCAAGAGTCAAGAACACCGGACACCGGCTACACCTTAGATTCAGCTTGGAGTCGACACGACCTCTAAACATCAAACCACATGTATTCATGTCATTGATAGGACTTGAAAAGTGTCGTTCCTTAACAAGTCTAATCAAATTTACAAATTTATAATCAAACTACTAACTAACTACTTTAGGGGTAGTGACCAGTGAGTCCGAGTCGAATCCACAGGGAATGCGTAGGAAAATAATTAAACTACTAAACTCAATCTAAGTATTCCTACCAATAAGTTGGGAAAAGATTTAGAATTGAAACTAAACTAACTTTATACTAAAGGATTTATAAATACGAGAAAAAGGTACCAAGGAATTCTTAATCAATAATCAGGATTCTACCATGCCTTCCTAAGATCATGGCACATTAATCACGCTGAATAGCTTTCCTAATGTTTGATAAGTGAATGGCTAGTTCTCCATATCACTCAACAAGTTCTGGTTAGGATTCCTTGTTGGTAAGAATAATTATTTGAAAATCAGTGACCGAATGATTAGTTACGTTCACTGCTAATGAACCCTCTGATTAGGATGAATTCATCGCAAATAGTAGTACTGATATGGATTTAGGTGTAAGATCAAGATGGGTTTAGCATCTTAATAGCCAAAACTATAAAGGTAGGATGTATAAAGGATTACAGATAGAACATAGTGGGACTAGCACTACTATAGTGGGACTAGCACTATACAATCCCTAATCACGAAGAAGATTTCATCCGAGATACCATGGGACTAGCATGATCCTCTTATTTGGATGAATCCCATCCAAGCCCTAACATACACAAGCTCCGGAATCAAGTGCAAACCAGAACAACCCATACATCCAGCAAGAAATCAACACCAAGGTATGAGGAAAATAGAAATCAATACATATAAGCCAATCAATAATGTATACAAGCCCTAGATCTAAGAAATCCCTAATAAAAACCCTAGTTACATCATAAGAATCCCATGATTAGGGTTTTAGCTACTCATCTTTAGGGGCCGATCCATAGGTGGAAGTCGATGATCTCCTCCCACCATGGATCTCCTCCTAAGAATCTCTAAAGAAAAGTTAAAAAGAGGAAAGAAACTATTCTCCCTATCCAAGAGAGAAGAAGACCCCAAAAACCCTAAAAGATGCCTATTTATAGCCTAGGTATCACCCTTAACTCGGATTAGATCTGGGCCTTTGATTTTCTTCACTGTGAAGGTAGGATCGATCCTTCCATGGGTGTCGGATCGATCCTTTGCATCAAAATCTTCAATTTCTGGCTACGCCCGAGTCGGATCGATCCTTCCAGGGGTGTCGGATCGATCCTACTCAGTAGGATGGATAGTAGGATCGATCCTACTGTAATAAGCTGAAAAATATGTGTTCTGTCAGTCTGCTGCATAGACGGATCGATCCTACCAGGGAGACGGATCGATCTGTCTTTCCTGAGTATTTACTGTTCTGCCATCCAGACTGCGCCATCGGTACTAAAAATGTCATAACTTCTTCTAGGAAACTCGGAATCACAAACCGTAAACTTCTCCCAAAATTAGACTTCAAGAGCTTTCCAACCATATATGACACATCATCTGGTTCTTCCTGAACAAGTATAGTTTAATCTTCAAAACTAATCCATCTTCATTCCTTTGCTCCTAACGGGTTCTTTATTTGTTCGTTTTAGCACCAAACATGATCTAATCTTCATTCAAGGCTCTTATACCTGAAATACATCATAAACTATCAAAATAGCATTGCTCAGAGACTAACGAGACCTAGTTAAAAGGGTGATTTGTGCACTTTTCACGTCTTATCAGTCATCTAACCCTATCATCGATATCGACTGAATACTACAAATCGAGTCATGGACCAAGCTACCCGCAACGGTCCTAGAGCTAGATCCGGACTACCCGAAAGCCCCGGATCATCGATCAACCCAACGCCAGCATCCTACTCATATATAAGTAACGCACAAATACAATGCATGATATGATCATGCGCAGGATAAAATAGGTAAGGATGCAACAGTATGTGATGGTACATTGAACAAGGTCTCGGCACGGCATCCTGCCGGCTCGGGGTGGTGAACAGGTAAGTAAGGCCTAGGAGCTGCTGCAGTGGTACCACCACCAACTGCCAACAGTCCACCACAACACCTGCATCGGGAAGCACCCCCGCAAACAACAGCTCACAGACATCACAGATAAAGCCCTCGGTGCACGCCGGCATGCAAGGCTAAGGAAAGTTGTAGGGCTACCCGCCCATTTATTCTAAACATCCCGAGAGTCATCACTCCCCCGGTTCACCATTGCCCCTATTATAGAGCTAACATGCTTAAACATATGAACCATGTATAAGACAATAAAGAAAACCGTCATACAAAGCCCCGCGGACAAAAGCCAATTGAAAACACCCCTCAGCCACAAGAAGATCGATCTTCTTAGTGCTTGGGAGAAAACTCGTCCTTGTCAACCGAAAGAGATTGATCTTCTCCACCAGAAGCATCGATCTTCTTCGTGACATGGAGCCTGCCATACCAGCCTAGGCAAGGATCGATCTTCTCCAACCGAAGGATCGATCCTGCTCGGGCTGGGCATGACGCTCCACAAGGGATCGATCTTTCCTCAAGAGAGATCGATCCGAATGGGTTCTCCGGCGGCCGGACGGCGAGAAATACAGCCAAAAAATACAACCAAACCCCCCCCCCCCCCCCCCCCCCAAACTCTGAGATCTGATAGAACAAGGAACCACGAGTCCAAAACCGGTGAGATCATGGAAAACAAACATGTATTTTAACGGATCTAAGCGAAAGATCACAATCAAATCGGAAAATTTCTAAAAACTCAAAATATTGTAGGTAGGATCCCTACCTAAGCAATAGCAACTTCAATCCTAACTGCTAGGCCTTGGATCGTCCTCAAATTCCTTCAAAATCAACAGATCTGAGCTCAAGATCAACGGATTTCAAAAGGATTCAAAGAAATCCGTTGCGTCCGCTTTATAGGCGGACGAACCGACCTATGAGGGATCGATCTCTTCTCAAAAGAGCTCGATCACTCATGACGATCACAGCTTGACTTTCTAGCACAAGGAAATCGATCTCTTAGCCAAAGAAGATCGATCCAATTTGTCCAGAAAGCTAGACTTGGGCAAGAACTCAAGCCCAAGCCCGGATCTTTAGATCCCGGGTCCCACTAACCATTTTAGACAAACATTACCACAAACATGATCAGTGTGTGCACACGCGGGTGTGAAACAAGCCGACAAGACACAATTTACCAAATTGCCCTTGCGGTCTACAACGAGCCACAGGAGTAGAGGGACGGGTCCTCACAATTATGCTAGCAAAACCTTGAATGAAGCTCATGTTAATTATACCACCACTAAAAAGGAATTGCTAGTTGTGACTTTTGCCTTGAAAAAGTTCCATTCAAATCTTCTTGAATCCAAGGTTATTATTTTCACCGATTGATACCACTCAAATGTGTCTCGCACAGCGGTCGCGGTGCAGTACTGTATAAGAAAGGTCGAACCCACAAAGAGACAAGCAGAAATGATCCAGAAACACAGCTAACAATATATTGAAAACAATCAAGAACTTAAGATCTAACTAAACTAAATTAGATTAAAAGATTAATGATAATGTAAGATTAACTAGAGAGATCAAGGTTTTAAGAAGGCTAGGCGTCAGGAATCCCTTTGCTCAAACTTAGGTTCTTCTTTTACCAACGGTTCATTCAATACTCAATTAAAGGATTCACATCCCAATCACCTTAACCGGAAGATATGGAACTATACACCTAACAAAATATATAAATGTCTCCTCCTACAATTGACACTTCCTTGTTATAGCTCTAACTTTATCCTACAAAAACCTAAGAATATACAATATCGGCTGTCACTATAGGCAACGTATAGCAAAAGTTCCTCGGGACAAAGCCCTGACCATATCTTACCAGATCTCTAAGAATATACAATACCAACTCTCACAATTGGAAATGCATAGCAAAGATTTCACGAGATAAAGTAGGTAAACAATAGATATAACCATGGGATTACAAGATCATGAAAGAAGCATGACTAGATTCATAATATCATTCATCCACATAGAAATCCATAATCTGAAAATAATCCTTGAAGATTCAATACATAGAAAAGAGTTTATCAATAAAGATTAAAACTATGAACCATGATGAAGAAGAAACCCTAATCCTTGCTAGGTCATCCGTCCGCCATGCCCGCGGATTACTCGGCCATGGATGGATATTTCTTCATCTTCTTCCTTGTCTTTCTCCCCTCCAAAACTATGTAGAAAACCCCCTTGGGAGAGGCCAAATTTCGGATTAAATAACTATATATATAGGGGAACTCCCGAAATTAAGGTTTTAGTTGAGTTGGACTTCTGGTGCAACTTGAATTTCCTGAATTAATCCTAGCGGCCTATTCCGGTCGCAACTAGGTCCAATCTTGCCAGAATTTGGAAACTTGATCAACACGGAAGTTGAATATTAGAAATGCTTCTATCCGATCCCGAAGATTTCATAATATTCAGAGTTATCTGAAATATTTGATGAATATTCTTCTCAGCTTCGACAGAATAGTTTTCCAACTTGTGTAACTTCATCTATTCTTCAAATCTGCTATCAGACCATCCATAATCTCATAAACTGTCCAATAGAAAAGTTGTAGATCTCTGAGCCTTCTATCATGTATTCAAATTGCAGAATATTTGGACTTCCAGGGAATATTTTCCAAATATTTTCCTACCAGTCGATGAAACTGTATTTTTCCTCATTTTTCGTAACTTTGGTCGCCCCGACTAAGATCGATCTTCCTAGGGCAAAGGATCGATCTTCTTGAAACTAACTCTGTCACATAAATGATCGATCATTTTAGGGGAAGATGATCGATCATTTGTCTTGAATATTTTCTCTTTTGCCACTCAGACTGCGGCATCGGTGCTAAAAATACCGTAACTTCCTCTAGAAAACTCAGAATCATGAACCGTAAAATTCTCTAGAAACTAGACTTCAAGAGCTTTCCAATGGTGTATGGTACATAATCTGGTTCTTCATGATCATGTACAGTTTAATTTTCCAAGTTGACCCATATAATCTTTTTTGCTTATGTTAGCCCCAATTTCTTGCATTTTCCAAATAACTGTGTGAAGCAACATGTAGATATAAAAATAGTACTAAAGATCTTGATTAAGGATAATAATCCAGCAATTGAGATGGTTATAAGACTATTTAGAGTGCACTTTCATGCACTCATCACCGATCATTTTGCCTTAAGATATCTTGTAGGAAAGAAAGAACTCAAGCCGAGATTAGTCCGTTGGATTATGCTTTTGCAAGAGTTTGATCTTGAATTAAAAGATAAAAAGGGAGCTTTGAATGTAGTAGCCGATCATTTATCTAGACTTCTCTTAGATGTGATAAACGATTCAACTCTGATTAATGACACATTCCCTGATGAACATCTTTTCGTTGTTAATCATCCTCCTACGCCTTGGTATGCACATATTGTGAACTATCTTGTCACTGGATTTATTCCTTCTCATTGGACCAAGCAAGATAAAGATAAATTCTTCTCTGAGTTAAATCCTAGGTTTGGAATGATCCGATTCTTTTGAAACATTGTCCTGATCAAATTATGCGATGTTGCATACCTGAATATGAGATTATTTCAATATTGACCACATGTCACTCTCATGCTTGTGGAGGACATTTTTCCAGTCGAAGAACTGCGGCCAAAATCTTTCAATCTGGTTTCTACTGGCCGACTATATTTCACGATGCCCAGAGTTTTTCTCAAGCTTGCATTAGATGTCAACAGCTTGGCAATATTTCCAGTAGGAATGAAATGCCACAAACTCCTATCATTATTTGCGAAATTTTTGATGTTTGGGGCATCGATTTTATTTATCCTTTTTCTCCTCCAAACGGATTCATGTACATTCTTTTAGGGCCTATTTGGCAGCATGGAATGGGGGCGAATCCGTCGGATCCCGGATTCCAGCGTTTGGAGCACCGGCGGATTCAAAAAAACGAAATCCGCCCAAGGGCGGATACCAAAATCGGTGTCCACTCGTGGACGCTCGTGATGAGCGGACGCCGTTCACGGTATCCAATCTTGTGGATACCACGGATTCCAGATCCTGGATCCCGGATTTCGTGCGGGATGCGAGCCAAACAGGCCCTTAGTAGTTGATTACATATCCGGCTAGGGCTCGTAGCCGTTGTTCTTTTGTTTCCCCTTTCCTTCCTTCCTAGCCATGTCTCATGTGAGGACCCGTGCCTCTAATCTGGTTCGACTATGTAGGCCGAGGGCTTGGCTTGGCTGGTTTGGCTCGGTTGGCCTTATTGAACGATTGCGATGATCATTGTAATTCTAGAGGTATTTTCGTAATTTGCCCATGCATAGTTGATTTCACACTCGCGTTAGTATATACACGGTCTTATGGATGATGTATGTGATTTTTAGGACCTAATCTAGCACTTGATGGCATCTTTATGCCATCTATCAACCTTATAACCCCTAGTTCCTTAGATGGATGGGTGCCATGTGGCACCATCTAATATAAATATGATGAGCTTTTAGAAAACCCCCATCACTTCCATTCATTATTGTTCCTATTAAAAATTTAGAGAGTATTGGGGGCTTGAAGAGGGACTAAACCATCAAATCTTGGAGGGCTGAGGGTTGGAGGGAGTTAGATTTAGGAAGCAAAACTTGGAAAATGTTAGAGGTAGGGTTTCTACCCCTAAAACATTTGTTTAGGTCATATGTTTTTAGGTTGAATGGGTTCTTTGTGATTTTCTCTTCTCCTACATGTTTGTTAGCATTCTGTCATAGTTAGCCCCTAGATCTATATTGTTTAGTGGTTGTTTGTTTGGCATTTTGAGTTTTAGTCTCAATCGAGAGGATTCTTCAAGTTGGGTTTTCAATGGCTTCCCGAACTCGGTTCGATCTGAATTTTTGATCTATTATTTCAGATATAGGGTAGAGCCTATCTAAAACTTTGGTGAGATTTTGATAGATTTTGCGATAATTATGGTCTATTTTATTATTTCAGACTGCAAGTGGTAAATTTGGGCTTTTGATGGGTTTTTGATACCCGTTTGAGCCAATTTTTTGATGTGTTGTTGTCGATAACCTGTAAATTTCATATAATTTTAATGAATACATTGCTATTTATAAAGGAGACTCTGCCGATTTTGTTAAGAACTGGAGGATAATATTGTTCAAAGTAGATGTGAAAATCGTTATATACTTGTGCGCCTATTGATGATGTAAACAGGTTTAGGTTGCTCATGCCTCGATCTGGATGGATTTTCTGGGTCGGGGCGTGACAGTATGATATTAGAGCAGCCTGTAGGTATGTCACACCCCGACCCAGAAAACCCATCCAGGACGAGGCGTGAGGGTCCTAACACTATTCATCATCAACCGGCGCAGTACAAGCGGAAAGGATAAACAATTTAAACATATGCATCCCAGAGGCTAAACAGATATTGATTAATATATTGAGAGCATGCTGACCAAGAATTAGATCTAATGGAAGTCTAATTTCCACATATTAGACTAATCAATTTCTAAATCTCTGTTTCGCAGCAGTTTGGGAAACAATTCATCAAAAATCGTAGGAAAATCCAAAAATCATGAAATCAGCGGCAAACGAAAGATAACTCGATGATCTACAACTTTCATCTTGAAAGTTTCACGAGATCATGCATGAATGAGCCGGGATCTGAGCTCGAACAGTTCAGCCCACAGAAAAACAGGGCTTCGATGAAATCCGGGAAAAAGCTTGCATAAATCCGGATAAAACCAAGATCAAATCCTACCAAGCTCTAATCAGTTTATAAACAAGCTTATAGGCATCATATAACACAAATAAAAACATGGATCTAACAACCAAACCCTAGATCTAACATACCCTAATGATATAGGTAGAAACCCTACCTTCTGTGTCAATCTGGTCAGCGGCCCTGCAACCCTGGAGAAGTCCCGCACGAACCTCCGGTAGTAACCCGCCAAGCCGAGGAAGCTGCGGACCTCGAACACTGTCGCCGGTCTCGGCCACTGTAGCACTGCCTCGATCTTGGCCGGATCAACTGAAATACCTGTCGCTGACACCACGTGCCCCAGAAACTGCATCTCAGGGAGCCAAAACTCACATTTGGAGGCCTTGGCATACAGCCTATGCCCCCTCAGCAACTGTATTTACAGGGGAGGCTCTCGCCGTTTGATTTTAGAGTTTAGGACCCTCACGTCCCGGTCCGGATGGGTTTTCTGGGTCGGGCGTGACAAGGTATGTTAGCCGGATTGTGCCAGCGAGGACGTTGGGCCTCTAAGGGGGTTGGGTTATGAGACCCGGGGTATTGGGTGTCGGTGTTCGCCTGGAGGACGTGTGGCCGAACCAGGTAACCGGGTAAACAACCCCACGTTGATAATAAATATATTAGTAACCTTTATAAGACACAACGCGTTTTAAAGTCGTGATGACAGTGATTCGTCAGAAAATTCCAACGTTAAGCGTGCTTGCCTTGGAGCGGTCCCGGGATGGGTGACCCATTGGGAAGTTTTTTCAGATTTCTGTGGTGAGCCAAAAGCGAACAATATTGTGTCGGGTGGGGTCCTCGGGTGGATCCTGGACGGAGCCCGCAGGCCCTGGGCGACCCCGTCTTCACTGTTTCAAATGAATAACCCAAAAACATCTCAAAATGACAATAGTACCCTTGTTTTATTTTTTTCCATCATTTTCTCTCTCCTCTATCTCCTCTCTCCTCCGATGAGACAACCCTCACCTTCTCCGCCGCCCACCCACTCCGGCGACCACCCCCTTCCCCGGCGATCTCCCCTGCGACAACCCTCCCGACCTCGGCTCTGGACACCGTCACCCCGGCTTTTCTCTCTCCTCTTCTTCTATCTCCACCCACGGCCGGCTCGCCTCCCAGCCATCGTCTCAACAAAACATAGTCTCGATCGCCATCAGTTCAAGCGGCTCGATTGGATCCAGGGCTGGCTCAAGCGGCCGGATCGGGCCCGAAGAGGGTCGGAGGAAGGGTTGTAGATGCGAGGGGGCGTCGGATCCGGGGCTGGGCGGAGCTGGAGGCCGGTGGGGAGGTGGAGTCTGATGGGTCGGAGCAAGGGTTGTAGAGGCGGGGAGGGCCGAGATCCGTCGGCCCCCTGCCGGCAAATACCCGGTCGGAGATCTTGCACCATTCCCCGTCGCAATCCGCAGTCACGGCACCCCGCCCTTGCTCGCGGCTGTCGTCCCCTGCGACCAGCTCTCCCTTAACTGGTTGGGTTTGACTAAATTGGGTCTGAATTAGTTCCACCAGGGCCAGCAATCTGGTTCGATCAGATCGAATCTGATCCAGCCCAACTTCATCCAGCCTGAATCAAAATTAGATCTAATTAACCTGATGAACCCATATATGAGCCGAGACCTAAAGCTGTGAAATTTCTTTTATCAAAATACAATTTACGCATCAAAATTATGCATTTTCATCTTTCTAAATTCATTTTCATCTTTATAAATTCATTGTATCTTTTTACATGCATTTTCATCTTTCTAAATTTATTTTCATCTTTTTAAATTAATTTTCATCTTTTTACATGCATTTTCATCTTTTTAAATTCATTTTCATCTTTCTAAATGCATTTTCATCTTTCTAAATGCATTTTCATCTTTCTACATTAATTTTCATCTTTCTAAATTTATTTTCATCTTTTAAATGCATTTTCTTCTTTCTAAATATATTTTCATCTTTCTAAATTCATTTTCATCTTTTTAAATGCATTTTCATCTTTCTAAATGTATTTTCATCTTTCTAAATTCATTTTCATCTTTCTAAATTCATTTTCACCTTTGTAAATTCATTTTCACCTTTGTAAATTCAATTTCATCTTTCTAAATTCATTTTCATCTTTCTAAATTCATTTTCATCTTTCCAGCATTTTCATATTTCTAAATGCATTTTCATCTTTTTAAAGGCATTTTCATCTTTTTAAATTCATTTTCATCTTTCATGAATTTTCATCTTTTTAACTCTACTTTCATCATTTTAAATGTATTTTCATGTCTTTTAACTTTATTTTTATCTTTTTAACTCTATTTTCATCTTTTTAAATAGATTTTCATATTTTTAAATGCATTTTCATCTTGCATGCATTTTCATTTTTTTAACTCTATTTTCATCTTTTTAAATTCATTTTCATCTTTTTAAATGCATTTTCATCTTTTTAACTCTTCAAATTACAACTTAATTGGCTGAAATTCTCCATCAAGAGTCTCTTCGGTCACATCCACTTTTCTTCTATAAATTTCTTTATCTTTTTCCATATTTTTTCCTGTTTTTCTACCACTTTTCCCTATTTTTCGACCCTTTTCCCTATTTTTGCTAATTTTTCGGCTTTTCTCTCTCCTCTTCCTCTATCTCCACCCCTGGCTCGCCTGCCAAGCCATCGTCTTAACAAGACATTGTCTCGATTGCCATCGGCTCAAACGGCTTGATCGGATCCGGGGGTGCCTCAAGCAGTCGAATCGGGGCCGGAGATGGTCGGAGGAAGGGTTGTAGAGGCGAGGGGGCGTCGGATCCGAGGTTGGGTGGGGCTGGAGGGCCACGGGGAGGTGGAGTCTGATGGGTCGGAGGAGGGTTGTAGAGGCGAGGAGGGCCGAGATTTGCCGCCCCCCCTGCCGGCACATACCCGATCGGAGATCTCGGTGAGGCTGGCCTTGACGGTGAGCAAGGCAATGCTGGAGTCAGCGATGATGGGCAGTACGACCCCCGTGGTGCCCACCACCTTCCCGAAGCCCAGCCATTCGATTTCCCTCTTCTCGCACCGTCCTCCACCATTCCCCGACACGATCCAACACCGGGATCCGCCCAAGGTCCATCACCCTCCCATATCCGCCCAGATCCGCCCTCCTCACGAAGCTTCCACCCTCCTCCGGAGACGCCGCGCCCACCCGACAGCTCCGCTCTGCCTAACAATGCCGTTGACACCTCCTCACGAAGCTCACCCTCCTCCGGTGAGGCCGCGGCCACCCGACAACTCCCCCTCCTCTTGGATCCGGCTGCTTCCGCCTCCTTCCCCAGTTCTGTCGTCACCGCGCCCACCTGACAACGCCGTTGACGCCTCCCGTCTCCAAGGCCTAGCTTTCACTGGAAACCAACGCCGCCCGACAAGACCTCGTCACTGCTTGCCTTCCCGGCCTCTGTCCACGTCAGGAGCCCATCCGAGCTCCTCCTCCCTCTTGAATCCAGCTACTTCCTCCTTCCCCAACGCCGATCAACATCGTCGTATCCCAACTCCGGCGACCCTCCACCGCGCGCGCCGCTGTGCCGCCGCCACCATGCCTAGTAGTCATATTTTTTATTTTAATGTTCAGTAGTGCACTACTGAATACTATATTAGCAAGTCGGATAGTAGTGCACACTTAGCAATATGTTGAATTTCATTCTATCCTTAAATATAGTACATGACTGTGGTGTTCACTTAGCAATAATTGTGGTGCATATAGAATTGCATATAGGCAAGGAGCTTGCATATAAGATTTCATTCTATCTTTGAATAAAATTTTGATAAACAAATTTAGTTCGCTTTATTAGTAGGTTTTTTAGAAGTAGATGCTTTCAAACATTTGTGCAATAGTTAGGTGACGAATAATGAGATATATGCATTACATATTATTGCATTAGGGGAAACGATTCCTGTGACAATTGAAATCTTCATGTTTTAAAATTGTGCTACAAATTCAAGTCAAGAATGGCACAAAAGATGACCAGAGAGCAGGTGATAGAGGAATTAAAGCCAAGATTAGACTACAGAAGCAAGTGCCAATCACTCGAACTAGTTTACAAGATCGCGTAATAACAGGTATAATACTCTCCTGTTCTAAGCCAATGACAACAGCCTCCTTCACAACAACTAAGAGGACTCACTGTTAATTTTGCCCCACTTTCGTACGCGTATTCTTTAAGTGGAACAATTAACATGTGATGAAGGGATATTGGTGTTGGACAAAATCAGTAAACAAGCTCTGGCTCAAACTCTGCGAAATCAACAGATCCGGACTCTACAGGTGGCATGAGATACGCTGCAATGAGTTCAGACACCAATGCTGCAACAAGAGGGACCTTCTTCAAGTTCTTCACAAACGCAATTTCCTCGGCCTCCCCAACAGCAATCAGCTTCTCATTGATTTCAACCATCCTATCCAACTTCCTCTTAAATTCAGGGTTTTCAACGTCCGGAACGGCTGGGAAAATCCTCGCCGTTGTGCGATTGGTCTGCAAAAATTGATGAGACCAAGTTGTTTTAATATATCTTCTAAGGCAAGTGATGAGTCATGAATTATACATAATTAAACCCTTTAAATTACCTTTGTTAGTCTAAGAATATGTGTATTTGATATCATATTATTTGATTTCAGGTCTGTGTATGATTTGAGAAAAAATACAAGAAATTCGGATAAAAGTCATTAAATTATGTGAAGAAAATAATGTTGATGACATGACATAAACCGACCCTGACTAGACCGATCGATAGGAAATAGGTTCGGCCGATCGGTAGGATGACGTGGCAAGTATGGAATTTAGGGAAATTAGAGTGTAATTTCAGTTACGAATCCTAATTTCGAAGTTAAGGGTCTCTGCTATAAAAAGAGGTTATTTATGTCGAATTGAGACATCCTTGGACCACTTTTGAAGATGAAGGCTAGGGTTTTGAAAATAAAGATCTTTCCGTGGGGATTTACAGCTTCTTATCTATGGATCCTACTCAAAAGATGAGTGACTAATTCCTATACTCAGTGATCTCATGAAACCCTAATGTAATCCTTAGTTTTTCTTTGGTTTGATTGTTATAAACTTCTTCTCAACATGATCTCTTGAATACGGTTTTATTGATAAAGATTTGAGGGAGCATATTTATTTGAAATACTTTTAGTCACATAAACTTTCTGTTATTGTTTGTGTAGATTATTGAGATGGTTTTCATGTGGTTTTTGTCTGCCTTTGAGATAATTTAAGGTAATTATAGGACCAAAGACGATTTATACTAAACAAAGATAGGTTATGTCGTTGGGAACACTAACTTCTTTTAGGGATTCATGTGAGCTTATAGCAATATAATTCATAATGTTAAGATAAAGAAACAAGATGTTAACTAGAGAAATGTAAAGGTGAAGGTAGGGTGGATTGAGTAATCCCTAGGTAATTCTTAATTAAATTAGTTAAACCCTGATCACTTTAGTTACTTTCTTAGGTAAGTTGTAGATAATTCCACATTCAACTTTGACCACTCCGCTTAGGACTTGAGTTTTGAGAATTGATTTATGTTTCCAACGATTTTCCGTGTGATTCGACTCTGGATTTCACCGTTATTCTATACTGTAGTTTAGTAATTGAACAATGATTAATTTGATTGAAGTTTGCTGCGCTTTAACGACACCGTTTTACGAATGATCAACAAGGACATGCAAGATTTACTTGATCAAGGAAAAAATTTCTTCAGCTTGGTTTGAACTCCGATGGAAATATCTAATTTTTATCCTCAAAACGAATTATGTTCTACATAGTAATGCTACCAAAAAAAAACATATATCAAATAACCCTTTGGGCCTGTTGGAACTCAGATGGAGATATCGTTATTCTCCTTCATTGGTATCATGTTTTAAGTAAAGTTTGTCGAAATTCAATCATACCTCAATAATAACATGCATGTCGAACTCTTTGGTATTGAGACCAATGCCTTCATAGAAAGCAGTACGCTGGCAATCATTAAGGTACATAGTCACATAGACCTGCAATCGCCATAATAAAAAAAAACTCTTCAGGTAACAAAATCAAAGCAACGTCATCAGCAATAAGTTCTAATTATCACCATTAGAGCAAGATAGAGTTTTAAATATCTCAGAAGCAATGAGGGCATACCGAGAGACAGAAGAAGCGAGCCCACAGCTTCGCCTTCCAGTCATTGAGGAACTGTGGTTGGGCTTTCATCAAGGCAGAGAAGAAATCTCCATGCCTGTTCTCATCTTGGCACCAGTTCTCAAAGTACTTGAAGATAGGATAAACTTGGAACTCAGGGTTGGCCTTCAAATGCCTGTAAATGGTGATGTACCTCCAGTACCCAATCTTCTCAGATAAATATGTAGCATAGAAGATGAACTTTGGCTTGAAAAAGGTGTATTTTCTGGCCTTCGTCAGGAAACCCAAATCCAATGCCAGGTTGAAGTCAGAAAGACCCTTGTTCAGAAAACTGCAAGAAACTCAACTTTGAGATATTAACCACAACAAATAATCTTCCTGGTATTTAGATGAATACAGAGTGAATAAAAGATCATAACCTAGATACATACCCAGCATGTCTTGCTTCATCCCTTGACATGAGAGAAAAGATCTCAGCAACTACTGGATTGGTTTTCTGTGAGACATTACATCAAACAGTTAAGAACTACAAATTTTTTATTTGGAAGAAAAAGGGTTTGTGATGCTGAAATGTACTCCCAGACACATAAGATAAAATCGAAAATAACCTTTCTTTCATACTACTATTTCGATACAAAATCTCATGTTATGAAAAAACAATAATGGTTTGTTCATATCGAACTCAAACTGTCATGCTATTATTGCTTATTATTCATATTCGATATGGCGAAGGCATAGTCTTCCTTTTTTTTTTCAAAGAAAAAATTCATTGGCGCCAAGCGTGAGGTTTGAACTTTATTTGGCCTTCTAATGCTAGAGATAGCACTCATACTACAAAAGATCATTCTTCATGAAAAGTTTGTCTCAAAGAATGTATGATTCAGTAAGAAATTAGAAGAAAATTGCTAACCTTGAGCCTTCTTCCAAGCTCCTTGTAGAGCAAGAACCCGGAGAACTCGGCGGTGCACGAACGCTCGAGGAACTCCACAAAGATCTGCCTGAGCGGCCCCTGCATCTTGTCGGCGGCCTCCTTGAATTCAGGGTTCCGGACGAAGTGGGTCTGGTTATAATCCGTCTTGAACTCACTCAGCAGCGCCTCGAACTCCGCCTGGTTCAGCTTCTTGTTGATCTCCGTGTTGAACAGCGCCTCCATCTCGTCGAAGTCCGTCGTGTAGAACCTCGGGGTCAGCAGCGACTCCTTTATCCCCTGCTTCCCGGTCTTCTTCGCCTTCGGCGGCGTCGACACAGTGGCACTGGCATTGGCCCGGATGAGGAGCCGCGGCCGGAAGGCGGAGAAGGAGGAGGTGTTGGGTCTGCTGAACTTGGCAATTGGGTTAATGGGTTGGATCAGAGAAAGCTCTGTAACAGCTGCCATGGGGGTTTAACAGCAATGGTGTCAAGATTTCTCCAAGAAGAGGAGATGAAAGTTTTGGTGAGGGTGGAGACTGGCTAGGACAGAAGGAAGCCATGATAGTGGATATAGTGATGGGGGTTCATCCAAGGAAATCTAAGGCTTCTAATGGGGTGGTGACAAGTGTCAGGTAATCATGGGTTGGTGTTGTTCTTGTGATGACTGGTCTCAACTATTGGCTATGGCGGAGACACCTCTCTAAAGTTATTCCTGTGCCAGGCCAATGGATTTATGCAGTATGTATGTTTTGGCTAGGTAATCTTGAGTATTTTTAGTTTGTTTTTTGTTCTATTTTTCTTGGCTGTTAGATTTCAAGACGGAAGGATTGGTTGCAGTTGAAAAGTGAATTATAGTTTTTGGTCGTGTGTTTTAAGTCAAGTTTTATTTGAAAATCATATAGTTTCAAAGCCTTTGAGTAAATTCATGACGCATTTCAAATAAGACCTTTGGACGCCGACACCGTGATGTGGGTTGACGATAGCAAATGAATAATGTGATATCACGTGATCTATTTTCTTAACACTCATAATTTTATTTCAAAGTTTTGAAATTACATAATTTTAAATGAAACTTGACTCAAACAATAAATCCAAAATTGTAATTTACCTTTTTGTAATTTATAGTCATTTGATGTCGTACGAATCATTTGTTATCAACCCACAAGAAACTAAATACAAGAATTGGTAAATTTTTAATTTAAGCACAGTACTACAAGTCAAATACTCAAGAAATTGGTAGAATTTGGACAACATATTTTCTACCAATGTTATGGCATTCTTCATTGAGCTTATTCTGAGTCGACGTCCCACAAGAGGACAGCGATCTTGTTTGAATTACACAGATTGAGAAATTAAGTACATTGGTCAGAAAAACTAATGGAAAGAAGTAAGAAAACTAAACATACAAAATCACCTTTTTCAGACTCCAGCTATCATTCTTCTCAGCACAATTGGCATAGATTTCTAAACATCTTATGTACTCTAATTATCACACACTTGAGCTGAAAATTGAACAGAACAACCAAGCCAATATTTGCTTATTTGTCTTTGTTTCCCGTGTATACAATGAACACAACTTGGTGAGCAATCCTGCAAAGCTTTAGTTACGGCAGGCTGACTTGCATCTTCCTCAGAAAGTACAAATAGGTATCTGCAATGTACACATCGCCATGCTTATCTCTGAAGAACACAAAAAGGTGGGCAAATCCAGACCTGCAAATGCGACAGTAATTATGACATTAATGAAAGCAGAATTATGTCATAATGGTTAGCAATTATCCTAATCAAAATGATAAGGGTGGGCCTATGTGTTGGTGATAAACACTGATAGAGTTGGCAATTACACACACAAAGCATACAAGAATAACACGAGAGAGAAAACGACACAGAGACACCAGATTTACATGGTTCGGCAAGATTGCCTAAACATGGGTTACAATCTCACAATCTCACAATTTCACAACTGCTCCAATATGTCTTATTCTAAACCTTAACCCTAGGTTGAATGAGTATTTATACTCCTCCAAACATAACGTAATCAAGGTCGGGTCTAAAGATAAAAATAGGTCGGATCCGCCAAAACAGGTCGACCCCTATATGGCTCTGCGTAGTGTGTAACAGTCGAGCCTGTGATAAAATCCAAGGCATTTCAATTCACAACACTATATCTGAGTTAGTGAGCATCATATGCAAAAAAAAATTCCGTGTGACCAAAATAAGCCGGACGCATGTCTTTTTCTTTCTTTATCGAGAATACATAAGAACCTCAAATTTGAGTTCGCATGTCATGCCACTCAAATTCAATGTGGAGAAGCAAACTATATTGAGCTTAATGTAAATGTAGCCAGCTAAAATTGCTATCGTGGATTATTTTTTACTCTGTTTTGGACTTGGCCATTTAATCTTGCCGTAAAAAAGAACGCCAAAGAACTTTTTTCCCACTTTCTTTCATTACTATCTTCATGCATAGCAGCAGCAGCACTAATTATCTACATTGACGAAGATTATTTCTCTAATCCAACTCTCATAATGCTTCATGTGTTCAGAATCACAGCTGCTGGTGCCGGCAATGCACACGACTAACAAGGCTCCCTTTCAGTATATGCAAAGCAAAGCAATAACTTGCCTTGTGCATTTGCCGGAAAGAAAATATCTAGCAGCAGAAGTCATGACCACATGATATGCTACATTCAAATATATCATCAGCTGTTATTTGGCATATGCCCTTAGATATCATAGATGAAGTTCAAGTACAGAAATATTACAAATTGAAACTAAAATAGGTATAAATAAGTTTGAATTAAATATCTGATGCTGATTTACAGGATATATCCTGTTTTTAATTGATAACCATATATGTGCTGCCAGGCATGTGCAAGCTATCATCATACCTCAAAAGGAATCTAGACTATCACTCAATTTGGTTTGTTGCTTTAGAAAGGCAAGAAGGTTCTGGCTACAATTTCCTTCCTTCGCTGTTTCATGAATTGTTACTATTGTCATAGAAACTTGTATCTTCATTCTCAAGTTCCAGTAAGAGTAGCTAAGGTCCTAATTTTCAATCCATTTAACTATGGCTAAATTTTCAATTAGTACCCTGTAGTTTGACCCATATTTTTATGTGGTCCTTATATTTCAAAAAGTTGCAATACAGACCCTCAAATTTAAGAATCTCTCGTATGTGGTCCGCCACGTCAGCTTCCGTCGCACGCCGTCAACCAGCTAACGGCAAACTAACACGCGTGGCCCATTTTTATCCACGTGACCATTTTTAAATATATTTTATTAATTTACTTTTAAATATATCATTATCCACGTCAGCTTCTCCCTCTTCTCTCTCTCTTCTCCCTCTTCTCTCTCTCTTCTCCCTTTCTCTCTTCCAACCAGCTCACCGTCAAGCTGCCGACATCGCCGTCCCCGATGTCGCCGTCCCACCTCCATCCCAGCTCCATCCGAGCTCGCCTCGGATCCATCCCGCCGTCGCCGTCCCGATCTCGTCGTCGTCGTCCCTACATCGACGTCCTAGAGATTGGACGAGGTGGTGATGGGTTTGGCGGCGATCTCGCCGACCCACCTCCATCCCAGCTCGCCGCGGATCCATCCCAGCTCCATCCCGCCATCGCCAACCCGATCTCGTCGTCGCCGTCCCGATCTCGCCATCCTGAGCACGCCGTCCCGAGCTTGATGTCCCGATCTCGTCGTCCCTCCGAGCTCGCCTCGGATCCATCCCGCCGTCGCCGTCCCGATCTCGTCGTCGTCGTCCCTACATCGACGTCCTAGAGATTGGACGAGGTGGTGATGGGTTTGGCGGCGATCTCGCCGACCCACCTCCATCCCAGCTCGCCGCGGATCCATCCCAGCTCCATCCCGCCATCGCCAACCCGATCTCGTCGTCGCCGTCCCGATCTCGCCATCCTGAGCACGCCGTCCCGAGCTTGATGTCCCGATCTCGTTGTCCCGAGCTCGCCGATCCCGATCCCGAGCGCTCGCCGTCAGTCGCCGATCGGCCGATCCCGTCGCGTCGCCTCCTCTTCTTCGCGATGCCATCCGATCCCGTCGGATCCAACGCGAGGTCGCCGCCAAGCCCATCGCCAAGCACGTCGTCGGTCCTATCCTCCGAGCTCTGAGCTCCATCCCATCCTCTGAGCTCCATCCCGGATCCATCCCAGCTCCATCCCGGATCCATCCCAGCTCCATCCCATCCTCCGAGCTCCATCCCGGGTCGCCGCGGATCCGCACCTCCATCCCAGCTCGCCGCCGTTCGATCCCGTCGTGTCGCCTCCTCTTCTTCGCGATGCCAACCGATCCGGTCGTATCCATGACGAGCAAGCCCATCCCCACCTCATCCGATCTCTATCGCCACCCCCATCCCCACCTCCGATCCCCATCCCCATCACCCCCAACATCCACCCGAACGCCATCACGACCTCCGACCTTCTGACCTCCTCCATGGCGATGATGCCCCTTACAGGGAGGCCGACGAGTTCGTCGCCGCCGCCTTCGAAGAGGCCATCGAGCTGATCGTCCGCCGGTTTCAGCACCCATTTATGTTCACCTGGAAGCTCCAGCGCCTGTTCCGGTTCGGCCCGGAGCACCGGCTCAAGAGCCGCATCGCCGCTGTTGAGGACGTGATCTGGGCATCGACGGTGCCGTCGCCGTCGCCGTCGGGGCTAGGCATCGACGGTGAGCTGGTCGGAAGAGAGAAAGGGAGAAGAGAGAGAGAGAAGAGGGAGAAGATGACTAGGTCGTCACGTGGATAAAAATGGACCACGCGTGCTAGTTTGCCGTTAGCTGGTTGACGGCGTTCGACGGAAGCTGACGTGACGGACCACATAAGAGAGATTCTTAAATTTGAGGATCTGTATTGCAACTTTTTAAAATATAAGGACCACGTAAAAATATGGGTCAAACTACAGGGTACTAATTGAAAATTTAGCCTTTAACTATTTATGACCAGCATATGAATAGCTTTTAATAGTTGATTAGATCCTCAAGTTTACACGGTTTCCACTCATGCGTATAATAATCTAGATTCTGGAGGTTCGAAATTTCTTTATGTGCGTCTCTGTATTTGAGCATCTTATAAGAGTAGAAGCTAACCTGTCTTCTTCCCTACTTGAAGAATTTTTTTCTAATTTTTTTACGGTCAGAAGAGATTTGATATCTTAAAATCCAATGATGTGAGAATATCCATCATTAAAAACATTCCCACAAGAGAGAGATTACTTAGTGATGTCAAACCAGAATAAACCCTGAAAGGACCATATTTTAAAAAAAATTCTATCTTATGGTACACTGGTACCTCAGTCTACAACTTTGACATCAGTCTAGATATAATGAAGAACATTTGAAGAATCAATTTGTCATGCCCTTCAATAAAAATGTGCCCATCAATTATTAAATATTTCTCAGTTGGAACTTGGAACTGTATTCTGTTTTAAGGCATTATAGCAGTACAACTTTCTAATACAAAAACGATTTGTCAGATCTGGTCTGTGCGATAAATGATTCACTATGGGATGTTCAGTTTGATTGGTAGATTTGAGTAAAACTTCAGCATTTGAGACACATTTACTGGATCAAATATCATCAACCCAAGGGATGCCATTACTGAAAAGTTAAATTTTAACTGAGAGATGATTCATAAACTTAAGAGCTTGCGTTGTTGGAAACCACAGAAAGAACAATTACCTCATGTATGTAGCACACTATCATCTTGATGAACAGAAGTCAAGCACCTAGTTGAGCTAGTTCTTTCAACAACCCTTTCGTCAAGAGCTGCTCTATCGACATCAATGCTGATCTGGTTAGAGTGTTGCGGACCTTCAGCAAGAATAACAGGATAAGCAAAAGGATCTGGAGCATCGTGCTCCTGTCTTGCCCTGTCCTTTACACTGCCATCAAGAGCACTGTAATCCAAGTTCTGCAATATGGCCGGTATCGACACATTACTGCCACATGGAATCTTGTTGCCCATTTCTATGTCCCTTTTCTCCATTCGACTCGGTGTGTCCATCATCATATTTGAACTAAAGGATCCAACTTCAACCAAGTCTTCAAGCACCCAAGATCGGAAATCATTCATTGAAGGTGGTATTTTTGAGAAAAACAGATCCTTAAAATTTTTCAGCATGCCCTTGCTATATGGATTTTCCTTCTTGTCATAACGGTAACGGAAATTCTCATAAGTTGTCTGCAGCAGCCATAAAAACATCATGAAATGGATGGAGTGAGTATACCATGCTCATTAATGCACAAAAAAGCATAGGAAGTAGATGGAAAGAATGCAAATGCCTAGTAATTTCATCAATAACCATCTGTTCTAGTTAAATCTTGAGATAAGAAAAGTAGAAAGCCCCTTTGACCACCATAAAGACAATACAAAAAAGGATGGAGAGGATACTACCAAACCCATGTAGGCGCAAAGGAGCTATTGGCAAGTTCTAGCAAGAGGATAAAAAGAATGCAAAGACATAACAAATCAACTTCTATAGTTTCAGCAATAACTTGTTGTAGTCTATTTTGTGTACAGACTGTACAAAAAGATAACAAATCAAATTCTATAGTTTTACATTATTCTCGAAAGGTATCACATATATAATTTCGCTATCAGTAGAAAACATTTCAACATCTTTTTATTATCAACGAATCAACCTGCAACTGACATAGCCAAGCATGTTCAAAGTCTGGAATTATTACCTGATTTGTGCTGACTAAGTAGATATGGAAGACAGTGAGCCCACCCACAAACCAGACAGCAATGAAGGTATAAACTATGAGCACAAGTGATAAGACCTCGCCCTTCATGGACTTCCAAAGAGAACCATCATAATTTTTCCTTTCTCCAGTTATGTTCAACCATGAAAAGGCGAAGACGGAAATGCATAGGAAGGTCGATGAAGATATAAACAGGAAAAAGAACCGGTAGTTACGCTGCAATGCCCAATCAAGATTTTCAGACACATTAATCAAAGAAAAAGGATCGGTAGCTTTTATGTAAGCTAGAGCTTTAGAAAGAAATCATTGAGAACAACTTACTAGTCCAATGCACTGGCCAACCCATGGGCAATGGTGATCAAACTTTTGCACGCAATTGTTGCATATCGAACAATGAGAGGCGCGTGGTGGGCGGTATAGCAGGCACGTGTCACAATATTTTACCTTAATAGTAAAACCATTTACGACAACATCCATTGTCCGAGGTACTCTTAAGTGTGGGTTTCTCCCACTGACCCATTCCATGGATGGAGTGTTGATATCAAATGCTTCATCTGACTCAGGTGGTCGCGCATTTCTCGGAACTATACCTGGATCTCTACTAGAGGTGAAGAAGAGGAAAAACAAATCCTGCACAAAACTTCAGATATATGACTTCTAAGATCTTAAGAAGAAATAACTCGTGGCGTGGACTTATAGCGATTTCGGATAAAGCTTACAGCTACTGTGACGAATATTGTTACAGCCAACACTGGAAAACCCATTATTTGACTATGTTCCATAGCATCTCCCAGGAGACCAGCCACCTGCCGGCTGTGAATTTTTGTGATGATTTGAATGATAAACGCAATTGATGGACCAGCAATCAAAAGTGTGGTTAGAAGTAGTGAAGATGCATCTGGACCAAATATTAGCCGCCCGCCACAGAAAAATCTCTGCAAACAGCACAACATAGGCTTTCTGAATCAAGAAGTTTATTAAATGGATCACAAAAGGTTGCTGGAAGTCTCTTCTGAATATCATGCACAACTGTATGATATGTGAGAAACAAGTAAAAATAGCCTAGTGGGAGTGGAGGAAAAAAAATACTTTGGTATCATATCATCATTTATCAAATAGTAGAAATTTCTTTCCACTTGATAGGGCAGGTTTCTGCCTAGTTCATACCTAGTGTAAGCATTCATAACAAGCAAGCACCAGTTCAAGTTGCTATAATGATCTATTCAATGGGAGTTCAAGCAAGAAAAGATAAATATCTCTTAAGATCATTGCAAGACTAATTCCACATCTCTGAGGCAATTGAATGATAAATAGCAGTTTAACCAGTTAAAACCTCGCCTCATACGAACACTAAATTTAAATAAGAAAGAACTCACTCAAACAATTTCAAAACCAGCCATTATAACAAAGAAACAATCATTTGTTGAACAAGACAACTGAACGTGTCAAGACAAATATCCACAAGAACATTCTTCATGTCAATAGATAGAACACGGAGGAGCCATAAATAGATTAAGTGATGCAGCTCCGGTTGTTATTGAGATATGACTAGGCCTAATCAATGCGGAGATCCTTCTTCCACTAAGATGGAATTGTCCAAAATGGCTAGGCAGAATGAACCAAATAAAAGTTTGCAGCCAGTTATTAACCTAATTTCAAAACATTCCTATTAATATCTATTTGATCTACCTTTCCCCGGTTGGCATTTAATGAGGAAATATATTTTAAATTGCTTCTATGACATTATCTTTTTTTTTAAATCAAAGCAAAAGTAGTCCGTTTCAGAAGCATAAGTCTAGCATTCTGCTACAGAGCTCACGGAAAACGAACAAGAGTCGACAACCAGGATCTACGCAGTTGCTGAATTCAGATTTTGTTCAGGATTTGATAAAATTGAAGACTTCCAAATAAGAAAGGATCAAACATGAAACATAGGTTTCAGGAGGAACAGGAAGCAATTCTCTGCAAATTCACAAATTAAATAGCATTATAATGACATCTCTAGGGCGTAATTAGTGAACTGCCAATTCAAAAATCTCTCAAACAACCAATTAAAGCAAACATTACGCAAATCTAGGAAATTCATATCCCAATAAATATCCCATCAATACTACCATCCAATCTACCATCACTTCGGGGGGGGTGGAGGGCTTACATTGCTTCCCTTCCAAACTCGATAGAGCCTCTTGGGTTGGGGTTGCCCCATATAATCCATGTAGAAGACAACAGAAAAGAACTGACCAACCAAAACCCAATTCAGATTCCGGAGATGAGAGAACTTTACAACGATGTGTGAGAGGAAGAGGGAGAGGGAGAGGAGAAATCGAAGTGGAGAGATAGATGGAATGGAAATAGGGTGTCTATCTCTCTTTCCCCTCTCTATCTCTTTCTCTATCTCTCTCTATCTCTCTCTATCTCTCTTCCTCTGTTTCACATCAAAAGCAGTAAAGCATCTCCCCCTCGGATCAAACGGAGGGCTTCCTCTCTTCCTCTCCTTTTTTTCTCTCTCTCAATATCCCTATATTTCTCTCTCTATAAATTGGACAGCCTTGCTGTCCGTTCTCATACGTGATGACAGGTCGCCAGGCGGCATTCGCAATCTCCCGCGGTTTTTTCGCGGGCTGGCTACATCCGGTCTCAAACGGCCTCCAACGGCTACAATTTTTATGGTGTGCATGTCACCATCATCATCATCTTCTAATAATAATATGCATATGCAAATGGAAATGGATTTATTATACTTTGGAGATAAATAACTCATATCAATCTTATAAGGAGCAAAAACGGTTACAACCATTTACCTCTTATTAGTTTATTTACATGTATATTTTTCTATGTTAACTTTGTATATTTTTATCATCTTCCCTAGGTTAGTTTTAACTATACATCTTTATAATCATAAGACAGGAGATTAGTTTTAAATATACATACTTATCTATCTTATAAGATCCAATGGTAGTTACTTTTATGACTTATCATTTGAGTCAGTGGCGGAACCAGGATGGCATTTAAGGGGGGGGGCGAAATCTAAAATAAAAATACCATATTTTTTTTTGTTTTAAGTAATGCAAAAGGTACCCTAGAATTACAATATCAAACATTAAGTAATAAAAACAATACAAATATTAAAATATATGTAATGTACTATGTTCTGTGATTAAGAGGTTGAAGTTGGATCCTATACTTTTGCATTTCTTGAAAACGTTGCAAAATGACTTCGTTTTGAATAATTTCAAAAATTTTCCGCTCGATATATACTACTATGCAATCATTCATCCAGTCATCTCCCATCTTATTACGTAAATCAGACTTGATAATTTTCATCGAAGAGAAAGCTCTCCCAACGGTTGCAGTCGCAACTGGTAAGACCAATGCCAACTCACTAAGCCTAGTATGAGGCAAACTAAACCTGTTGGATGATATTCAAACAAATTTTAATGTTTGGTATGATGGTGTGATAGAAGCCTAGTATGAGACAGATTAAACCCGTTCAAATTTTTCGCTTTATATTTGGATGAAATTAACTCCATGAGCATATAACATGACCCTGAAGAATAATATATACGAAAGAATATGACATGAAATGCGAAATTTAGAATTTTTTAAGGTGAAATATGATATTAACCCATAATAAGAAATACTTTGGATCTTTAGCTTATAATATATTAGGTGGACCCCCGTGCCACATGGCACGGATAACCACCAACCCCCACTACTCCTCTCTCTCTCTCTCTCTCTTTCCTAACACCAGGTAACCACCATCCACCACTGCTCCCTTTCATATAGCTTCATCTCGATCGCCTCATATATCGTAACAAAATTTGGATCGGGCTTCGTCAATCGTCTAGTAGAATGCATCTGATGTTATATAATAGATAGCTAGATGTAGAAATTAAACGGCTAAGACTTAGGAGCAACATCCCGGATAGTATCTATATGGGGATTGGCAGCAGGTTTTTCATATATGTATATCCTAAATTTGAATAAAAATCCAAACTCTCTGGCTTAAACAGCCTCAAGCTCCATCCATCCTAAATGTGTCATCTTCCCTAGTTTATCTTAACCACTCCCTCTAGAATAAGACAAAACCCAACAACAAACCCACCAAATACTTTTTTGTCTTTTCGGTAGCATCCACAATAACTACATTGCTCCTCTTTGGTAGCATCACAATATCCCTTGGGCTTTTCCCCTATCCCAATGCTTTGATGGGGGAGGTGGGTTTCCGGCGTTGCCAGGGGGGCGGCCGCCCCCCCTCGCCCCTTGGTTCCGCCACTGATTTGAGTCATAAACTTATACGCACATGACATACACGTGGTATAAAATTATAATTAAATAAACAAAAAAAAAATAGTGGTTGATGTCGCGTAAGTTATAATAGAGATAGTGGGGGCGGACAGTTAGCCGTGCCAGGTGGCACGGGCCCACCACCTAGTGTGATATATCCTCTAAATCTCTTTTTGATATATTGGTCAGTTTAAACTCGAATAATTCGATCAAACAAGCCCAAGACTATGTGATAAATAGCTTTAAAAGGATACTTGAAAAATTAGATATCGTGTATACTTTTACGCAAAAAAGCATTTTAAATTACATACATATGGTCCTATTGTTAGCCAAAATGATGGCTAAATCATTAATGACGGACACGTAGGCAAAAAAGTAATGACTAAATGGACGATAATTATATAATCTTATCAACCAGAGAAAACCTATCGACCAAATGGACGATAGAATCTATCGACCAAATGGACGATAAGATATTGACCAAATGGACGATATCGTCCATATGGCACCATCATTTAAAGGACTAAGGACGATAATCGCCCAAAAGTCACAATTGGACATGTTACCTAATATCATCGTCCAAAAGCAATTAACACGTGTGCCAAATATGGTTAAAAAACACATGCAGGTATGACGTGGACAAGAAACGATAAGTAAGCCAGCGTAATCGTGACGTATGCAACGAACGAGCATCGACCACGTGTACTCTCCAACCAGACACGGACGTGGGAGAAACTGTTATGGAGCAGTTCACACACGATCTCCTCCTTTTACGCCATCAACCCTCAAGGCGGGAGCAGTTAATTAGTTCCTAGGATAAATAGCTTCTCTTCTCCACTGTAAACCCCCCGACAATCTGTAACCTGCTCTTAAGCATGGCTTTCGTTTCTTATGTACCTGTAAGTTGATTAATAAAGCTTTCAGTTTGATTAATGGCTTTCTTTTACTGCTTTCTTAGCATAATCTCGATAATGTAGTCGTTTTAATTGCTTCTTCCTTTTGTTTCTGTTTTATAGTTCTAGATTAATGGATTTCTGTCCGTTTCTGCTTTCTGTCCGTTTCTGCATTTTTAGCATAGTTTAATTAAGTTAATTTAGTTCTAGGTAAGATTAAATTAGTTTATTGATTACTGTTTCTTTTCTTCATGATCATAGGAGTATTTTAAGTTTAATTTAGGTTTAATTTGTCTCTTTTACGCTTTCTTTACTGTTTTCCATTAGAATAAGTTACTGTTTTTTTAGATTAAGTTAATCGATAGATTTAAATGCATTTTCTGGATTTAGTAATTTAGGTTGATCTTTATGCTTTATTTAATTAATTCCGTAATCTTAGATAATTTAAAGCTTTTCTTAGGTTAATTTATATTATTTTAAGTTAATCTTGATAATTAGATTATTTAATTAGGTCTAATCTAGATTTCCATATTTCTTGACATCTCTGGTTCGTTAATTCGAAAGAGCAGAACTCAACTACAATCATCTGATACTTAAGTGTGGAATAGGATTTGACTTTGACTATTTGACCGGTCAACGGTTAGATTTCCTCTCTAACATTTTTTGGCACGCCCGGTGGGACCTGTGTCAAGTCTTTATGGAAGTCAGTTAAGTTGGACCAGACGGAATGGTCGTTACTAGGACTGGGTTGGACACTAATAGTGGTAGTGGAAATGCCGCCGATCACGGCGATGGCCAACAAAGTCCAATTGTGGTCGAAGAGGAGCCTGTTATTTTTCCACCTTGAGACCAACCACATATTCCTCCGCCCGTTCCCCCACCACACATAGAATATCGAGATAGGGTGGTTTATCGCTCTGTTGAGCGAGGGAACATATCGGCCAGAGTTGGCCTAGATCCAGGAAACATAACTTCCAACACAACCCAAACTATGATCGATGAAGCTTTACATGCTAACAATCAGCAGATGGCTAGCCATATCGCCACTGCTTTAAGGCCTTTTATCGATACTATGCAAACTTTTATCAACGCAACTTTATCCCAAGCAAACCCTGGATCAAATGTTGCTAGGCCTACCATGTAAGCAATCCCTCTCGGCCAAAACACCGCCCAAAACAATCGTTCATTTCCGCCCAATGCGGTCATGGGACCTGGCGGTAATAACGGTTTTGTTATTTTACAAAATCCAATGCATAGCCAGAACCGTATCGGCCAAAATAGCCAAGTTGGCCAAACTAGTACAACCCATCATCGGCCATCGATGAACAATGACAATAATCCAAGACCAAACTTAATCGGTCAAACATATGGGTTGTTTCCATCGCCAACACAAATACCTCATAATAATGAGATGTTAACTCCTGGAGGAATACGAAACAATGGTGTCCTTCCTCTTCAAGGGATGCAAGGTGGTGTTGTTCCTCCGGCACAAGGAGTGCCAAATAATGGAGTTCCTTTAGGTCAGGGCATACCAATAGGTGGAATGCCTTTGGTTATGGGTGAAAACATTCCTCAAAACACTCCTCCTAATGGCCAAAACCTTGTTTACCCAAACAATGGCCAAAACCTTGTTTACCCAAACAATGGCCAAAACCTTGTTTACCCAAACAATGGCCAAAACCTTGTTTACCCAAACAATGGCCAAAACCCTGTCTACCCAAACAATGGTCAAAACCTTGTTTTTCAAAACAATGGCCAAAATATCGGCTAAAATAATAACCTGGATGCTCAAGGCCAAGGGTTTCCACAGAATAACTATGGGCAACTAGGTGGCCAAGTTAATCGGCCAGTAGGAAATAACTTTTATAATCAAAGAATGGCCGATGGTCAACGCATGGGTGATGTCCCTTATCAGAATATCTATCGACCATATGAGGTACCCCCGTATTATGCTCGACTACCAAACGAGCAGTATGATCAAGTGTACAACAACCCTCTTTACAATCAGGCCGATGCTCTACGTGAACAAGTTGCAGAGATTTTACAAGAGCAAATAGGTTTAGGACGACCCACTACTCGTTCAACTTATAGGAAGCCTTATCCCGATTGGGTTGACCAAATGCACCCTCTTCCTAGGAACTATAAAGTTCCAGAGTTTACTATGTTCTCTGGGGTAGATGAGATATCGACCATTGAACACATAGGGAAGTTCTCCATGCAATGTGGAGACGTAAGTGATTTTGTTAAACTTAGGCTATTCCCTAACTCTTTATCTGAGGTAGCTTATTCATGGTTCATTAAGCTATCGCCCAATTCTATTCAAAATTGGCAGATTTAGCTCAATTTTATAAATCAGAACACATGCGTTCCATTCTCAATTTTATAAATCAGAACCAGAAATAACAATGGCCGATTTAGCTCAACTCAGACAGCGGCCAGATGAGAATGCTGACTCATTCTTACAGAGGTTTAAAAGAGAGAGAAGTAGATGCTTTATTCCCTTGCCTGAAAGGGAATTTGTAAAAATCGCTCAAAGTGGATTAGCCTTTGAACTTAAGAAGAAGTTCCAAGATAGGGATTTTATAGACCTATTTCAACTGCAAACTAGCGCTATACGTTATGAACAGTTGTTGAGAGAAGAAGATCAGATGAAATCATCTTCCAAAGGAACTTACTATAGAGATACTAATTATGAAATAAACCAAGTTAGTGACATCAATGAAGAAAACCACAATATGAACGATGTTTGTTTGGCCGAGCTCCTTAAGGGAAAACTTTATATATGTAAAGCTCTTGCCAAACTTGAGCGAGAACTTAAGGGTAAGGAAGTAATTAGAGACGGTAAACGTCCAATGCGAAAGTTTTCTTTTGATATTTCAAAGGCTGATCAAATCTTTGATCAATTACTGAAAGATAAATAAGTCAAATTGAAAGATGGACATGCTATGCCAAGCCTTGATGAGATCAAGGACAAAAGATATTATAAGTGGCATAATGCTTGGTTACATCACACTAACCAATGTTTGGCTTTCCGTAATGTTTTGCAGGATGCGATTGATTCCGGTAGGATTGGTTTCCCAGCCAAACACATGGGAGTTGATACAAATCCATTCCCCAAAGCTGCTCCAGTGGGGATGGTGTTGACTGATGTGGCAAATTTCAAATTGCCAAAGTTCAAGATTGTCATCGACGAGACTCAGGACGATAGTCGTCCAGATTTGTTCACAAGACTTGGTCAAGACAAAGGGAAAGAACCTGTTATTCCACATGTCTGCCCAAGATGTCATTGGGATCTCAGTCGCCCGATGACACCGTTCTTTGGGACCAAATTTCATCGTCCACAGTCTAGGCAGTGGAACAGAGGTCAGCCTCACGTGTACCCAAAGAGCTTTATGCCTCAGCCTTACAAGCCAGAGCGATGGTACAACTACAACTGTTATACTCGCCGATCGGTTCCTGTGGAGGAGATGACGAGGACTCAGTACCGTCGCCACCAGAAGAAGTATGGCCAGATGATGAAGGCCAAGCAAGCCTAGGAAACTAACCCAAGTCAGGATGAGGAGGCTGAAGAGATTGAAGAAGATGTTGCTGTCTCTAAGGCAACAGAGTCTTCAAAGAGCAAGTTTCATCGTCCAAACAAGGATGATGACGATGAGACTGGAGCAAACCAAGTGATCAGATTCAGAACACTCCCATCAGTCATCGTGAACAACTACATCTTGCCAAGCTGCCTTGGACAACAATGTCCAACTGAAAGCGACTCAAATATATCCGATATGGCCGATGATGGATCGTCAGCCACCCTGGTCGAGAAAGATGGAGACACATCGGCTACCTTGGTCGATGAACTGGAAAAATCACCCTCAGTGAACTTAATATTAGACCAGGAAGATGAGTACGTCGAGATCGAAGAAAAAATCGACGTTACTGAAGAAGCTCAGAAGAGGGGTATGTCTACAGAGCAACTGTTGAGACAGTTGTATGAAGAAGGAAATCCAGCAGTTGGACCAGGTGGCCAGCCAAGTGGCCGATATGATTACCTGCGAGTGTATGGAGACGTAAAGGTGAAGCGTCTCGTTAAGAAGACAGAGGTTGTCGCCCAGATTATTCCATCGACGTCGACAACAATTGTTCCTACTGGCTGGGGTGATGAAGAGCAAGAACCCATGGTCGAAGATATTGAATGGGTAGAAATAGAAGTACCCATCAAAGTCAATGACGAAGCAGCGAGAAGAAATATTTCCCAAAAGAAGCTATTGATGGATCTCTACAAGGCAGGTAATCCAGCTATCAGCACTCAGGGCCAACCAAGCGGTAAATTTGATTATTTGATTTGCTATGGCGATCCCATTGTGAAGAAGTGGGTTCCCAAGTCCGATGTTGCCAAGTACGCTCCGCCAGCCGACAGCATGCCGATCATCCCAACTGGTTGGGACGAAAAGGCCACGGAGACACAGCAGGAACAACACCAGAAGGATCAACAGTGGCCATCATGGAATGGTCAAGAGAACCCAGAAGTCATCCAGGTTGCAGCTAAGGCAAGGGGGAAAGCAGTTATCCATCAACCTCAGTCATCGACCAGTTCACACAAGAAAGATCCCCAAGATCGCAACAAGGCCGTATTCGAACAACCTCCAGCAGCAATGACGCGCCATTTACGGCCTTTACATATCAAGGCCGAGATCAACGGCGTCTCAGTGAGTAGAGTTTTGATCGACACCGGAGCTGCAGTGAACCTCATCCCTGCAAAGATGATGAAAAAACTACACAAGACCGATAGCAATCTTATCCCCACAGATATCACACTAACCGGATTCAGTGGAGTTCCAGCCTCTGCAAAGGGAATCTTGCCTTTGGACATCAAAGTTGGGAGTGTTACTAGAACGACAGCGTTCTTTGTCATGGACTCAACGACCAGTTATAATGTCTTAATTGGTCGAGACTGGATTCATGCCAGCCAGTGTGTTCCGTCGTCTCTTCATCAATGTCTATTTTTATGAAACGACGACGGAAACGTGGAATCAGTTATGGCCGATAACATTGTTGACACTGATTTTAGCTAAGGCCAAGTCAATAATATTTGCGGAATTCTCCCGATCGAATCCGCATGCACCAAATCAAAACTGGCTCATACACAGCCGAGTCCATCCAAATTACCTACATTTTCCCGGTTTTGACGGCATCCTATACAAGCCGGAGGAATGAGGATATTTTAGTAATTTTACCCACCCAAGGGTATTTTAGGAATTTCGACCAAAATACATGTCTAAATCTCCCACTACACTCCAAAATAGCCCTTACATAGCTTTGACGGCATCCTAAATAAGCTGTGTAAATATAGGGGCGTTTTGATAATTTTCCACAACATCAGGGGGCATTATAGAAAATTCCCTGAAATAAATAAAGGAAAAATCCGAAAATTCAAAATAAACCCAAACTCAAATTCGCCTAAGTCCGGCCAAGGCGATGCGCGCGCCATGCTCACGCACATGACTTGCATACATCAAATCCAAAATATCCGCGTCACATAATACGCGCGCATGTGTCCATGACACGTGCAACATAGACGCGTTGTCATACATTGCGTCCAAATTAAAATATGCCCAAATCTCGGCAAAAATATACATGCGCTACATAATGCGCGCACGTGTCCATGACACACACACAAGTCGCGCTGCCATGCATCGCGCCTAAACAACCAGACCGAAAGGGTATTTTGGTCATTTAACCCCAAGAGGCATTTTGGTAATTTCACATCTTCAGGGGTGTGAAAATCTAAAATAGAGGTATTTTCTCTACCCTGGGGGCATTTCGGTCCAAAATACATATGACCGATAAAAATGGTATTTTGGTAATTTACAACCGGCATGCCCGGGGATATTTCAGTAAATTCTTCAAATATCACATGAAATTCAAAATTCAAACAAGACATTCAAAATTTGGACAAATGTCCGACAACCGGATAATTATTCAAATTCAAGATAAATAATTGAAAATTGAATAAATATTCAAAATTCAAGCAAGTTCGCACATGAATTTGAAATTTAAATGGGACTTCAAACATACATTCGAAATTTAAATGCCAAATCCCAACTCCCTAATCTAAATGGTTAGGAAATCCTAACCTCACCCAGATCTCAACAGATCAAATCCCAACATCCTCAGCCTCCCAACCACCTGGCTGAGAATCAAATCTCAAAACCCAACATCCCAGCCTCCCAACCACCTGGCTGAGAATCAAATCTCAACACCCAACATCCCAACCTCCCAACAATCTGGCCGGGGATCAAATCTCAACGTCCCTGAGATCCCATGATACGCTCCTGCGTATCTGACCGGGCTATCAACAGACCTCCAAACACCCCGATTCCTATAAGAAGAGGAGAAGTGGAACAGATCGGGCTGGCTGGCAAAAAATAGAGAAAGCAGAGAGAGTGGCGGGCGAAATAGCAAAGAAAGAAAGAAGAAGCAGAGCAAAGAAAGAGAGAAGAAAAAGAGAAGGCTTGACGCCCAGGAGGGAGGAACCCGTCGCCATCGTCTTCCTCAAGCCAGCCCGAGGAGATTCGCCGAGGAACGCATCGCTGTCATCTCCTCTGTTTCCAACCGGCGGAACCCATCCATCGCCACCCTTCAAGGAGTTCGCCGTCGCCCCTGTTCTGACCCAAGAAAAATCCCAAAAGCTTCGTCGCCGTCGTCTCTGATCCAGCCGGAGGAGTCGTCGCCCAGCTCAGCCCAAGGAGGAACCCATCGTCTTCCTCGAGCCAGCCCGAGGAGATTCGCCACCCAACCCAAGGAAGTCCCCGCCGTCTTCCTTGATCCAATCGTCTGCAGCCTCAAGCACACGGCATCAAGCCTACACCCAATGAGCTGCAGCTCCCCTGCTTCCAGCGACGTGCCGGCGGCTTCAAAGCTCGGGCGGTGCTTCCTCAACTTTATCTCCGGCGTCTTCCTCAGCTTTATCTCCGGCGTCTTCCTCAGCTTTATCTCCGGTGCTTCCTCAGCTTTATCTCCGGCGCCTCTCCAACTTTATCCGACGCCACCAGCTTTGACAACATCAGCTCCGACAATCGGATAACGTCGGCAGCCTCGAAGCCCCGGTGACAAAGACTCAAACTTCAGTCATCTCAAAATCCGGCGATGAAGGTGGCTGTCCAAGGACTTCACATTTATTTCTTTTCTTATATGTAAAAAAATATTTATTTGGATCTAGAATCGGAGGTGTTCCCTACGGGGATGTAAATGATGGATCTGCCTATTTGGCCATCCAGGGGTGTGGTGCCTGCAATTTCCTTGAACGAAATTGAAATAAAAAATTATTTGCTCGAAA
This sequence comes from Narthecium ossifragum, assembly GCA_963920575.1. NCBI lineage: Eukaryota > Viridiplantae > Streptophyta > Magnoliopsida > Dioscoreales > Nartheciaceae > Narthecium > Narthecium ossifragum. The sequence continues at coordinate 8,734,848 of OY986966.1, forward strand.
ATAAAATAGAAATCTCGTCCCCATGAGATCGACATTTTATTCGCGAACAAAATCTGGCACGCCCAGTGGGACCACACCTTACCTCCCATCTCTAGATCCGATTCAAAAATGATGATAAAAAAAAAATCCATCATCAAAAATTAAAAAAAAAAAGATTTCGATGACGAAAAAAATCACCATCGAAATTGAAAACAAAAAATTAAAACCATATATCCTGACAAGTCTTCCTTCTTAAATGAAGGATATGGCACAAGTAACTTTGGAGGCGTTCGTGACTATCCGCTTCGGTGATCTTTGGTTCGACATCCCCATGGGTACTGACGGACTCCCGATGCACACTGCACCATCCAAAGTTTCGCTCATAGCTCCAGTTGCGGCGGTCACCGGCACAAAAGCGGCGACTACACCTGACTCCAAAATCTCGGGTGTTACTACGATTGCGGCTACCTCCGGCACCAAAATGACGGCTACTTCCAATGCACAAGTGAAGGCGTCAACACGGCGACCGTACGAGGAGCTGAAGGCTTATCCTACACACCAAGGGGGGCACGACGTCAAGGTCCATGTACTCGGACCCTCTGTTCGTCAGAATGCCGGAAATGCTCATGCGCGCCTGAAGACTGTTGAGCACTCCATGAAACCAGATATTTTTCAAGCACATCTGGGGGCAACAAGTCGCGCCGGACATATCCCGACAGATGACGACGGCTTCACCCTTGTCACCTCCAGAAAAGGGCCTAAAACGACCGAGAAATCCCTTATTAAATCAACATTTCCCTCTGCTGTAAAAGCACAGGTGATTCCCGAACTTGCGTACGAGGCTCGGTACGAAGTTTATCCTGACAGACCTTGGATTGGTCTCCATGCAACCGGCGATGATGAAGAGTCGCTGCATGTTCGCCACTATTATGTCCAACTACTCCGGGCGGAGTACGAGCGCCAACGGAAGAATCCGGACCTGAAGCGTCCAAACCATCAAGTTTATCTCGCTGATATGCGAGCGGCCTATGCTTATTATATAACTCAGGAGCTGCAGAGTCTTCAAATCGAAGCAGCCTCCGACATGAGCAATTATATTGGCGACAACACTCTTCAACCAGAGTCAAGCCGCAACACTTCACAAGTCAATTATATTTCTGCCAAGACGGGGAAACCCACCGAGAAGAAGAAGGCGAGTTCAAAAGCGGTTACATACCGCCCTCCTGTCCATGCCACAGGCTCAAGCCGTCCATATTATGGGTCGTCGCTCAACACCAACCATCCTGAAGCTTTGTCACCAACATACGGCGGTGCAAAAGGAGTCCTCCAGGAAAACAACTTCAACATCGTCACCGCGATGCCTGTCGGGGTCCAAGATGATGAGACATCCATTTCTTCAAATGTCCTTGCCAAGAGACGGAAAAAGAAAGTTGCCGTCGAGGAACCCCGGGATGCTGCCGTCGTCGGTCTACCCCAAATTAATATACTTCCCAATCGTCCCCACACTAGAAGCGTCACTCGCTCCCTTGGCAGCAAAGATGCAGCATCCGAAGCATCATATGAAGAAGAATCTCCTGTTATGCCTGAATCTTCGGAGATTCGATCACCTTCACTTAAGTATCAAGTCCTTGCAACTACGCTCGAGGAAGAACTGGAGCAGCTGCGGAGCACACTCTAGTTGAAGGATGCGGAAATAGCCAGCCTAAAAAACCAGATACCTGAAAACAATTCGCATGCCGAGAACCACCCTCACGAGAATGTACCGCCAAATATGGTACCCCTCGACACTGTACAGAAAATGGTCGCCGAGAGCGTGAGAGCGTTCCACATGCAGCACCAGTATGCCATGAGGCCTGGGTACATGAAACCGTACCCAGCTGAAATTGACTTGGTCCCATACCCAGTGAATTATCGGCAACCTCAGTTCACCAAGTTTAATGGGACCGGATCCCCACACGAGCATATCGCTCACTTTCTAGCAGCATGTCAAGACACAGTTCATAATGGCGCACTGCTTCTCCGCCAATTTGTTCAAACACTCTCCGGACCGGCTTTCACTTGGTACAGCAAGCTGCTTCCTAGGTCCATCAATTCATGGGAGCAAATGCAAGAGGCGTTCCTCCAAAGATTTTATAGCACCCAAAGGACTGTCGGGATTACAGAGCTCACTCAAACCGAGCAGAGCCAGCATGAGAAAGCTGCTGATTTTATCAACAGGTGGAGAAACTTGAGTATCCACTGCCCGCAACCCATCACAGAACCTGAAGCTGTGCGGATGTGCATGAACAACCTACGGCCGGAAATGGCCCTTTACTTGCAAGGTGTCCGTCCGCTTTCTTTCGAGGAGCTGACTTCCAAGGCCACCGATATCGAGAATTATTTACATCACATGGCTCGCAAAAATCATACCGCGGACAAAACTTCTGACCGCACAAGAAAGGACAAGGCTCCTCCTAAAGGGAAAGCTGTGCTCCAGACTTTGGCAATGCAAATATCTAGACCGAAGGAGACTTATATTCCCAGAGAACAACCTCGGTCTAGAGATCCCTCGTCCGACCCCACACAACGGCGAGTGAAGACCCTCAAGGAGAGGATCGAAAAGGAGTATTCCTTCCCTCGAGAGGAGGTCCTTGATATCTTCAAAGGTCTGCTGGATCTCGGACTCATAGAGCTCCCGGAGTCGCGGCGCCCTCATGAAGCAAACAAAGTGAACGAGCCAAAGTATTGCCATTACCACAGAATACTTGGGCACGCGCTCGAAGACTGCTTCGTCCTCAAGGATCAAATCCAGAAACTAATTGATGACGGAGTCATGGATGTCGGGCTGCTAAAGAACCTCCAGAAGGGCAAAAAGGTAGAATCAACACATATGATTACTACTGAAGCACACCCCGAATCCCCATACGAGGAGTACACCCCATCAACACCTCCTTATGAAGAAATGGAGTATGTCCCTCAGGCACCCCCCTATTTGCCCATTGAGAATAGATATACATCTATCTCTCCATATGAGGAAGATGAGGAACATGTAGCTCCCATTCTGACACCTGCCAAGGGATGTCCGTGGCCTACTTTGGAGGAGATGTATTACTCCAGCTTGGATGATGATGATACACTATCTGACTTCGAGCCATCGCTATGGGAGGCCCTATATCAGCAAAAGGCAAAGGAAGAGACAAGCCTTCAAGCAAAGGATCAAAGCGGCTAGATACGCTCCCCCGAGACCTCCGCTCCCCGAAAATTGGCAGCCGAGGCCAAAGAGGCATAGAACCCCAAAGTACAAGATCTTGAGGAAGGTGATGGCCCGTGAAGAAATCGAAGGGTTCATTCACCGAGTCTCAAGAGACCTTCAAACCAGAAAACCAAATGTGCCAGAAAACGGCACCTCTTGGGATCACTACTCCTGCTGCACCATCGGGGTCTTTGGAGATGACGACGAGTCCCTCTGCTTCCCAGAAGAAGAGAAGGCCGAAGTCCACGAAATCATCACCCGCTCCGGGCTCCGACTTCCAGACTCCCAACCCTCACAGCCAAGAGGAAGGGGCCCAGAACCACACCAAGCAATGCAAAATAATGTAAACTCGAGTGAGTCTGTCAAGTACAATGTAATTTCTCACTTAAAGAAAGTACCTGCATTGTTTAGCGTGTACGATGCTCTGTGTTTGTCTCATGATCTTCGTAAATCTCTCATAACTGCACTAACTTTCCCTGACGACTACCGAGCAGATGTCCTCCAAACTGGCGTCTCGGTAGTCGAAAATTTAAACATAGAATTTTCTGATAATGACCTATTGCTCGGTACAAAACCACATAATAGGCCATTATTAATGACTGGTGATATCGATGACATACCCACGTCACGAGTTATGTTAGATTGTGGATCAGCTATTAACTTGCTGCCACTCAAAACACTCCATGACCTAGGGTATGATATCAATGATCTAACATCAAGTAACATAGTAGTCCAAGGCTTTAATCAAGCAGGACAACATGTGTTAGGATCCATACGTCTAACACTAAAATTTCAAGACTTGGCCACGAGTGTCGTTTTCTATGTTATCGACGCTCGAACTTCTTATAACGCACTGCTAGGAAGACCTTGGCTCCATGAGTATAAGGTCGTTCCTTCAACGCTACACCAATGTTTCAAATACCAAACTCCAGAGGGCGATGTTAAAAGGGTGTTCGCTGACACAAAGCCGTTCACCCCAGGAGAAGCATTCTTCGCAGACGCCAAGTTCTACCTAGAACCGCCGCTGAAGTCGAAGAAGCCAGACCCCACACCTCCGGAAGACATGGGCTTCACGGAAAGATTCACCGCAGAAGTCCAGCAAGGGAAGAAGCCTCCTCAGAAGAAGAAGGTGTACCGCTATGTGCCAAGCAGCCAAAGGAAACCCGGAGACCCAATATTCACCGTTGTTGAAGAAAGGCTTTCTAAGTCCCTTCTTCACGAATTTCCGGTACCACTTCCAAAGATCCTTCCTTCACAAATCAAACCTCCACCAACAAAAGGGAAAGGTCATGTGGGTCAAGAATCGGGTGATGAAGTTGAAGGGGAGGCCGAATACAAGCAACCCATCAAGTTCATGCAAGCCTCTCCGATTGTGTCGGATCCAAACGCCGCAAACACAATCCTCCTCATACCCTTTTATGACCCAAAACCATTGCATATGATCTCTCAAATGGGATATGATATAAACTCAGGCGAAGGCTTATGCAAAGGTCGAGGCAAAAGACAACCCTTTGAAGACATTCTTTCAGAAGCACAAAGAAAAGCCATTCTCTACGGCGAAAACTTAATATTTTACAGAGCAGGACTCGGATACGAGTTCCAAGTATGCGCCACTTCTGCAGAGTTCGTTGATCTCCAAGAAGCACCACCACAGCTCGAAGACGGTAGTCAAGCAACCATTGACGAACTAGAAGAAATTAATTTGGGGGCAGATGATGATCATCGTCCCACCTTCATCAGCTTACATATGATGTCGGACGAGAAGAACCAGTTTGTTCTCTTCCTTCGTGAAAACCAGGACTTGTTTGCTTGGAGCTATAAAGAGATGCCCGGCTTGGATGTCGATGTAGCTGTTCACCATCTCTCTATAGCAGAAGATGTTCGCCCTATCAAGCAATCCCAAAGGCGCTTTCGACCCGAGTTGATTCCATAAATCTTCGCCGAGGTCGACAAGCTCATGAAAGCAGGCTTTATTCGAGAGGTCCAATATCCAAAATGGCTCGCGAATATTGTTCCTGTGAAAAAGAAGAATGGGCAACTTAGGCTTTGTATAGACTTCCGGGACCTAAACAAAGCTTGTCCAAAAGATGATTTTCCGTTACCCATAACTGAACTCATAGTCGATGCCACCACCGGCCATGAGATTCTGTCCTTCATGGATGGGTATTCGGGATACAATCAGATAAAGATGGCTCCCGAAGATGAAGAGCTCACTGCTTTTCGAACACCAAAGGGCATTTTCTGCTATACAGTAATGCCTTTCGGGTTAAAAAATGCCGGGGCCACTTATCAAAGAGCCATAACAGTCATCTTCGACGATCTACTTCATGATATTGTAGAATGTTACGTCGATGACTTGGTGGTGAAAACAAAACATAGACAAGATCATTTCGAGCATCTGACTAAAGTCTTCGAAAGACTCAGACGCCACAATTTAAAGATGAATCTCATGAAGTGTGCATTCGGAGTTACGTCCGGCAAACTCCTTGGGTTTGTGGTTCGCAAACAAGGAATTGAAGTCGATCCTGCCAAAGTTAAAGCGATTCTGGAGATGCCTCCGCCCCGGAATCTTCGCGAACTTAAGGGTCTTCAAGGTCGGCTCGCCTATATACGCAGATTTATCTCCAATCTGTCAGGCCGTTGCCAACCATTTTCCCACCTTATGAAGAAAGGGACACCCTTCGAATGGGATAAAGCTTGCCAAAATGCTTTCCAAAGTATAAAAGAATATCTCATCAACCCACCGGTTCTCGCCTCTCCCGTCAAAGGAAAGCCCTTGATCCTCTATATGGCAACTTTGCCCGGGTCATTAGGAGCTTTACTTGCACAGCATGACGACGAAGGCAAGGAGAGAGCTCTCTACTACCTTAGTAGAACTTTGGTCGGAGCCGAGCACGGTTATTCGGAGATGAAAAAGGTGTGTCTATCCCTGGTGTTTGCCACCCAAAAGCTTCGGCACTACCTTTTAGAGCATCCAGTGCAACTCGTCTCCAAAGCCGACCCCCTGCGGTATATTTTAAAGAAGTTGGTCCTCTCCGGACGACTTGCAAAGTGGGCCATGTTATTATCACAGTTCGACATAACCTATGTTTCACAGAAAGCTATTAAAGGACAAGCGCTAGCCGATTTCCTCGCCGCGTTCCCAGTACCGGATGGCTCAGCTATAGAGGACGACCTTCCAGACGAAGAAGTTTTTGTTGCCAACATTCAACCTCCTTGGGAGATGTATTTCGATGGAGCTTGCAGGCGCTCGGGAGCGGGGGCAGGGATAATCTTCGTCACTCCAACACAAGCCTTACTCCCATATTCTTTCGTGCTCACTTCGGCGTCGTCCAACAACATGGCGGAATATGAAGCCCTCGTCATTGGATTGGAGATAGCACTGGAAATTGGGATGGATCCGCTGACCGCCTACGGGGATTCCCAACTCGTAGTAAATCAGCTTCTTGGAACATATGCAATCAAGAAAGAAGAATTGATTCCTTATTTCATTAGTGCAAAAGAGCTCATCAATCACTTCAAAGAATTGAAGATCCAACACGTCCCGCGATCCCAGAACCAAAGAGCAGATGCGCTAGCCAGTTTAGCTGCTGCCATGGTTCTCTCGCCCACCGAAACATTGGAAGTAAGAGTTGAGGAGAGACGAGTCCTCACTCCCCTGCTTGAAGAAATTCCAAGTAGATACATGCCAGTGTTCATCAACGTCGCCGCTGCATCAGAAATACAAACGCAAGACTGGAGAACCCCCTTCCTCGACTACCTCAAGTCCGGGATACGTCCTATGAACCCCCAAGAAAGATCGAGGATAAGAAGAAGGGTCACAAAATACACCTTCATGGACAACATGTTATACAGAAGGTCTTATGATGGACTCCTGCTATGATGCCTCTCCAGTGAAGAAGTAGCTTCAGCCCTCCAAGAAGTACACTCAGGTGTATGCGGAGCACATCAATCAGGTCCCAAATTATATCACCAGCTGAAACATTTGGGGAACTATTGGCCTTCAATGGTGCGCGACGCCATTGAGTATGTTAAAAAATGTCATGCCTGTCAAATTCACGCAGACTTCATACATCAGCCCCCAGAACCGCTCCATCCTACGAGCATCTCATGGCCCTTCGAAGCATGGGGTATGGATATCGTAGGTCCTATTCAGCCATCTTCCTCAAAAGGTCACTCCTACATCCTGGCGGCAACAGACTACTTCTCCAAATGGGCAGAAGCCATTCCTTTAAAAAATACAAGGGGGGAGACAGTAGTACAATTCATCAAAACACATATTGTTTACCGATTTGGGATCCCTGCAAAACTCATATCGGACAACGGCACACCTTTCAAAAACAGAGACATGGAGAGGTTTTGTGCCAAGCACAAAATTAAACACCACTTCTCGTCGGCATATAACGCCGCGGCTAACGGACAAGTGGAGGCCTTTAACAAAATCCTCTGCAAGCTCCTAAAGAAAGTCGTCCACAACAACAGAAGAGAATGGCACGAGAAGCTTTTGGAGAATCTCTGGGCGTATCGTACCACGATGAAGACTCCAACGGGGGCAACCCCCTATTCGTTTGTTTTCGGTGGAGAAGCTGTACTTCCTCTCGAAATCCAAATCCCTTCACTCAGAGTCGCTATACATGAGAATCTGACGGAAGACCAAGCAGCAAAATTGAGGCTTGAAGAGCTCGACAGCTTAGAAGAAAAGGGCATCGAAGCTCAGCAAAATCTAGAGATGTACCAAGCAAGAGTCTCTAGAGCCTTTGACAAAAAGGTGAAGCGCCGTTCGTTCAAAGTTGGGGATCTCGTCTTTGCTGTAGTTCGACCCATGGTCGTCACCAGAAGAACCCAAGGAAAATTTGATCCTAAGTGGGAAGGGCCTTTCATAGTTCAAGAGGTCTACACCAACGGAGCTTACAAGATTATATCACCGGATGGCGAATATGCTCCGCCACCAGTGAACGGCAAATTTCTCAAAAGATATTATTCCTAAAACATATGTATGCTCCAAGCTTCACGAGCCTAAACTGAAGCAATATTACTCTAAGCCTTGCGAGTATAAACTATAGGCACAATATTTTCTCATCCACGATGCTCCAAGCTTCACGAGCCTAAACTGAAGCAATATTACTCTAAGCTTTGCGAGTATAAACTATAGGCACAATATTTTCTCATCCACGATGCTCCAAGCTTCACGAGCCTAAACTGTAAGCACACAAAAAATATATGTATGCTCCCAGCTTCACGAGCCTAAACCGTAAGCAGCAATACTCCAAGCCATACGAGTATAAACTATTGGCAAAACACAAATTTTATCACACAATGCTCCAAGCTTCACGAGCCTAAACTAAAGCAATATTACTCTAAGCTTTGCGAGTATAAACTATAGGCACAACATTTTCTCATCCACAATGCTCCGAGCTTCACGAGCCTAAACTGACAGCACACAAAAAATATATGTACGCTCCAAGCTTCAAGAGCCTAAACTGATAGCAGAAATAAAATTGATTTGCATTTTGCAACTACACATTGGGTTATGAGTATGCATTGCATACAGACAATACCCGTTCTCAACGCGCCATTAAATCTCGCAGGGATACAAACAAAATTGTGTTCTTGAATTCATATGAGCATACAAACCCTCAAAGAGCAAATTCGAATATTGGCGTATAGGAACAGTCTCTAAAAGCTCTGCTCCTATCTATCTTGAGCTCAATAGGAAAGGTGTATATATACACACACCTGTCCTTGATCATCCGAATCAATAATAAAAAAAAATCTTCTAAGAAGTCATCGCATTACAACAGATGTCAGCTAGGTAGATCATTTGATTTATCTTGCATACATTGAGAGAAAATTGAATGCTGCTATCAAAAGAGTAGCATGAAAAATATTCAAGAAATTAACCACATGGTTTCCAAACAAAAAATCAATCAAGAGGAAACAAACACACTAAGAGGTTCAAGATCTCCACGGGTGCAAAGACTCATAGGTCCTAACAAGCTCAGCACGAACTCCTTGTGCTTTACCCGTCCCTTGGAGAACCTCCAATGAGGTCAATGTTTCTTTATGTCTGTGCTCCAAATCATCAAGCATGGATGTAGAAGCAGCCACCTTTTCCTCTAAAGCGATGTCTTCTTCTACCATAGTCTTCAGCTTCTGCTTCTCCACTTCCAAACGGGCTTCGAGAGCAGCAACTTCAGCTTTTTGGAGCTCCTGGCACTCAAGATGACATCGGCGACACTCTACAACAGTAGCCTTCTCAGATTTCGCTGCTTCAACCTTGGCAGGATACGCCGATATATCAGCGACAAGTTGGCGCAATGCTGCCTCTTCTCTGCAGAATTCCTTATCATATGAGGATACCTGCGACAAAAGTAATTCCAAGATTTCTCTCAAAGAAGCAGAGCCAGACTCTCGATCAGGCAATGCTACAAGCAAATCCTGGATCCGCAACTCCAGTTTTCCGATATCTTGAGATATAGTCAAATCTGGAAGAAATATCGACACTAAGGTCTTCTCAAGCTTTCTGAACGCATCAACAACTAGCTCGTTCAAAGCAGGTTCGGAGGGAATAATAGGCGTAGAAGAAGCGTCAAAAGCTAAGCTATCGGAACCAGTCTCAACCTCCTCAAGAACCGGGGTAGAAACAACCCCCTTAGAAATATCCGCTCCAGAGACACTAGATGACGTATCACTGGCCGAAGCCATTGTACCTCCGTTAGCCGTTGCAGGAGCCGCCTCGCTATCACTAGAGATAGAAACTCCTCTATGAAGATCCCCGTCTACATCATTAAATTGGAGAGATCTCGCCACAATCCGGGTCGAAGTAGGAAGAATGTCCGAAAGAGCGCCTATGACCTCTGCAGAAGAAAGATCAGCCGTGGGACTTGAGCCAACCTTAAGAGCGCCAGTAGCTTTTGCTCGCTTTCTTCTAGAATCTCCGCAAACCTCTTGAGCTGGAAGAGCAAGTATCACCCTTTTGCTCGAAGTCGTCGGCCCATCTGAAATCGAAAGTTCTCGCTTTCCCTGGTTAGAACGATCGGATGCTTTCCCAACAGAATGATCAGCTTTCTTTCGACGCGAATGATTACGGCCTGGTTTCTCCCGTGGTCGCCGATCGTTGTTCGATCTCTTCTTCCGAAGGGGAGACTGATCAGCAACGCCCTAAAAAAGGGTAGGAAAGGAAAATGAGCACAATATAAAGTCATGACATCAAAAAAAATAAAAATAAATAAATATACCTCTTCAGGGGAAATTCCTGTGGGATTATAAAATTGCTCCCAACCAAGCTTCAATCTCTTCCCGAAAGCAAGCATAAAGCTATCATCAGCCTTCTCTAGGGCATGAATTTTAGCAGATGCTTCCTTAGAGTCTGCCTCACGTAGCGACTTCCAACAGTCAGGAAAAGGAGCGCTATGATATGCAAGGGACAGTCTCGCCTCAAATGACAAATGACTCCAAGAGCCATTGCGATTCAAGCGCGCCAGTGTTTCGGTGAAGAAAACACGTGTTTCTTTCACCCACCACCTCGTCCAGTAATGAGAAAGCCTCCCGACTCGAGAATCAGAGGGAAGCATGAATCGTTTCTCACTGTCCTTCCGCAGAAGATGATCCCAATGCCCAACTAGAACTCCAGACGATGCTCTTCCAAAGGATATGTTAAACCTTCCTTCGGGGCTCCCTGATCAAGCCCAAATTGTCGCGCTACACGGTGCGGGTTATATGGCTCGGCATACATTGTCGATACCGTAGAAACCAATCGAAGGGGAAGAACACCTCGGCGAATAGCGATAACAAAACGTTCAACATGGCGACGGTTGGAACCCGGTGCACGATACCATCTTGCATTTTGAGTCCCCCATAAAAAACACTAGAGGACGAAAACAAAAATTCTCGCTGACGTCTAGCCGACTTCTGACTTCTCTGTCAGAAAATGCCACGGGCTCACGAAACATTAGATGCTTCAAATCCGGCCTACTAGTCTGCTCGCAATCGGCATTTGGGAGAATCAATAATGGGCGAATGCTATCATGATTATCATAATAGACCCCTCGAAGATAACGGTGAGCCCATCCCATCAGCATATAAACACCCCAACTGGACATACTTGCAAAACCTGGGCCGGCAGGGTGCAAACTCACTATTCTCATCCCCCGGTACAAAGAACATAGTGCTGCTGGCGCCAATGAATAGGATCTCCCCATCGCCATCAAACTGGCCGGTATAAAAACCCCGGGGCGGATGCACTCCTCTGGTCCTGGAATGACAAAAGAGCACAACCAGATGGATAAAAAGGCAGCCACATAAACCTCATTGCCGAAAGTTGCAAGCGGGTCAAAATCTCGATCCTCAGGCTTGTAAAAGCATCGCACCCACTGTGTGAAAGAAACTTTGTCTTGGTCCTTAACCAATTCCTTCCATAATTGTAGAAGATGATATGCCGCCGGAGGATAAGCAGGCGCCGTCGTCTCACTTGGGAGCCCCTCATCTGGGAGATACTCATCATACATATCTCCTATAATGGAGAATCCCCCTAGATAGGAGATATCAAGGAGAGTCACTGTCATCTCTCCATGCCGAAATAGAAATGTGTTGGTACCTCGATTCCACCGCTCCATCAGACTACGAAAAAGTTGTTCGTCAATGGAATATCGACCCAATGAACAAAAAACCCCGCCATAAATGCCAGATTCCCGGAAGCTCCTAGATTCCGTCTCTAAAACTTTCTTACACCAAGCAACATAGCCTGCAACAGGTTCATGAGACCAGTGGTTGTATCTCTTCCAATCCAGCTTCTCAGCAACTAACCGGTGAGCAAGGCAAGACAGTGGCAGGGAAGTCGATCCTTTTGATAACGGAGAAAGCAATACTGCATCAAAATAAGGGCCAGCACTACAATCAAATTCATCATGTTGATCCATCTTTCCCTCAGCAGTCTTAAAAGTTGGGGTATAAAGTTCTTTCTCATCGTCACTTTTGACAACAAATATTTTTTGCGATCGAGCTAACTGCGTCAAAGGCATAGACGCCTCATTGTTCTTCAAAGCAGAGCTCGACATCCTGCAAAAGAAAGGAAACATCAACATATGTTGGCAGCAAAGAATTTTCCCAAGAAAATCTACAGCAAGATAGAAACAAAAATGGAGGTAAGGAACAGAACAAAAGAAAGTAAAGGAAGGCAAAAACTCTTTGCTGATGCTCACCCAAGACACGCCAGGCTCTTCTCTTCCGACGCAGTCTGAGTCGCCGCTCCTAATGCCCGCAACGTCACCCAAGCTGCCTCAGCCGTCGCCTGAGAAGCCCCTGGAGAAGAATGAACACCAGAGCTTTGAAGCAAACAAGGCAGAGCAAAGAGCGAAGGGACGAGTGCGGAAGAAAGAAAAGAAACACAGCAGCAAGGCAGAAACAAAAAAAAAGGGAAAGCTGGAACCATACAATGGAGAAGAAGAAGAAAAGTAAAAGGAAAAGATATACCTCAGAGGGGGAAACTAAAGTCCCCGCCGATCTCTCCAAGCAAATTCCTTCTTCTTCACCAACAAAGTTCTTGTGAAAAAAAAAACGCGGAGGAACGCCGGCCAAAGCGAACGGGTCTTCAGAGACTGCTCGGCCAACGCCGCACAACGCATTGGCCTTCTTTATGATTGCCGTTCCCCTCCTTGCTGCTCAAGAAGCTCCTGGAGAAGCAAAACAGTCAGCTAAACAAAGAAGGAACCAGAAAAAAAAAAAAAAAAAACGCCAGAGCAAGAAAAAAAAAGCAACAAAACAAAACAGAGGAAATGAAGGAAAGAAAGAAGGAGAAGAGGATGATCTCCTGCCAGTCTTGTCCACCATGGCCGGAACCCCTCTTCACCACCTGAGAAACTTCCTGGAAAAAACAAAGCTGTCACCTAAGCCTTGAGGCAAGGATGAACATAAAAGAAACAGGGGAATGGGTTCTAAAACATTGGCTGGCAGCTGTAACTTCCTCATGGGTTTGTCAACATGCTCTGGTTCGGCTTCATGCTGCATCAAGCTCGTTGCTTGACTCCAACAATGGGCTGTGTTAAAATCTTCCAGTGTCCGAGTCTAAGCATTATACAACAACCTTGGCGAGTTCCCATGGGTTCGCTGGCACTCCTTGCCATTGTCGTTCACCAAAAGTGATTGCAAAGCATCCATATGTTACTAGATTGCTTGCTGTCCTTTTCCGAAAATATCGAGTTACCTCCAATGACACTCTCCAAAAAATATATAACGGGAGAAAAGAAAGGTATGCGGAAATAAAGAGGATGCGACCAAGAGAGAAAATAGAGCATGCAAAAAAAAAAAAGGGGGGCATGGGCAGGCGATCCCATCAAAATAAAATGCATCAACTATTGGCAATCAAAAAACACCTTCAACAATCAAGATACGTGATTAAACAGAGGATGAGGAAGACCTGGGTAAAAGAATCTAAACCCTCGTCGAGCTCCTTCTCCCCTCTGTCAAGAGCTGAAAACTCTCCGTCACCAAGTTCTTGAGAAAAGAAAGCTCCCTGGTTGTGAGAAGCTCTGAAAAAAGAGGCGCGCGAGAGGAATAATCCAGATATATATCGGATTCCTAAGCGATCTCGCCAAACTACCAATATTGAGAGTTATCGAGCTGTTAAGAAAAGGGGGAAAAGTGAAACTGGTTTTGGAAGAGTTCAAAATAAATTAGAACTCTTCCCAAACTAAATCTTAGCCGGATTGCACCAAAATAATCCAACCGAAGTTGGGGTTCTGGTCTTACGAACACCAAATAGTTCTAATCCTACATGGATTCCCTTGGCCAGGTCCAAGCTTAAATCAAACACTTTGTCCAAAGATCTTGAAACAAAAAAGATATGTGGCAACAGCTTCAGTCACATACTGATCCACAGGATAAAGACAACATGCTTGTGCACATAAATAACGCAGGCAAGTAAACCAACCTTTGTGATGCCCAACCAATATATACATTATGGTAAAGCATCACTCACATTATTCAAACTTTCCAAATTTCACAAGAAATCTTAGTTACATGAAATGAAATCGCTATGCCAACACAAAATTTTCGAGCCCTGCGTGTTCAAATCACCTAAATTTCACACGCAGGCCTCGAGGGGGCATCTGTTGACACTGATTTTAGTTAAGGCTAAGTCAACAATATTTGCGGAATTCTCCCGATCGAATCCGCATGCACCAAATCAAAACTGGCTCATACACAGCCGAGTCCATCCAAATTACCTACATTTTCCCGGTTTTGACGGCATCCTATACAAGCCTGAGAAATGAGGGTATTTTAGTAATTTTACCCACCCAAGGGTATTTTAGGAATTTCGACCAAAATACATGTCTAAATCTCCCACTACACTCCAAAATAGCCCTTACATAGCTTTGACGGCATCCTAAATAAGCTGTGTAAATATAGGGGCGTTTTGATAATTTTCCACAACATCAGGGGCATTATAGAAAATTCCCTGAAATAAATAAAGAAAAATCCGAAAATTCAAAATAAACCCAAACAAATACCCAAACTCAAATTCGCCTAACTCCGGCCAAGGCGATGCGCGCGCAATGCTCGCGCACATGACTTGCATACATCAAATCCAAAATATGCGCGTCACATAATACGCGCGCAGGTGTCCATGACACGTGCAACATAGACGCGTTGTCATGCATTGCGTCCAAATTAAAATATGCCCAAATCTCGGCAAAAATATACATGCGCTACATAATGCGCGCACGTGTCCATGACACACACACAAGTCGCGCTGCCATGCATCGCGCCTAAACAACCAGACTGAAAGGGTATTTTGGTCATTTAACCCCAAGGGGCATTTTGGTAATTTCACATCTTCAGGGGTGTGAAAATCTAAAATAGAGGTATTTTCTCTACCCTGGGGGCATTTCGGTCCAAAATACATATGACCGATAAAAATGGTATTTTGGTAATTTACAACCGGCATGCCCGGGGATATTTCAGTAAATTCTCCAAATATCACATGAAATTCAAAATTCAAACAAGACATTCAAAATTTGGACAAATGTCCGACAACCGGATAATTATTCAAATTCAAGATAAATACTTGAAAATTGAATAAATATTCAAAATTCAAGCAAGTTCGCACATGAATTTGAAATTTAAATGGGACATTCAAACATACATTCGAAATTTAAATGCCAAATCCCAACTCCCTAATCTAAATGGTTAGGAAATCCTAACCTCACCCAGATCTCAATAGATCAAATCCCAACATCCTCAGCCTCCCAACCACCTGGCTGAGAATCAAATCTCAACACCCAACATCCCAACCTCCCAACAATCTGGCCGGGGATCAAATCTCAACGTCCCTGAGATCCCATGATACGCTCCTGCGTATTTGACCGGGCTATCAACAGACCTCCAAACACCCCGTTTCCTATAAGAAGAGGAGAAGTGGAACAGATCGGGCTGGCTGGAAAAAAATAGAGAAAGCAGAGAGAGTGGCGGGCGAAATAGCAAAGAAAGAAAGAAGAAGCAGAGCAAAGAAAGAGAGAAGAAAAAGAGAAGGCTTGACGCCCAGGAGGGAGGAACCCGTCGCCATCGTCTTCCTCAAGCCAGCCTGAGGAGATTCCCCGAGGAACCCATCGCTGTCATCTCCTCTGTTTCCAACCGGCGGAACCCATCCATCGCCACCCTTCAAGGAGTTCGCCGTCGCCCCTGTTTCGACCCAAGAAAAATCCCAAAAGCTTCGTCGCCGTCGTCTCTGATCCAGCCGGAGGAGTCGTCGCCCAGCTCAGCCCAAGGAGGAACCCATCGTCTTCCTCGAGCCAGCCCGAGGAGATTCGCCACCCAACCCAAGGAAGTCCCCGCCGTCTTCCTTGATCCAGTCGTCTGCAGCCTCAAGCACACGGCATCAAGCCTACACCCAACGAGCTGCAGCTCCCCTGCTTCCAGTGACGTGCCGGTGGCTTCAAAGCTCGGGCGGTGCTTCCTCAGCTTTATCTCCGGCGTCTTCCTCAGCTTTATCTCCGGCGTCTTCCTCAGCTTTATCTCCGGCGTCTTCCTCAGCTTTATCTCCGGTGCTTCCTCAGCTTTATCTCCGGCGCCTCTCCAACTTTATCCGACGCCACCAGCTTTGACAACATCAGCTCCGACAATCGGATAACGTCGGCAGCCTCGAAGCCCCGGTGACAAAGACTCAAACTTCAGTCATCTCAAAATCCGGCGATGAAGGTGGCTGTCCAAGGACTTCACATTTATTTCTTTTCTTATATGTAAAAAAATATTTATTTGGATCTAGAATCGGAGGTGTTCCCTACGGGGATGTAAATGATGGATCTGCCTATTTGGCCATCCAGGGATGTGGTGCCTGCAATTTCCTTGAACGAAATTGAAATAAAAAAATATTTGCTCGAAAATAAAATAGAAATCTCGTCCCCACGAGATCGACGTTTTATTCGCGAACAAACATGCCGTATAGTATGGACACGCATGCCTTGGAAGCATCTTTTTATGACTGCAATTATGGCCCTTTACAATTCCTTCAGTTTGAGGATACACTCAAGGTAGTTTCTGAGAATGGAGTTATGCTAAGGGAGCGCGCGACGGAACTATTCGATCCGGCAAGACCAACCTCAGTGGTCTTTGCACCTAAATCTGGCCGACAATCGGCCACAAGTCAAAAGTGATGAGTTCAAACTCTGAAAGGAATCAGGCCGCTGTAACGGCCTTAAAAGCCAAACTAATGGCTTATCAAGTAGAAGCGTTCGCTGCACAAGAAGAGAACGACCTAGATTGTCTAAAAGAGATCCCCCAAGAAGACGAGGAAGAAGTCCACTACGGGAAACGTGGAAATATGCAAGCTCAAGACCCCTTGGAAGAAATCAACCTTGGTGATGGCGAGGAGCATCGTCCAACATTCATCAGTAAGCTTATCGACCAAGATGTAAGGTACGAGCTCATTGCTATTTTACGTTCATATAAAGATTGCTTTGCATGGGATTATAAAGAAATGCCTGGTTTAGATAGAAATATTGTAGAGCATGAACTCCCTACTCGACCAAATTTTAAACCATATAAGCAAGCGCCTAGACGCTTTGCTCCATACATAATCCCAGAAGTAAAGAAAGAAATTGAATGATTGTTGAATGCTAACTTTATTTGAATGACCAGATATGTAGAGTGGCTTTCTAATATAGTGCCAGTTAAGAAGAAAAATGGCAAACTTAGAGTTTGTATAGATTTTAGAAATTTAAACTTGGCTACACCCAAAGATGAGTATCCTATGCCATCGGTCGATAATTTAGTTGATTCCACCGCTGGGCACGAAATATACTCATTTATGGATGGGTATTCTGGATATAACCAAATTTATATCGCCGATAATGATGTTCATAAAACGGCATTTGGATGTCCAGGATCACTTGGAAGTTATGAATGGGTTGTTATGCCCTTTGGTCTAAAAAACGCTGGTGCTACTTATCAGCGAGCGATGAACTTGATTTTTCATGATATGATTGGCCATTTTATTGAGGTGTATGTCGATGACATTGTAGTAAAATCACCAATTATGGCCGTTCACTTTTCACAATTGATTAAAGCTTTTGAGCGAATGAGAGAATATAATTTAAAATTAAATCCCTTGAAATGTGCCTTTGGGGTACAAGCAGGGAATTTTCTTGGTTTTCTCGTCCATCAGCAAGGAATAGAACTTGACCAAAACAAAGCAAAGTCTATAATTGAGGCCAGTCCTCCAAAGACTAAAAAAGAACTGCAAAAGTTCCTTGGTCAAGTAAATTTTTTGAGAAGATTTATTGCTAGCAGGTAAAACTCAAGAGTTTTCATCGCTTTTATGATTAAAGAATGAAGACGATTTCGTCTGGGAAGAGCGACATCAACAAGCCTTTGAACGCTTGAAGCAATGTTTATCAACGCCACCAGTTATGGCGCCGCCAAGGTTGGAACAACCCATGAAGCTTTACATCGCTGTAGCAAACCGATCAATAGGCGGTCTCTTGGCGCAAGATGGAAAAGATGGAGCTGAGAGAGCAGTGTACTATCTAAGTAGCAGTTGTTATCTTATGAACAGAAGTACTCAGCCATAGAAAAGTTGTGCTTGGCCTTGTATTTTATGTGTACCAAGCTTAGAGCTTATTTAAAATCTGTAACTGTCTACTTGATATCTAAGTTCAATGTATTGAAATTCTTGTTTTCTCGGCCAATTTTGCACCAACGTATTGGTTATTGGGTTTTAACTTTGGCTGAATTTGATATTCAATTTGTATCTCAAAAGGCTGTTAAGGGCCAGGCATTGGCCGATTTTTTAGCTGACTATCCTTGCGTAGATATACCAAAGGAATTAGAGCGAGAAATCAACAACGTATCGCTCACCCCATGGACGATGTACTTTGATGGTTCTAAAACTGTCAATGGAGCTGGCCTTGGGATCACAATCCTATCGCCCATTGGACGCAAATATAAATTTGCGTATACTCTATCGCAACTATGTACTAACAATCAGGCTGAGTATGAAGCTCTAATCATTGGCCTAGAAATTTTGTTAGACTTAGGAGTGTCCGATGTACAAATCAAAGGTGATTCACAATTAGTGATAAATCATTTACTTGGACATTATAAATGCCAGAGCGATATACTAATCCCATTTCATCAAATCGCTCTCATGTTATTAAATCATTTTAACGATTTTGAACTACTATTCGTTCCAAGATTGCAGAACGATGAGGCTAATACCCTCGCCCAAATAGCATCAGGCTATAAAGTGTTAAAGCACTTGGGGGGCACGAACGATTTCCGTTCTGGTATAATACAATCCGCACTAGAGCGATATCATCGACCATTGGAGGTAAGTCAAATCGATAGCCAACCAGATTGGCGGACCCAAATCGTCGATTTTTTGAAAGACCCATCGCTTAAGGTCGATAGAAAAATCCGTCTTAAAGCGATACATTAATTTCTACAAAACGACGTTTTTTATAAACGTCGACCAGATGGAGTCTTATTGCGCTGTTTGAATCCTGATGAAGCTAAATTGACGATGGCCGAAATACATAATGGTGTTTGTGGAGCACATCAGTCTAGCATCAAAATGCGCTGGCTAATAATGTGCAGTGGCTTTTATTGGCCACGCATGGGGGAGGAGTGTGCTATATATGCCAAAGGATGTGAAGCATGCCAAAGACATGGTCCATTACAGCGAGCTCCAGGAAGTGAGTTGTCGATCATCGTTAAACCTTGGCCATTCAGATGTTGGGCGATTGACATTATAAAAAAAATATATCCTCCATCGTCCATGTTGCACAAGTTTGTAATTGTGGCAACATATTATTTTACTAAATGGGTAGAAGCGATTCCATTAAAAAATATTTCTGATGACCAAGTGATAAACTTCATTTGGGAAAACATCATATGTAGATTTCGCATTCCACAAACAATTGTGTCCGATCAAGGGACAATGTTTGTAAGTTCTAAGGTAAAGAATTTTTTGGCTGAGTATAAAATTAATATGGCCATTTCTACACCTTACTATGCCTAATCTAATGGACAGGCTGAAGCATCCAATAAAACCATCAAGTCAATCATAAGAAAGATGATGGACGATAACCCAAGGCAATAGCATGAAGGTTTACTAAGAGCGGTATGGGCACATAGAACTACACCTCAGTCTAGTACTAAGGTTATGCCTTATCAATTAGTTTATGGTCAAGAGGCGGTGCTACCGGCTGAAATAAATGTTCTATCGCCCAGAGTTATGGAACAAGATCGCTCAACTAGTGAAGAATATGAAGAAGCATTAATGTATAATCTTTTAGAGCTCGATGAGCAACGAGCTATTGCCTTAGAAAATATAGAGGCACAAAAGTTAAAAGTGGCCGATATCTACAATAAAAGGGTAGTATCAAAAGAGTTTCAAGAAGGAGATCTAGTTTGGAAAACGATCCTACCTATAGATCGTAATAATCCCAAATATGGAAAGTGGTCGCCCAACTGGGAAGGACCATACGTGGTCGATCAAGTATTTCCAAATGGATCATATCAACTGAGGAATATTGACGGTAGGTTGCATCGATCAATGATCAATGGTCGATACATTAAGAAGTACTACCCATCAATGGAATAAAAGCATAGAAGAAACACGTCCTTAAGATTTGGACGATAGCAATTAACAAAAATATGTTCATTACAAAATATATCGGCCAAAAGTGTTACATTACAAATTTCATCGCTTATATCAGACAAGTAAAAAATTATCTCTTCGAGGAGAGATTTTGAGATAAACCAGCAATTTTTTCACGAACTGCCCTAAAGTGTTGCTTGTTCTTCACAAGTTCACCCTTCAACTCGACTTGGCGATCTTTTGAGGAATTCGCCTCCAAAGCGACGTACTCTTGCATCATTTGGTTGCCCTCCTCAGCCAGTTGAGTAGTCTCGCGAAGGAGATAGTTCTTTTGAGTGGTGCATTGGGCGATTTTTTCCTCTAACTCTTTTATTTGGTTTTGGTAACCGAGGATCTCTGACTCTTTTTCGCCAATATCATCAGTATTTTTCTGGAGCTGTTTAACATGATTACTGATGATATCTCTGATATGGGTACGCCGCTCTTGACGTTCCCCTATAAGAACTATCTCATTCATTAAGTTATTTCTCTCAGCAGTCAGACTCTCAACCTTGATCTTAATGCTGTGAATACCGTCCATATCACTAGACGAAAACCCTAAGACTGTGGGATCCACGAAGAGAAAAGGTGTTATAGCTTTGTCCAGTACTTCACTATCTGATCTGGTGAAGTCCTCTTCAGGTAGTTTATCCAAAACTATAAGACATTGAGATAAAGCTCGCCTAAATTCTTCATGTTGACTCCCTCGTGCAACCTCGGGATCAACAGCCGTTTTCTTGGCAGTGACTATAGCGTGCCAGGAATCCGAAAATGCATGGACAATATTCATTAACTGGGCGAGATCGCTCTGAAAAGAACAAGTATTCAGTAAGAGTTAACACTAAATGGTCGAAAAAATCAAATTGAACGATGAATACATGTGATGAGGTAGAACTGGATGGATGAGCAGTGGGAGTAACAAAAGATGGAGGTGAAGTCATCATTGCAGAAGGAGCAGCTGCAGGGCTTTTAGTAGTCGCCCTTGTTTGAACATTGTTGACATCAATTTTGGCTAGGCCAAAAGGTCGCAGTAACCGCTGTTTGTTTGAGTCAAAATAACATCATATAGATTCAAGCAAGCTTAAAACATATTTCAAATGTCCGATAAATCCTTGTCCTGACTTCGAGGGCATCCAGGGACGTTTGGGTAATTTCACCCGCCCAAGGCTGTATTGGGAATTTGGGCCAAAATACAGGCCTGGACTTCCCATTACATTTTACAACAACCCTGCCTGGCTTTGACGACACCCTAAATAAGCCATATGAACGCAGGGGTTTTCTGGTAATTTTACTATAACAGCTAGCCCCCAGGGGGTATTTTGGGCAATTCACACCCTTAGGGTATAATTGTCTGAAAATTAACCATTCCACCCTCAAAATATCTTGGTCTGACATATATGACCGCTGAGGATGTTTTGGTAAAATCCCGGTAAATATTCAGAATTCAGATAAATATTCTGTACGGGAATAAATATTCACAAATGGTTTATTAAATTTGGACAAATATTCAAACAGTAATGGACATGAGAAAAATATTCAAATCATGATAAATTTGAAATTCGAACATCGTTTTCAAACTTCAAAAGAAAAATCCGTTAAAACAAAAAAATCAGCAAAGCTCCATGGGCTGCATGTTTGGTCGTCCTTATACACGTCCATACCATATATATACGAAAAAATATATATAAACCAGCCTCACTCGTCCATACCATATAAATAAATAAATAAAGAAGAAATATATATAAACCAGCATCACCCGCTTATATCATATAAAAAATCAACATCCCTTTGATCTCGTTGTAGCTATCCTTATATGAAAGGATGAGCAATCTTAAGGGCAATCAGCATCCTTTGATTAAGGGATCCATGATCCCATTCCATACAAAGAGATAGGCCTCTCGTGCCTATAAATAGAGGAGGCATGGGTTGAAGAAAGTGCTGGTCGGAGCTGGGTTGAAGAAAGCTGAAGGCTGGTCTTGGCTGAAGGCATCGAAGCTGGTCGGAGCTGGTTGGAAGAGGCTGAAGAGGTTCTGAACGGTCTGAAGGCGTTGAAAGCTTGATCTAAGCTGGGTGGAAGAACGCTGGAAGGCTGGTCTGAGCCGGATCGAAGCTGGGTTCTGAATGGTCTGAGCTTGATCTAAGCTGGGTTGAAGAACGGGCTGAAGGCTGAGGAAGAAGCTGGTTGAAGAAATCGAAGAAGAAGTGAAAGAAGAAACTGAGGAAGAGGGTTGAAGAGGAAGGGGTCCTGGTGAGGTTCCAAGGTTGCGCACCACCGGACGACGTACATCCAGCCAACACAGCCGGAACCCATTGAGACGCTCGCATCTCTGGGTAGACGCTGTGGAAGGCTCGTCGATCCTACAGCTCAACCTTCGCTCTCTTGCTCATCACCTGCGGCTTGGACCTCCAGCCAGGTTGCTCTAGCTTAGTTCCTCGCCAGCGACGGAGAAGGCTCTCTCTCCCGGCGGCTTTGAAGACAAGCTTCCCTGTTTTAGTTCTCTGTTCTCTGTTCCAGCCGGTGTTTCTTGGTCTTCCTGGTGATCCCGCGGCACAAAACAGCAAGAACATTCTGAAAAGGGACAGCCAGCATCATCGTTCCGGCGATAGAGGTTCCAGCCGCTCGCCGCATCTCCTTGGTTCCAACTAATGCTCCCCTGTTCTAGCCGGTTCTAGGCTTCTCAAGCTCCAGCCGGTGTGATCCCCTGTTCAAGCTGGTGTGTTCCCCAGTTTCAAGCCAACTTCATCAACCACAACAGAGGTCGGATCTTGTTCTCAAACATTTGCACGGCAACACTCCCAAGTCCAGCGGATTTGAAGCCCCCTGCAGCAAGAACGACGTGCATGGCGATGAAGGTGGTCTAAGGCTTCATGTGATGCATTTCTTTTGATCTTTTCTTTTATTATAAAAATGTTTATTTTATTGGATTTAGAATCGGAGGTGTTCCCTACGAGGATCTAAATGATGGATCTGTCGACTTGGCGATCGGCAGATCCAGGGGTGTGGTGCCTACAATTTCCTGAAATGAAATTTAAATATGATTTGCTCGGAAATAAAATATAGATCTCGTCCCAACGAGATCGACGTTTTATTCGCGAACTAAATCTGGCACGCCCGGTGGGACCACACCTTACCTCCCATCTCTAGATCCAAAAAAAAAAAAAGAAGAAAAGAAAAGAAAATGATGATGAAAAAACAAATCATCAAAATAAAAAAAAATACATATATACTCTTACATCTTGACAATTCTAACTTCTTAAATGAAGGATATGGCGCAGCCAACTTTGGAAGCGTTCGTCACTATTCGCTTCGGCGACCTCTCGTTTGATATCCCGACTGGAAGCGACGGCCTTCCGATGCCGACAACGCCATCAAAAGTTTCCTTCACCCCTCCAGGAGCAGCTACCTCCGATGCACAAGCGAAGACTATTGTGGGATCTCATGAAAAGATGGTGACTCGCCAAGACGGGTTCCGGGCTCATCAAAGGAAGCATGACGATGAAGCTCCCTCAATTGGATCTGGCAAAAGCAAGATGGTCGCAAATGGATCTCGTGTTTACCCAGGAGCAACTGAAGACGTCAAGCCAAAGATGTCGGCGCCGTCAAAGGGTTCGAGTCGCCAAATGAAGTTGAAGGCTCCCCAAGATCACCCAAGTGCCGGGGGCTCCTCAGCTGGATTTCACACCCATCAAGCCGAGAATGCCGAAGTTCCAACTAGCAAGCCGCTCATACCGGCAGCCAGACAATCAAAGATGTTCGTTCCGCATAGGCGGCCGGGGACAGTCACTCGCGTCGAACCCGTTTCGACCGATGACGACGGCTTTACCCTTGTTACTTCCAAGAGAAGACCCAGGGTGGCCAAGGAAGCTTCTGCAATCCAGACGATCTCCGCACCACGTGCCGAAGGTCTGAAGGGTAAAATGATCTATCCATCTGTTGCGAAGGCGCAGGTAGCTCCTAAGGTTGACTACGAAGCCCATTACGAGGTGTACCCCGACAAACCCTGGATTGGCCTCCACGTAACAGGGAATGATGAAGCATCGATCCACGTTCGGTACTGCTATGTTCAATTACTCCGAGCAGAGTACGAACGCCAACGGAGGAATGCGGAGCCCAAACACCCGACTCGTCAGAGTTACGTCGAGGATATGCGGGTAGCCTACACATACTACATCACCCAGGAGCTGCAGAGTCTTCAAGGTGAAGCGGGTTCTGATATAGGCGACGCCAACACCCTTCATTTCAACGACGATGGTCTCCAGCCTGAAGTAAGCTTCGATCAACCACGGTCCGCCCATGTTCTTGTCAAGGCAGAGAAGCCCGTCAGAAAGAAGACGAAGTCAAAAGCAGCTGCGCATCGTCCTCCGTTCCATGTCGGCGGTTCAAGCTGTCCTTACTATGGGGGATCACTCAAGACCACCTCATCCGAGGTTTCATCATAGATAAGTCAAAACACAGAAGAGGTCATTCAAGAGAACGAATTTGATATCATGGCAGCAATGCCCATTGGAGTTCATGACGACGAGATGTCCACTTCTTCCAATACGTCTTCAAGTGTTCCGCCAAAAAGACGAAGGAAGAAAACCGTAGTCGAAGAACCTCAAAAATGCGTCATCGTCAATTTGCCGAACCGTCCATGGACTAGAAGCGTCACTCGCTCCCTTGGCAGTAAAGACGTGGCTTCCGAGGCATCATACGAACACCAATTTCCTACTCTCCCTGAATCCCCGGTGAACGAGTCGCCCACAAGCAGATCCCCTTCACCTGAGCGCTACCAGGTCTTTGCTACCACGGTCGAAGAAGAGTTGGAGCAATTGAGGAACGCACTACAACTTAAGGATGCTGAGATAGCCAGCCTCCGAGCTCAAGTGCCTCCTGAAAATAATTCGCATGCTGAAAATAATTCTCATGCGAATGTGTCGCCCAATATGGTACCTCTTGACACTGTACAAAAATTGGTCGCCGAGAGCGTGAGGGCCTTCCACATGCAAAACCAGTATGCCATGAGGCCGGGATACATGAAGCCATACCCTGCGGATATAGACTTGGTCCCATACCCAGCTAACTATCGGCAGCCTCAATTCGCCAAGTTTAGCGGGAGCGGATCTCCGCACGAGCACATTGCTCATTTCCTTGCGGCTTGCCAGGACACGGCTCATAACGGTGCGCTGTTACTACGTCAATTCGTCCAAACCCTCTCTGGGCCGGCGTTTACTTGGTACAGCAAGCTGCCTGCGGGATCCATCGCCTCATGGGAACAAATGCAGGAGGCATTTCTTCAAAGGTTCTATAGTACCCAAAGGAGCGTGGGGATTACGGAGCTCACCCAAACTGAGCAGAGTCCACACGAGAAGGCCGCGGATTTCATCAACAGATGGAGGAACTTAAGCATCCACTGCCCGCAGCCCATCACAGAAGCAGAAGCTGTACGGATGTGTATGAACAACCTGCGTCCGGAGATGGCACTATACTTGCAGGGCGTTCGTCCGCTCTCCTTCGAAGAATTGGCCTCTAAAGCCACGGACATCGAAAATTACTTGCACCATATAGCCAGAAAAACTCATACAACGGATGGGGTCCTAGATCGTGCCAAGAAAGATAGAGCTCCACCAAAGGGGAAGGCAGTGCTGCAAACCTCCACAACACATGCGCCTAAACCAAAGGAGACTTACGTTCCCAGAGAACAATTTCGGTCCAGGGATAGCTCATCGGAACCGACACAACGGCGGATAAAGACTCTTAAAGAGAGAATAGAAAAGGAGTACTCCTTTCCCAGGGAAGAGGTCTCTGACATCTTCAAGGGCTTGCTGGAGATCGGACTTCTAGAGCTCCCAGAGCCACGACGCCCTGAAGAAGCAAATAAGGTGGACGAACCCAAGTATTGCCATTACCATAGGATACTGGGTCACACCCTCCAAGACTGCTTCGTTCTCAAAGACAAGATCCAGAAGCTGATTGACGAAGGGGTCATGGTCGCCGGGCTCCTGAAGAAGCTTCAAAAAGAGAAGAGAACAGAGTCGACGCACGTGATCACAACTGTGGCCGGATCTGGAGAGTACACACCCTCGATATTTGCTCATAGGGAAATGGAGTGCATCCCTCAAGCATTTCCTCCCGGTGGCGTTGAGGATAGATATATGTCTATTTCTCCCCCGGAAAAATGCATGGCTCCTGTCCAGGTGTCCGTTGAGGGAAGCTCTGGGTCTACCTTGGGAGAATTGTACCCCCCTGACTCGGATGATGAAGAGTCTTGGTCTGACATGGAGCCGAGTTATGATCGCTTCGGGAAAACCTACTTCAGCAAGAGACATAAGAAGAAACAAGCCTTCAACCAAAGGATTAAGGCCGCCAGATATAACCCTCCAAGACCTCCGCTTCCCCGAGATTGCCAACCAAGGCCGAAGCGGCACAGATCTCCGAAGTACAAGATCTTGACAAAAGTGATGAATCGTGAAGAGATAGAAGGGTTCATTCATCAAGACTCCACGGATTTCCGAGCTAGGAAGCCACATGTGCCGCAAAGCAACATCCCTTGGGACACCGAAGATTACTCTTGCTTCACCATAGGAGTTTTGGAAGATGATGATGAGTCCCTCTGCTTCTCAGAAGAAGAGAAGGCCGAGGTCCACGAGGTCATCACCCGCTCCGGGCTCCGACTTCCAGATTCCCAACCTCCACGTCCAAGAGGAAGAGACCAAGAACCGCAACAAGCAATGCATGATGTAAGCTCGAATGAGTCTGTCAAGTACAATGTTGTTTCTCATTTAAAGAAAATACCTGCATTGCTTAGCGTGTACGATGCCTTGTGTCTCTCGCATGATTTTCGTAGGTCTCTTATAACTGCATTATCTTTTCCTGACGACTACCGGGCAGAGGTCGCCCAAACTAACGCCCATGTAGTCGAAAGCTTAAACATAAATTTTTCCGATGAAGACCTGTTACTCGGGGCAAAACCTCATAATAGGCCTTTATTAATGACCGGTGATATCGATAACGTTTCTACGTCACGGGTAATGTTAGACTGCGGGTCGGCAATTAATCTTCTGCCACTCAAAACACTTCGTGACTTAGGATATGACATCGATGACTTGACATCAAGTAACATAATAGTCCAAGGCTTCAACCAAGCTGGACAACATGTGCTAGGTTCTATACATTTAGCACTAAAATTTCAAGACATGGCTACGAGCGTCGTTTTCCATGTTATCGACGCTCGAACCTCTTATAATGCACTGTTAGGGAGGCCTTGGCTCCATGAATACAAGGTGGTTCCTTCAACACTCCATCAGTGTTTCAAGTATCAGACTCCTGAAGGCGACGTCAAGAGGGTGTTCGCCGACATGAAGCCATTCACACCAGGGGAAGCATTCTTTGCCGACGCCAAGTTCTATCTGGAACCGCCGTTAAAGCTGAAGAAACGTGACCCCACACCTACTGCGGATATGGGCTTCACGGAAAGGTTCACCATGGAAGTTCAGCAAGGGAAGAAGCCTCCGCAAGGGAAGAAGACATATCGCTATGTTCCAAGCAGTCAAAGGAAGCCCGGGGATCCAATATTCACAGTTGTTGAAGAGAAGCTTTCTAAATCCTTTCTTCAAGATTTCCCAGTGCCTCTCCCAAGACTCCTTCCTTCCTACGTCAAGCCGCCCCCAAACAAAGGGAAAGCCCAGATGAATGAAGAAATAGGCGGAGATGAAGGGAACATGAAGTACGGACAACCGGTCAAGTTCATACAAGCTTCCCCGATCACGGCGGATACACAAGTGACAAATACAAGGTTGCCCATACTGTTCTATGATCAAAGGTCACTGCATATGATGGATCGCATGGGATATGACATCAATTCCGGAGAGGGTCTGTGCGAAGGTCGAGGCAAGAAACAACCCTTTGAAGATCTCCTGACGGAATCGCAAAAAGAGGCCATTCGTTACGGCGAAGATCTAACCTTTGGCAGAACAGGGCTCGGATATGAGTTTGAAGTATGCACTACATCCATAGATGTCGTCGATCTCCAAGGAGCGCCGCCACAGCTCGAAGACGGTGGTCAAGCAACTGTAGACGACTTAGAAGAAATCAACCTGGGGGTAAAGGATGATCCTCGTCCAACATTCATTAGCTCTCATATGACGCCGGACGAAAAGAATCAATTCATTCTCTTTCTTCGGCAAAATCGAGACGTGTTCGCTTGGAGCTACAAGGAGATGCCAGGCTTGGATGTTAATGTAGCTGTCCATCGTCTCGCCACAGAAGAAGATGTTCGCCCCATCAAGCAGTCTCAGAGACGCTTTCAACCCGAGTTGATCCCAAAAATCATCACTGAGGTCGACAAACTTATCAACGCAGGTTTCATCCGGGAGGTGCAGTATCCCAAGTGGCTCGCAAACATCGTTCCTGTGAAGAAGAAGAACGGTCAACTGAGAATCTGCATAGATTTCAGGGATCTAAATAAAGCTTGTCCAAAAGACGACTTTCCGCTACCCATTACGGAACTTATGGTCGACGCTGCCACGGGTCATGAGATCTTGTCTTTTATGGACGGATACTCGGGGTACAACCAAATAAAAATGGCACCCGAAGACGAAGAACTCACCGCTTTTCGCACACCGAAAGGCATATTCTGTTATACAGTGATGCCATTCGGATTGAAGAATGCGGGGGCCACCTATCAAAGAGCCATGACAGTCATCTTCAACGACCTCCTTCATGACATTGTGGAGTGCTATGTCGATGATTTGGTGGTGAAGACGAAGCATAGGCGAGATCACTTCGAACACCTCACCAGAGTTTTCGAAAGGCTAAGGCGGTACAACCTAAAGATGAACCCAATGAAGTGCGCGTTCGGTGTCACGTCAGGCAAGCTTCTCGGGTTCGTGGTTCGCAAACAAGGAATCGAAGTCGACCCTGCTAAAGCTAAAGCAATCTTGTTGATGCCTCCGCCTCGCAACCTTCACGAGCTCAAGAGCCTACAAGGACGACTTGCCTACATACGAAGGTTCATCTCCAATTTGGCTGGTCGTTGCAAACCATTTTCTCATCTCATGAAGAAAGGAGCTCCGTTCGAATGGGATAAATCTTGCCAAAACGCTTTTCAAAGCATAAAGGAGTATCTCATCAACCCGCCGGTTCTAGCCTCCCCTGTCAAAGGAAAGCCCTTGATCCTGTATATGGGAGCTCTACCCGGATCGCTGGGAGCTTTGCTTGCGCAGCATGATGACGAAGGCAAGGAGAGAGCCCTCTACTATCTTAGCCGAACCTTGGTTGGGGCCGAGCATAATTATTCGGAGATGGAGAAAGTGTGCTTGTCATTAGTGTTCGCCGCTCAGAAGCTTCGACATTATCTCTTGGAGCATCCCATACAGCTCATCTCAAAAACTGATCCCTTGCGTTATATTCTAAAAAAGTTAGTCCTTTCCGGACGACTCGCAAAATGGGCGATGTTATTATCTCAGTTCGACATAACATACGTCCCACAAAAGGCTGTCAAAGGACAAGCCCTGGCGGACTTTCTCGCCGCTCATCCGGTGCCAAGCAATGCGACTGTGGAAGATGATCTACCAGATGAAGAAGTATTCGTCACCGACATTCAACCTCCTTGGGAAATGTACTTTGACGGGGCATGCAGACATTCAGGAGCGGGGGCAGGAATATTTTTTTGTCACTCCGACGCAAGCCTTGATCCCGTATTCCTTTGCACTAACTTCAGCGTCATCCAACAACATGGTAGAATACGAAGCCCTCGTTATCGGGTTAGAGATAGCGTTGGAAATGGGGATGGACCCGCTCAATGCTTACGGAGACTCCCAACTCATCATAAATCAAATCCTCGGCACTTATGCAGTCAAGAAAGAAGAATTAATTCCTTATTTTATCAGGGCCAAGGGACTCATCGATTGCTTCAAGGAGCTGAAGATTCAACACGTCCCACGATCCCAAAACCAAAAGGCGGATGCTCTAGCCGATCTAGCTGCAGCCATGGTCCTCTCACCTTCAGGAACGTTAGAAGTAAGGGTTGAGGAGAGGCGAGTCCTCACTCCCCTACTTGAAGAAGTTCCAAATATATACATGCCAACTCTCGTCAATGTTGTCTCTACATCAGAAATACAAACACCTGACTGGAGAGGCCCCTTCCTTGGTTATCTCATGTCCGGGATACTCCCTACAAATCCCCAAGAGAGGTTGAGGGTAAGAAGAAGGGTGACGAAATACACTTGTGTCAATGACGCATTATACCGAAGGTCGTACGACGGGCTCTTACTCCGATGCCTTTCTAATGAAGAAGCGGCGTCAGCACTCCAAGAAGTCCACTCGGGCATCTGCGGAGCACATCAGTCAGGTCCTAAATTGTATAACCAGCTAAAGCATTTGGGATACTACTGGCCTTCTATGGTGCGCGACTCCATCGAGTATGTTAGAAAATGTCACGTCTGCCAAATTCACGCAGACTTCATACACCAGCCCCCGGAGCCACTTCATCCTACAAGCGTTTCCTGGCCCTTTGAAGCATGGGGGTTAGACATCGTGGGCCCTATCCAGCCATCTTCGTCGAAAGGCCACTCGTATATCCTAGCAGCAACGGACTACTTCTCCAAATGGGCGGAAGCTGTTCCTTTAAAAAATACGAGAGGGGAGACGGTAGTACAGTTCATCAAGACGCACATTATCTACCTATTTGGGATCCCTGCAAAAATTATCTCAGATAATGGTACACCCTTCAAAAACAGAAATGTAGAGGGATTGTGCGCCAAGTACAAAATTAAGCACCGTTTCTCATCGGCATATAACGCCGCAGCCAACGGACAGGCAGAGGCATTTAACAAGGTTCTCTGCAAGCTCCTGAAGAAAGTAGTTCATAAAGACAAGAGGGAATGGCACGAGAAGCTGCTGGAGAATCTCTGGGCATACCGTACCACAATGAAAACTCCGACGGGGGCAACCCCTTATTCGCTTGTCTTTGGGGGGAAGCAGTCCTCCCTCTCGAAATTCAGGTACCTTCCCTCAGAGTCGCTCTACATGAAGGCTTGACAGAAGACCAGGCTGCAAAATTAAGGCTCGACGAGCTCGATAGCCTAGAAGAACGGCGCATGGAAGCCCAGCAAAATCTAGAAATGTACCAAGCCAGAGTTTTTAGAGCCTTCGACAAGAAAGTGAAGCGCCGCTCGTTCAAAGTCGGAGACCTGGTCCTCGCCGTGGTCCGACCCATGGTCGTCGCCAGAAGAACCCAAGGGAAATTTGATCCTAAATGGGAAGGGCCTTTCATAGTTCAAGAGGTCTATACCAATGGAGCTTATAAAATTATTTCCCCGGATGGTGAATATACCCCACCTCCGGTAATGGCAAGTTTCTCAAGCGATATTATTCCTAAACATGTACGCTCCGAGCTTCAAGAGCCTAAACTGATAGCCTGAATAAAGTACTCCGCACTTTGCGAGTTTTCCACCCATATATGAGTATAGACTTTGCATTAATAAATTTTATACTCAAATTTTGCTTCTCAAAAAAAAAAGGGAGAGAAGAAAGAAAAACATGGAGAGCATCACACACATACAAGGTACGGGTAGCTTGCATGAACATGGGAAATGCCTATACCTATGTAGATAGGTAAGCATATCTCATGGTTCCCTTTTTGCACGTAAAGCATGAAATCTATTCATGCATGCATGGGCAATAAGCAAGCATGCATCCTTGCCTATGTGCGGATAGCTTGGGGTGCCTGCATACATATGGGCAAGCAAGCAGAGGAACGTGCGTCCCTGTTGACCACATTCGAAACAAATGGTGACAAGGAAACTTTCCTGTTTCTTTTAATCACCTTCCGGAAAATGAATTAAAAAAAGGGAGATTTCAGTAACTTCCTGATATATACCATAGAATCCAACTCATAAGCATGAATCATGCACAAATTGTGGTCAAGAGTACGAGTTTGGCGCATCCGACATTGATAAGAAACAAATAAATGCAATCAGGGATTCTGGGATCTCCATGGGTTCAAAGCATCATAAAGTCTGGATAATTCGGCCTGAAGCTCGTACGCCTTGCTCATCGCCAGAATAATGTCTCAAGAAGTCAACACCTCCTGGTGTTTCCGCTGCATCCCTTCAATGGTAGATGTCAAAGTAGCTTTCTTCTCCTCAAGAACGGTACTCTCCTCCGTCATTTGCTTCAGAGCATGCTCTTCCACTTGCAATTGAACTCTGAGACCGCCCACCAGTTCCCCTTGAAGTCGCTGTCGTTCAAGAGCACGTAGGAGATTTCCTGTGACGACCACTCTCTCGGACTTGGCTGCCTCAACTTTCGCAAGATATGTGGATGCATTGGCGTCATGTGCCTGTAATAAATCCTTTTCCTGGCAAAGTTCCGTATCGCATGAATTTATCTGTGACAGAAGTAATTGCAAGACATTTCTTAGAGAGGATGAGCCGAACTCCTGACTAGGCAATGCCGCAAGCAGGCGATGGATACGTTGCTCTAGCCCCTTAAAGTCTTGAGACACGGCCGGGTCGGGTAGATAAAGTGACACCAGTCGTTTTTCGAGCTCCGCGTAGAAGTTGACAACCTGCTCATCCTAAGTAGCAAGCTTGGGCGAAACTGCTGGCATCATAATGAGCAATATCTTCATTTGTTGTTTCTTCAATGAAAACATCTTCAGATTCAAGAACAGAACCAACGAAACCAGGCATGGAGTATGCACCGGATGCTTCGAAGCCCATGGGGACTGCCAGTTCGTCAACGACAACATCAGCAGTCACCGCCTCTTCAAAGGCAACATCTCGAGGAGCTGTCTCTTTAGCAGCACCATCCTCGTGCCCAGGTGCGTCACCAGTTGGGGTCGCCAGTTCGTCCTCAGCCTCAACAGTAGTCTCCCTGGAAGCAAGCACTTGAGGAGAATCATATACCATCTTATCATCGGCAGCAGCAATCTCTCCATCAAAATCTCCTACTTCATCTTCAAATTGGAGTGTTCTTGCGGCAGTCTTGACAGGAGCAGGAGGGATACCTTCGAGAGCACCTATCACCTCCGCCGAAGCCAGATCCGCTGGAGGACCTGCGTGAACCCCCTGGGCGGTATTAACCTTGC
The DNA here is from genome assembly GCA_963920575.1 of Narthecium ossifragum. Classification (NCBI taxonomy): domain Eukaryota; kingdom Viridiplantae; phylum Streptophyta; class Magnoliopsida; order Dioscoreales; family Nartheciaceae; genus Narthecium; species Narthecium ossifragum. Next base: position 8,768,266 of record OY986966.1, read on the forward strand.
GCCGTGTTTTCCTGGCACCTTTAGACAGCCCCATGGCTGGAAGAGCAATGACCACTCGCTCCTTCAAAGAAGCTGGCTGGTCCAAGGAAGAACCATTACTTGGATTCAAGACCCTTCGCGCCGGCTGGCCTGGAGAAGGATCGTCGCTAGGATGGGAGGCCTTTCGCTTCTTGACTGCTCGACGAGGTTGAACAGGTTTCTCTTGGGAAGAAAGCTTACTGGCAGCACCCTGAGATAAATGGAAAGTAGAGATACGAGGTCAAGGAAACCCAAACGGAATGCAGGAAGATAAAAAAAAGGGAGTTAAACTGAGGAGGAAATGAGAAGCAACCAGCGACTTCCTCTCCATCGTTTCTGCACACCTACCAGCAAACCCATAAACAGAGCATGACGAAGGGGAAGAAGAAAGGCATACAAGCAGGTATATAAAGGCAACAATATTACAGTTATTTGGGCAGAGCAAGATCGACAACACCACCATTGTCTAGCAAAAAATGCAAGCACCATGGGTTGCTCAGGGAACCCATGAACAGAGGAAAAAAAAAGGGGAGAATCAAAAGGGTGTAAGCAGAGCATGATGAAGGAGAAGAAGAACATGCATGCAAGCAAATATTTAAGATCAGCAACACACAGCTAGTTGGTGGATTAAGAGCGACGACACTGCCATTGTGAGGGAAATTTTTTTTAGCGCTATGGCTGCTCAACGAACCCAAGAACAGAGCATATGAAGAAAAAAAAAGGAATCAAGAGAGAGTGCATGCTCAGCACAGCAAGGGAGAAGAAGAGTGTGCAAACGAATAAGTGAAGACAGCAACATCCCAATGTTTGGCAAACAAAAAAATCAGCCAAAACCATGGGTTGCTCGGTGAACCCATAAACAGAACATACCCAGCCATTTCCCTGTTAAAAGAAAAAAGAGAACAGAGAAGGAAGAGGATGGCTGCATACGCGGCATATCAAGAAAAATAGAGAACATGTTCAGCAGATTTGTAGCAAGTTCCACTAATGGCAGATATGGGTACAACTCCATCAGGGAGTGCATGCTCAGCACAGCGAAGGAGGAGGAGTGTGCAAACGAAATATGAAGGTAGCAACATCCCAATGCTTGGCAACAAAAACCATCAGCAGACACTATGGGTTGGTCGATGAACTCATGAACCCACGAGCAGAACATACCCGGCCAGCTTGAAGAAGAAAAAAGAGGGAAGGTTATATACTCTGCAGATCAAGGAAGAAAAGGGAAGCATGCGCGGATCTATAGCAAGAGTAAATACTGGGGTGGCTCCATCAAAGAAAACATAGGTTTGCAGCAGTATCAAATAAAGAGACGTGGGTCGAAAAAAAAAAAGAAAAAAAGAAAAAGAAAAGAAGAAGCAGAAGGAAGAGAAGGATTAAAAAAAAAAGAAATGGTACCTCTCGGATGGTTGCTGTTTTCTTCAAATTAGAAAAAATGTTCCAGCTTTGCCTCAGATCTTTCCCGAAAACAGCCCAGAAGATCCGCTGAGATTTGTCGAGAGCGTCGATCCTGTCAGATGTTTCCTCGGCATTTGCACCACGTATGGATTCCCAGTAGTCAGAAATAATAACACTGCGATAGGAAAGGGCCTGCCTCTCCTCAAGCGACAACAGGCTATGAAGATCCCCACGGCGTAACATCGGCACCGTTTCAGTAAAAAATCCACGTGTCCGCTCCACCCACCACATCGTCCAAGAATGGGAGAGTCTCCCAACACGGTCATCGGGGGGAATCAGGAACTTCTTTCCGGCATTTATCCGCATCAGATGATCCCAATGCGCAAGCATGACCCCATAACGGCGCTCCTCCAAAGGATGTCGCAGGCCCACTTTGGGAACACCTTGGTCAAGTCCAAATTGTCGTGCAGAGCGGTGGGGATTGTAAGGCTCAGAATACATCACCGAAGTTGTAGAAACCAGCCTCAAGGGGAGGATGCCTCGACGTATAGAGATGGCAAAATGCTCGGCCTTGCGAGAATTAAAACCCTTCACAACATGCCACTCTGCGTCCTGTACTCCCCACAAAAACGGCCTCAGAAAGAAATTCCCTTTGACATCGAGTCGGCTTCTGGCATCCGAAGCGGAGAAACTTCTGGGAATACGAAACATCAGGTGTTTCAAATCCGGCATGTTGGCCTTCCCGCATTCGATATCTGGAAGCTCCCATAATGGACTTATGCTGCCCAGGTAGACCCCTCGGAGATATCGGTATGTCCAGCCCATCAGCAGATGAATGGCCCAACTCGTGCTAGCAAAGCCAAGCCCGGCAGGATGTAAACTCATTACTCTCAAACCCCTGTACAGGGAACACAATGCCGCTGGGGCCAATGAATACGCCCGTCCCATGGCCATCAAACTAGCTGGAACAAAGACCCCAGGGCGAATGCAAGGTTCTGAGTTTGGAACAACAAAGTAACATATCCAAATAGAAAGAAAACCTGCTGTGTACACTTTGTCATCAAAAGCAGTGCGGGGACTGAAGCCCTTGCCCTTGTAAAAGTGTTGCACCCATTCTCTAAAAGAGACCTTGTCTCGACCCTCAGCCAATTCTTCCCATATCTTCAGGAGATGGTATGCTGCAGAAGGGTAAAGAGGCACGTCTGCATCGCCTTCTCCACTGGTCGGTACACTCTCTTCATCAGGAAGGTACTCGTCATACATGTCTCCTATGATAGAAAAGCCGCCAAGATGAAACATGTCCGAAAGAGACACCGTCATCTCTCCATGCTGAAACACAAACGTATTCGTCTCTGGGTTCCACTTTTCCACCAAGCTGCGAAAGAGTTGCTCGTCGATGGAGTACCGACCCAGTGAACAAAAAACCGCACCATAGATCCCCGACTTGCGGAAATTGGCAGACTCTGTCTTCATAACATCACGACCCCATCCCAGGTATCCAGCAGAGGGTTCATAAAGTCGGTGATTGTAGTTCGCCCAATCCAGCCCTTCAGAGATAAGTCGATTGGCGAGACATGAGAGCGGCATTGGCGTCGGACCGGTCGCTATTGGTGAAAGCAATACGGCAGCGAAATGGGGCCATTTAGTGTCCTGAAAAACATCCCGCTGCTCAATCCTTCCTTCAGCAACGTCACAAGGTTTGGTATACGACTCCTCGCTTTCATTCTTGACGACGAATATCTTTGATCGAGCCAGCTGCCTCAAAGGGGTATAGGCTTCAACGTCCTTTGAAGTTGAGCTTGACATCTTGCTGAAAAGGAGGAGAGGAAAATGAAACAGCAGTATATATCAACACACAGCAGAAAGAAAAGAAAGAAAAAAAAATAAACAGGCAAGCAAAGCACAAAGTAGCAGAGAAAAGAGGTGAGTTAGAAAAAGAAAACAGAGCACGGCTCGATGGATGCCCACACCGCCGCTCAGTGATCCGACAAGGATGAAACCACGCGCCGGCGATGGCCCCCTTCAATACAACAGGTCTCCCATTTCCGTCCAAGCCCAAGCTTCCGTCGGACTTCCATCTCTTCCCCCGGCGAAGGCCAGCACAGCGCCGTTCCTCTCGTCCACTCCGTCAAGGAGGGACTCCTCTGTGAGCTCGGCATCAAGCCACACCCTCTGCTCCTGGTTTCCGCCACCCAAGCTTGGTTGGAGATCTTTAGCACGCCGGCGCTGGCTTCCCTTCCTTCAATCCGCAACTCCCGCAAGCACGCCATCAGCTGTTCTCCATGAACCCATTGCGCCAGACTTGCTGCTCTCGTTGTGCCAAACCCACATCTACCCTGCACCGTTTCAACACCCTCGTCGTCCCAAACGAATGGCACCATGCCACTCCGGCTCAACACCGATGGCTACCACGACGAGGAAACAATGGCTTCGGCGCTGGACTTCCAAAGAAGCAGAGGAAAGAACATGCCGATGATGGAGACGCCATGTCCGACCAGACTTCAAAGACTACTGCTTGCTTCCGGCCAGCAAGGGCCAAACAACGTTTCAAGGAAGGTGAAACCCATACTTGACATTGAACAAGGACAAGAGCCAGGCAAAATAAAAAAAAGGAGAAGGAAAGAATACAGCGACATACATGCGAAGAAGAGGAAAAGGTTGCAGAGAATAAAAGTTGGAGAAGAGAAAAGGAACCTGACAAAGTGCTAGATCTCCTCTACATCCTTCCGCTGCAAAATCTTGAGGAAGGGATGGGATCCAATATTCCTCCGGCAAAAGCCCTTGAAAAAAAAATATATATATAAATAACATATATGCCTAAACCCTAGGGCTCTATACATGGGGACACATTGATGGATGGAAGAAATCCTTCCTTTCTGAGAATGCTTGGCCATGTATATACATGCATAGCCAACTACAAAAAAAAAGGGGACGCGTCTGCTTGTCTTCTCAAAAAAAAAAGGGAAGAACAACATGCAAAAACGCTCTGCTCAAGCAGGTATACATGGCATAAGTATTTTCGAGTCCTGTGCGTTCAAGATTACAAATCTCGCGCGCAGGCCTCAAGGCCTCAAATAAAAAAAAATAAAAAAAAAGAAGAAGAAAAACAACATGCTCTGCTCATGCAAGTATACATGGCGTGGGTATTTTCGAGTCCTGCGCGTTCAAGTTACAAATTTCACGCGCATGCCTCGAGGGGGCATCTGTTGACATCAATTTTGGCTAGGCCAAAAGGTCGCAGTAACCGCTGTTTGTTTGAGTCAAAATAACATCATATAGATTCGAGCAAGCTTAAAACATATTTCAAATGTCCGATAAATCCTTGTCCTGACTTCGAGGGCATCCAGGGACGTTTGGGTAATTTCACCCGCCCAAGGCTGTATTGGGAATTTGGGCCAAAATACAGGCCTGGACTTCCCATTACATTTTACAACAACCCTGCCTGGCTTTGACGACACCCTAAATAAGCCATATGAACGCAGGGGTTTTCTGGTAATTTTACTATAACAGCTAGCCCCCAGGGGGTATTCTGGGCAATTCACACCCTTAGGGTATAATTGTCTGAAAATTAACCATTCCACCCTCAAAATATCTTGGTCTGACATATATGACCGCTGAGGATGTTTTGGTAAAATCCCGGTAAATATTCAGAATTCAGATAAATATTCTGTACGGGAATAAATATTCACAAATGGTTTATTAAATTTGGACAAATATTCAAACAGTAATGGACATGAGAAAAATATTCAAATCATGATAAATTTGAAATTCGAACATCGTTTTCAAACTTCAAAAGAAAAATCCGTTGAAACAAAAAAATCAGCAAAGCTCCATGGGCTGCATGTTTGGTCGTCCTTATACACGTCCATACCATATATATACGAAAAAATATATATAAACCAGCCTCACTCGTCCATACCATATAAATAAATAAATAAATAAAAAAAGAAGAAATATATATAAACCAGCATCACCCGCTTATATCATATAAAAATCAACATCCCTTTGATCTCGTTGTAGCTATCCTTATATGAAAGGACGAGCAATCTTAAGGGCAATCAGCATCCTTTGATTAAGGGATCCATGATCCCATTCCATACAAAGAGATAGGCCTCTCGTGCCTATAAATAGAGGAGGCATGGGTTGAAGAAAGGGCTGGTCGGAGCTGGGTTGAAGAAAGCTGAAGGCTGGTCTTGGCTGAAGGCATCGAAGCTGGTCGGAGCTGGTTGGAAGAGGCTGAAGAGGTTCTGAACGGTCTGAAGGCGTTGAAAGCTTGATCTAAGCTGGGTGGAAGAACGCTGGAAGGCTGGTCTGAGCCGGATCGAAGCTAGGTTCTGAATGGTCTGAGCTTGATCTAAGCTGGGTTGAAGAACGGGCTGAAGACTGAGGAAGAAGCTGGTTGAAGAAATCGAAGAAGAAGTGAAAGAAGAAACTGAGGAAGAGGGTTGAAGACGAAGGGGTCCTGGTGAGGTTCCAAGGTTGCGCACCACCGGACGACGTACATCCAGCCAACACAGCTGGAACCCATTGAGACGCTCGCATCTCTGGGTAGACGCTGTGGAAGGCTCGTCGATCCTACAGCTCAACCTTCGCTCTCTTGCTCATCACCTGCGGCTTGGACCTCCAGCCAGGTTGCTCTAGCTTAGTTCCTCGCCAGCGACGGAGAAGGCTCTCTCTCCCGGCGGCTTTGAAGACAAGCTTCCCTGTTTTAGTTCTCTGTTCTCTGTTCCAGCCGATGTTTCTTGGTCTTCCTAGTGATCCCGCGGCACAAAACAGCAAGAACATTCTGAAAAGGGACAGCCATCATCATCGTTCCGGCGATAGAGGTTCCAGCCGCTCGCCGCACCTCCTTGGTTCCAACTAATGCTCCCCTGTTCTAGCCGGTTCTAGGCTTCTCAAGCTCCAGCCGGTGTGATCCCCTGTTCTAGGCTTCTCAAGCTCCAGCCGGTGTGATCCCCTGTTCAAGCTGGTGTGTTCCCCAGTTTCAAGCCAACTTCATCAACCACAACAGAGGTCGGATCTTGTTCTCAAACATTTGCACGGCAACACTCCCAAGTCCAGCGGATTTGAAGCCCTCTGCAGCAAGAACGACGTGCATGGCGATGAAGGTGGTCTAAGGCTTCATGTGATGCATTTCTTTTGATCTTTTCTTTTATTATAAAAATGTTTATTTTATTGGATTTACAATCGGAGGTGTTCCCTACGGGGATGTAAATGATGGATCTGTCGACTTGGCGATCGGCAGATCCAGGGGTGTGGTGCCTACAATTTCCTGAAATGAAATTTAAATATGATTTGCTCAGAAATAAAATATAGATCTCATCCCAACGAGATCGACGTTTTATTCGCGAACAAACATCAGTAGTTGATTTTAAAACATGAGAAGTTGCCGATATAATATCTACCATTACTTGTTCAAGGACACCGCGGCGGGGTGTTGGAGATGCAATTATTGCCTCTGTTGATGAGACAACTGGAGAAGCAGTGATGCTCGGCTTAACAATTTTGGCCGAGAGATCTTCTACCAGAGTTGGAGCAGCTGGGATATTAGGAGAAGCTGATACAGAAGATAAACTCGCATTACCAAGGTCTCGTAAAAGACTATACGGACCATGAACGAGCATTCTACCAGTTAATGAGAAACCTGGTTTAGATGGAGTTGCATTTAAGACGTCAAAAAGGTTGCTATCGTCTTCGTCCTCTTCTTCTCGACCAGAGTCTTGACCGCCAGACTTTTGCTTCCTCGATTCCTAAAAGATTTAAAAATTAGAGAATGGTCGATAGATCGATCATCAATAAAATAAGGTTATCTATACTTTTAAATTCTTTTGGGCGATTCGTTTGATTCTACCACCAGAACGTACTTGCGCCTTGGTTTTTGAGGAAGATTTGGCCGAAGAAGTTGGAGGCACACTCTTGTCGTATGACCAGGAGAATTTAGAGGATGTTCCTCGACCATTTGTGATGAAGATATATCAACCATAACTTCAGGAACTTTGGTTGTGGGTCGAGGAGAAGACAAAGAGTACAAAGAGCTCGGAATACTGGAGCCCACTTCTACAGCAGTCCTGAAGACGCAAGAATTAAGTATCAAAAGAAGAATACAAACATAACTGGAAAGAAAATGTTATGATACTCACTTGGCATGAGCAGATAGACTGCTTCGATGACTGCTGCTGGGAGAATCAACCTTTTCCTCTACAACTGGCTGAGAAGATGAGTGATCTTTTGGAGAGGAAGATGGTTGAGGTTGGACGGTGGTTTTCCCTTTACCACGTCTCTTTGTGAGCGGTTCATCATCCTTATCGTCAGAATCTATCGATCGAGGAGATGATTTATTTTTTGGAGAAGAAGATGGTTGAGGTTGGACGGTGGTTTTTCCTTTACCACGTTTCTTTTTGGGCGGTGCATCGCCCTCATCGTCTGAACCTATCGATCATATATTATTAAATTAAGAAAGGATATCAAGAAAGAAAAATCAAGAAGAACGATGAAGATATACCTTTTTTCTTTCGTTTACTTGGTTGAGGACCAGTAGCTAATTGCTTTTGTCTTTTCTTCTTCTTTGGAGGAATGAACTTCTCAAAAACTAGATCCTTATCAGAAAAGAAGAGACGTTCATCGACCATTTCTTTCCAGTTGTCAGTAATACTAGCCTCAATCTCGCTAGTAGGCTCAAAAGGTCTAAGCCTAAACCTCTTAATGAGGAACAATTCTCTCTTGTCCACATAAATTACTCGCTCAATATCTGAAAAGATACATCGCCCTCTAACGACGATATTGAAGCTGAAGTATGGTGGCACTGGCCAAGATTGTTTAAGACCAAATTGAAGAGCAGCAAAATTGGGAGCATAAACTTCTACTCCACATTTATTGTTCGCTTTGCCCCAAGCCGTATCGAAGTGAAGATCACGACCAATGAGAAAACGGGCCCAAGCCAGTATCTTATCATCAGATTCTAAATTTGAAGAAAGATCAAGCAAGGGTTTAATGGACGATGGGTGAGACTCAGGGTTGAATGGACGATAGGAAGAATAATTGGACAAGGTATAAAAATAATTGAAAGCTTGTCGGAAAGATTTGGAAATGGAAGACGAAGAAAGATACAAATGACCTTGGGTTCTGGCCGATGACGATGAAGGCGGCATATGAAGATCAGGGAAGTAGGCTCTAAGCCATAATTGAACAAACCACAGAGGACCAAATCCCGTCAAACTACCACCTTACCTCAACTGTTCAAGGACGAGATACATTCCTCGATAGATGGCCGACAAAGCAAAAGGAGCAAGAGAAAAAACTTGTTTGCCTGAAGAAAGATCCCGAGCAAGTGGAATATACCCTTTAACAGGTCTTTTAGCATGAAGGCAAAGGACAAATTTACAGAGCCAATAATAAATGAACGCTAATCGTTCAAGAGAGTTTGGAGGGCCATCGCTCTCAGACAACTTGACATAATAACTAATGAAAAGGCTATAGTTCTTATCGGCCTCAAAAACGATCTCCTCCTTGGGTACGTCCATATTGGTCGATACAGAAGTACCAAGTGGAGTTAAACCAGTTAAGAGCGATATGTCCATCATAGTTATGGTGAGCGAACCAAAGGGGAAGACAAAATTGTTATATTCCGTCGACCAAAAAAGAAGCGACGAAATAAGCAAGTTAGAGTCTTGAGAAGGAACCCTGGTGCTCAAGTCCAAGAAATCTAAAATACCCGCCTCAGAAAAAATCGATTTAGTCTCAAAATGGCCAATCATCCTATTATACCATTTTATAAACTTGTCATAAGATAATGGCCAGGAGATGATAGGATTTTTTGAAGAAAGAGAAGAGAGATTTAGGGTTCCAGAAATGGGCAAATCGCCAGAAAGAGGAAAAGAATGCACGAGAGCCATCTCCTCGGAACCAAGAGAAGGAATACTTTCAGAAATGAAGCAAGGACCCAAAATAAATAACTGAGAGTTAAGGTCACGTTCCCGGACTAGATAGCTACTCTTTATGTCCTCCGACTTCATGTTTTCATTATAATCTCCAACGGTGGACGTCACCTCTTTCTGCACATCGTTGTCAGCCTTGATCTCACGCACCATGATGACGAACGGGTGTAGACGCCGGAGTTAAGAGGAAAAGAACAAAGAACCGCCGCGGAGGTAGGTAAAGAGCAGTAAAACCCTAGGAGACTTGAAGAAGAAGACAGGCGAAGAAAGTTCTTTCCTGGCTGAAGGAAGTGATTTAAATAAAGGGTTTTTTGTCGTTACTTGCCAAAAGGTTTAAATGCCGGATCCCAAAAGATTTGGATAGAGAAAAGAAACGGCGCAGCGGTTCATTTTCCTAAACATCCGTCATGATTGAATTTGAAAATTTAGGCAAAAACAGTCAAATCCCGTATGATGCGGTCACCTCGTCATTAAAGTATCTCCTCGATTACCGCATGGGGGGCAAAATGTTAGCCAAAATGATGGCTAAATCATTAATGACGGACACGTAGGCAAAAAAGTAATGACTAAATGGACGATAATTATATAATCTTATCGACCAGAGAAAACCTATCGACCAAATGGACGATAGAATCTATCGACCAAATGGACGATAAGATATTGACCAAATGGACGATATCGTCCATATGGCACCATCATTTAAAGGACTAAGGACGATAATCGGCCAAAAGTCACAATTGGACATGTTACCTAATATCATCGTCCAAAAGCAATTAACACGTGTGCCAAATATGGTTAAAAAACACATGCAGGTATGACGTGGACAAGAAACGATAAGTAAGCCAGCGTAATCGTGACGTATGCAACGAACGAGCATCGACCACGTGTACTCTCCAACCAGACACGGACGTGGGAGAAGCTGTTATGGAGCAGTTCACACACGATCTCCTCCTTTTACGCCATCAACCCTCAAGGCGGGAGTAGTTAATTAGTTCCTAGGATAAATAGCTTCTCTTCTCCACTGTAAACCCCCCGACAATCTGTAACCTGCTCTTAAGCATGGCTTTCGTTTGTTATGTACATGTAAGTTGATTAATAAAGCTTGCAGTTTGATTAATGGCTTTCTTTTACTGCTTTCTTAGCATAATCTCGATAATGTAGTCGTTTTAATCGCTTCTTCCTTTTGTTTCTGTTTTATAGTTCTAGATTAATGGATTTCTGTCCGTTTCTGCTTTCTGTCCGTTTCTGCATTTTTAGCATAGTTTAATTAAGTTAATTTAGTTCTAGGTAAGATTAAATTAGTTTATTGATTACTGTTTCTTTTCTTCATGATCATAGGAGTATTTTAAGTTTAATTTAGGTTTAATTTGTCTCTTTTACGCTTTCTTTTATTCAAGCTTTCTTTACTGTTTTCCATTAGAATAAGTTACTGTTTTTTTAGATTAAGTTAATCGATAGATTTAAATGCACTTTCTGGATTTAGTAATTTAGGTTGATCTTTATGCTTTATTTAATTAATTCCGTAATCTTAGATAATTTAAAGCTTTTCTTAGGTTAATTTAGATTATTTTAAGTTAATCTTGATAATTAGATTATTTAATTAGGTCTAATCTAGATTTTCATATTTCTTGACATCTCTGGTTCGTTAATTCGAAAGAGCAGAACTCAACTACAATCATCTGATACTTAAGTGTGAAATAGGATTTGACTTTGACTATTTGACCGGTCAAAGATTAGATTTCCTCTCTAACATTCTGTTGGCGTTACGGGTGAAAGAGTATTTGTCTATTTGAGATGAGCGATGGTTGGCCTTTGGAATGTGTCAAATGTCATCTTCATATATAGATTTGCCTGCGACTCTGCTGTTAGGACGGTATGAATGCATGATGCATCTCACGTTGCATCACTGAATTGCTAACAGCGTGGTGATCCCTCCACGTCGGCGTTCTATGTAGATTAATACGCCCCAATCCTAAAGGAGACGATGGTCCTATTACTAAGGGTTAAAGTGAAAATATTCATCTTGTTTGTTGTTTACACTAGATCCTCATCTATTTTTTCACGTGAAAAGTCCTGTTTTTCCACAAAAGCATCAATTTTTTCTTTTCGCTTTTTCCACGAAGACCACTCTTCTTCTTAGAAAATGCATTTTAACTGTTCTTTGTTCTCTTTCATCACAACTATTTTTATTATTATCGTGTATTTTTTGTTCTCGAGAGATTTTTGTTATAAATAAAATTTGGGTTCGATTAGTGTTCGGGTCTAAAAAGTTGCATCGGTCTTTTGGGCCCCGCACTGCCATACGGCCCATACTCCTCAAGTTATCGGGTTACGGATCTCCTCCGACAAACCCGTATGCTTGGTGTTACAGTTGGCGGGAGATCGATATGGCACGCGAAGCCGAACAAATCGATCCCAATTCTAGGGTTTCGCTGACACTCATATGGGTGGTTCAGAGGTTTCTTCTAATTCTAATTTTGTTTTCAATTCGCTCGAGAAGGATGGAGAACACCAGAGATCCCAACCTCGAAGGTTTGAGATTGGAGAGATTGTATGGGCCAAGGCGTTCGCTTACACATGGTGGCCGGGTATGGTCTCTAGGCTAAAGAAGTCTATGGTTTTGGTATCGTTCTATGGATGCGAGAAGACGAGGTGGTTTAAGGCCTCGAGGGTTCGTGGGTTTGAGGAGAACTATGCGAGGATGGCGAGGATGGTCGGTGTGAAGTTGCGTGATGAGATTGAGATCGCTTTGGAGGAGCTTGGGAGGAGAATGGCGCTGGGGTTAATGTGCCCGTGCCGGCGTTCGGATTCGGGGGAAAATGGTGATTCGGATGAGGGGATTGTTGAGACAAAGAAGGGTTTTGAGCCGGTGGAAGTGTTGGAATTTGTGGTTGGTTGGGGGCTTTGTGCTTTGGTTGGGGATGAGGAGATGGCTAGAGCTGTGAGAGTGTCTGCACAGGTTAATGCATTCAGACAGTATGTGTTGGTCTGTCCGAGCAATAAAATTGATCAAGAGTTTGATCTGAAAGATGTTTTGAAATTGAGTAGTGATAGTGAGGAGGAAGGCATTGATGGAAAAGCCGAAGAGTTGGTTGACACATGTCGAGATCTTGTCTTAGCTCAACCTGATTGGGAGTATCGGCAAAATGTCGAACATTGTTCATTGGGCAATGAGACACAAGGTACTTTGAGAAGCTTCCCTTTTTTAGTTTCTTGTCCGTTTTATTAGTTTGTGGTTTTTGGGCAATGTTTTTGAAGCTTGAGCTTGTTAATCCTGATAATGATATTGCCTTCATTGTTTATTTACTTATGAGATGCCTGCTCTGTTGGAGAAGCAGAAATAATTAGGAAGAGGATGTAAGCATGTGCTTATTGCTTTGTTAGTCCTGGCTATTCTCATCTATAGGATGTTTTGCATAAGAACGCAAGTGATCAATTATGGAAGCATCTTATTAGCTGCTCCAAAGCTGCTCCAAAGCTGCTCCGATTGCCATTTAGGTGTCACCCAATGTTTGCGTACTAGGAGACTATGGATGGGACAGGGTACTGGTGTACAGTCTGAACCCAGTTGGAAGAAAGACGTCTGCCTTTCTGGTGATATTATCCAACCTAATTTATGTTTCAGTATGTATGCAGCGAAGCAGGGCTGTTTCCCTTTAGCCTTGGAAAGATTCTAGATGATAGAAGAAGAAATTAAGCTTTAGAACCGCGGAGGCAACAACAGTCCTCAAACTACATGATCAATGTACTTGTCTAATGGTTTTTGTAGGTTATGATATTCCAAATTATTTTACAATTGGAGCAAAACATATGTTCTGTGTGAATTTTTTTTTTGTCACCGGATTTAGCCTTAAGATATTAAAGCTTACTCTATCATTTAAATCTTATTTTATGAATTGGAGTGCTACTGAAGCATAATTTCATGCGTATTTGCAGGCCATTTTGCCGGACCATCAATGCAATCACATACTAGACTTAAGTATGGTTAGAACTGGCTGACTTTTTAGCTGTTTAAGTTGCTTGGCACTGAAATTATGTCATGAATTTCCAAACTTTTAGATGCTTAGGCAGTTAATATGACACCCTTTATTTATCACACTAACCCACTAGCATATATCGATTAAAAAGAAAATGTGGCCATCTAAAATTCTGAACTATTCGATACAACTACATAGAAGGGGGTGTTATATGGAATGTTTACATGGAATGGGGTATTATATGGAATGTCATTGTCAAATTAACTCCTAGATAATCCTGTGCCTACAAGGGATAACTAAGTTACTTAAGTTATCGTGCGGATCTCCCACACCCAAGTCTTTGCTTTTGTAGTTTTCTAGTTGAAAATCTTTCACGGTGCAAGACCCTTATGCAACTAACCTATTCTGACAATTAAACCATTTGGTTTTAGAATCGTGCATACCATTTGGTTTCCGAGAATCTGGTTATTTATCTTTTTAGCAGACAGAAATACATGATAAAGCAATTGTTTTAATTTGTAGAGAGGGCTCTACGGGGTGAAGTTATTGTTTTTTAGTATTATTGTGAAAAGCAACTAGAGCATTAAGTTCGAAAACTGGAAAATACTTTCTCTTGCATGATGATGTCGTCCTTGTCTGATGTGCTTTTAACTTGTCAATTTCAGTGAGAACTGAATTTTGTTGATTCTAGTTGTAGTTTAACAGCTAAATAAGGGATTCACTATTCACTGCTTATGAATGCTCGAGATTTCCAGCAGCTACACATTTTACTATACATGAAGTGAACTGGAAATTACTATGTCATATACTCTATCTTGAAAACTCTAGTTGTAATCTTTCTCCCAGGTAGTGATAACGAAATGCCATCTGACTACTCCTCTGTTAGTGACATGGCATATGGATTTAGCAGAGAACTAGAAAATGATTTCCCAATTGATATACATGGTGAAGACCATGAGGTATCGTGGAACCAATGGCAAAATGGCAGGCAGATATGTGTAATAAATAGGGTGGATTTTAGTATGTTTGACCTTGACACGGAAGAAGCAGCTTTGCCGGATGATCAACCTGATACTTTTGATGTTGTTGACATGGATAACTCGTGTAGTGTGATATCACCAGTTGAATTAATTAAAGAGGATGTGTGCGCCAGAAGTAATTGTGTTGAGGTTGTTGATCAAAGTTCAGACATTGTGACTGAGTGCCGTGCAAATGAGAGGTTGGCTTGTTATGACGCTTTTCACATTCTTGAAGAAAAGTTGCATCTCACTAACCTTGTCGGTCAGACGTGGGAAAAGACATTAGGTAATAGTCCGCTAGCCACATTAGATGTTGAGGAGCTTAACCAGCATAATGATGTAGTTACAGTTGCTGAAGATGGCCATTCCCCTGCACTACTGATGTCGTCATCTGAATTGGACAAGTGCTCCCAACAATCACCATATTTGCCCACCTGTCTGGCTAGCATATCTTATCCAGAGTCTCCTAGCCAGTTGAGCTCCTGTATTGAGCCTCAATCTGGTGATAAGGTGAGAGCGATTGTTTGCTGTAACAAAGCTGATGAGACTGGCATTATGAGCATTTGTACCAGCTCAGCTAGCCCCCCAAAGATTGCCCATGCGAGCATCCCTAAGAAAATGCAGCTGAATCAGGTTCTTATTGCTAATAATATCTTAAGGTTGCAGAAGATAATTGCTCCATTTGCAGAAGACATGAGAGATTCTTGTCCTGTGATGGATAGCGTAAGCTTCATTGGTCATAGTTGCAATGCATATCCTGTGATGGATTGTCTGAGCTCTATTGGTAACAAAACATCTAATGGTGAAGACGTTGCTGCACATCATGTAACTGAAGAAACTCTTGTTCTAGCTATTCCTGAGAACAATCTTTTGAAAGATACAAATGCTGATGAGTTTTTTAATCTTTCCAATAGAAAACTCAAAAGAGCTTGTGATGCGAGAGCGAATGATAGCTTGGCTTTAGCAGTGTCTGTTGCCAAAGGTACTTCTAAACAGAAACTGGGGCTTGATCAACCGAATATTGCCGATCCATCTAAGTGGCGTAGATATTATGCATCTCCCTTGGCTAGAGACGTCTTAAAGTCATCAACCAAAGCCCAGAGGTCTTTAGCTGATAAACGTTGCAGCTGCCCGAGATCATTGCATATGAAGTTCCCAAAAGGATTTAATCTGCCTTCAAAGGAGGAGCTTGAGAAGAGTTTTGAAATGTTTGGGCCATTAGACTGTTCAAGGACCAGAATTTTCTCTTTCACAGGAGCTGCCCGAGTTGTTTTTCTACAGCGGAATGATGCACATACTGCTTACGAGTCTGTGAGGAAAAAGAATGTATTTGGGGTGGCTAATGTTCGTTTTTGGCTTGATGAATTTGAGGACCTCAGGAATAGTCACAATCCTGAACCCTCATCTGTGTCAATAAAAGGGCGGCTATTGCCAACAAGGAAGAAGAATGTGTTTAGGGAAGACTGCAGGAAGGACAAAAAGTCTCGAGATTTGTCCATGCCAAGAGTAGGAGAGCCATCGTCTGCGAGGAAGGAGAAGTTATTAGGTGAAACCAAAGTTGTTTTTTGCCCTGATAAAAATAGAGATCTCAGGAAGGTTGAAAAGGCTCTAGATATAGCTGTGCCAACAGTACAGTCACCAAATCTGAAATCATGTCTTAAGAGATCCGGTGTGAACCAAGAAAGGGCTCGGGAAAGACCATGTAGAGTCAGGTTCATAATGGAAACTGGATAATAGCTTATCGACAATAGTGTTGTGGAGCACCGGAATTTGTTCATCAGAATAGGAAGTGCACCGCTGATGCAGATGCTGCTTTGGATTGCTATGATTGCAATCAGGAAATGTAAAATTCAGAGCAGTTTACCTCAGGATAGTTTTCTTAGAATGGAAATTATTTTATACTCATGCCCCCCCTGAAAAGATAATCCGAAGGCCTTCGACAGTGGAATGATAGGTCTTGTTTATATGTTTTTGCCTGTTGCTTCCTCCTGCTGTCAATCTTACAAATATTGCTCTGACGGATGATTTCCATCTTGTAATTTCCCAACTGCTTTGAGGGATAACAGGTTTTCTTGAAGCTATATACTACTTGTACTACTTGCTGTCTTGAATGTAAAAATCGCTTTTCATCCCCTATCTGTTGCAAGAAAAGATTTCCTATCACGTGGTTTACTTCATGTTAGTGATATGTCTAATGCCGGTTAGCTTTCGGCCTGTGGTATTCTACATGCTCTATTATGTGGTGCCAATAATGAGTAGTGATTCGCAGCCAACCTTAGCTGGCGTTGGACCTCAGTCCACCAAACGTGGCAGCTCCTTAGAGCTGCCACGTGTCTATTAATTTAAGGAAAATGACTCCTAGCCAACTCACGTTAGGGCTGTTTGGTTGCTGAGAGGTGAGCTGAAGTGAAGTGACTTCTGTGAAGTGAAGTGAGTTCTGGGGGTTTCTGAGTTTTGGTGTTTTGTTGATGTTTGAAGTGGGATATGGTCACCCCCAATTATTTAATATTTTAATAATTTTTCTATATTAAAATATTAAAAATAATACTATTTTAAATGACGTGGACCAATCACGAGGTGCCACGTGACATGTGAGATCCATTTATATTAATATTTTATTATATTATAATATTATTAACATTATTTGCCACTTAAAATATTAAAATTAAAACATTAAAATAATATTTTCATGTTAAAATATTAATAATTTAATAACTTTTAAATTAAATTATTAGAAATAATATTATTTTGGATGACGTGGACCAATCACGATGTGACACGTGATATGTGAGACCTACTTATATTAATATTTTATTACAGTATAATATTATTAATATTATTTCTCACTTCAAATGCCACTTCAAATGACTTCAGACCAAAAAGACCCGAAGTCGAAATGGGAAGTAGCAGCTTTGGCTACAGTGACTTGGAAGTGGGGCTGAAGTCACTTCAGCCCCACTTCCGAGCAACCAAACACCTGAAGTGGCTCGGAAGTCACTTCAAAAAGTGACTTCCGAGCCACTTCATAGGAAGCAAACACGCCCTTAGTTGAAGTCCAACCTAACATGACAGCAATGGATTGCATGAAAGTTCAGTTGAGAGAAGGGGAGACGAGAGAAGACCTCTGCTCCTCCGTCGCCTTTGGGGGGACTTCACTGCAAGATGGAGGTGGTTATTTAAAACCATGCTTGCTTCCCCTCGAGAGACTATGCTGGGCGACATGTGCTAGAGGAGGGCGGTGGTGGAGGCCGGGGTGCTTGGCTTGATTAGTCTAGCCCTACATCGCGAGGGAGAGGGGGGCTAGGATATGATATGATACCGGGTTAATGGGTAGAACATGGTATGGAGTGATATGGTGGAGGTTTAAATTAATAGACACATGGCAGCATCTTAGAGCTGCCACGTTAGGTGGGCTGAGGTCCAACGCCAGCTAAGGTTAGCTGGGAATCACTACTCCCTCTCCCTTGCGATGTAGGGCTGGAATGATCCAGTCAAACGCCTGGGCCTCCACCACTGCCCTCCTCCAGCGCACGTCGTCTGGCGTAGTCTCTCGAGGGGAAGCAAGCACGGTTTCAAACAACCATCTATTGAAAGTCATTTTTCAGCCTTACTATAAATACCATAATTCAGTGGCGGTACATCATGAAGCCCAAAAATCTTAAACTGTTAAGTAGAAAATCAAGATTTCAGATTCTTTGTCCCAAAAATGCACTTATTGCAATTATCTCGCTTGCAAAAAAAAAGAGAGATAAAGTTAATTCCAATCAATTAATTAATAAATATTTATAGGAGTTACCTTTTAGTAAGGAACCGATTCCGAGTTGAATTAGAGTTTAGAGCACAACCGATATGATCATAGGTTGTGCTAAGGATGACAGTGTATATATGTATGTATATAGCTATGTATGTGTATATATATCATCCTTATATGATAGGATGGTTATAAGTTAACCATCCTGTTGTCCTATGTGGAGCCTACGTGGAGAGGGTTATCCTACATGGAGCCTACGTGTGTGGGGGCGGGGGGGGGGGGTTTAGTGAGGAGTTACTGAGGGTGGTGGTTACCCTACCAGGTGGCAGGGGGCTTACTAGTGTGTGTGTGTATATATATATAGGAATTTTTCAGGGAGAACTAGCATCCGGGGATTAGACTGTCACGATCTACTTCGAGGACTTAACGCCCCCCCCCCCCCCCCCCCCAACCAATCCACTCAATCGTGACCCGAGACCGTGCCCTAGAGGGCTGCCACCGTCCTCCACTCTTCACCATCGCGCTGCCCCGTCCTCCCTTCTTCGCCATCTTGTCGCCCCGTCGCAGCTCTCTCAACCCTAGAGCGTTGCCGCCGCTTCTCCAGCGACCAACGTCGCCCCTAGCAACCCTCCTCCTCTCCTATCCCACCGACTAGCCTCTGGCACCGCCCTCGAGCTTCCATGACCACTCGATTGTGACCCGAACTCGTGCTCTAAACGTCCTCCCTTCTCCGCCATCGCGTGGCCCCGTCCTCCCTTCTTCGCCATCGCGCCGCCCCGTCGTAGCTCTCTCCACCCTAGAGCGTCGTTGCAGCTCCACCAATCAGTGAACATTTCATTTTGTTCTTGCTTCTTCTCTTCTTCTCGTCTCTTCTCGCGTTTTGGCTTTGATATCGCTTGTGCTTCCTTCACCATCGCTCGCCTCCTCCCCTGAGCTTCTTTGCCATCGCCTCCACCGCCGCGCGCCGCGCCCGGTCCAGCCTCATAGCTCATGCGATCTCCATGACCACCTCCCCCAAGCTTCTTTGCCATCCCCGCGCCCCGTCTGGCCTCGCAGCTCCTGCGATCTCCGGCGCTCCAGCGGTGTGAACCCCAAAACCCATCGTTGCCCCGTCCAGCCTCACGATTGATGCATGGATATTGCATGGTGGATGTTTCACTTAGCAAGTTCAAGGGGAAAGTTCTTTTGATCGTCAATGTTACTTCAAAATGGTACTTCTCTTTGTTCAGTGATGAGTTGTAGTATCTTATTAGTTTTTAATTTGTGCACAATATATGTTATTGCTGATGCTTGCACTCCTGAATTTCAGTGGTAATTTATAAGTGTAAAGAAGACTCGTTGCTTTCTTTATTCCTTTTTCCATTAATCTTCCTACTTCAAAATCTTTTTGTTCATCCTGTGGTCGGAGAAAATTGTATTCAATTGGTTGTGGAGTAAATATTGCCAAGTGCTATTTGAAGAAATACTTCAATGTATTTAGATAAGCTATGTGAGAGATAGCTTAGACAAAGTTTAAATCATTGTTTGATGGGGCAATGGTTTGAGCTTGGAAATAGCCCACCTTCTTGCTTTTTGGGTGATGATTTCTAATGCGTATTCATGGTTTGAGCTTTTCAGGCTAGAATTGAGGAATTTGGATCCTTTTCTCTTGGTGGATGAGTTTTCAGGTGTGTTTAAAATTTGGTCCTAGAAAAACCTTCGGTTTAATTTCATGTCTTTTTTTTATCCTTTTGTCATCTAATTTTTTTTTGCACTTCTTGTTTTCTTATCAGCATCGGTTGTCATTGGATTCCCTCATTGAGGTTTGTTTAACTCCTGGCAGTTCATGATGAACGCTCAGGTAGAGATCCAGGAGGCCTCTAAGGACTACCAATTGCACAAGAATGGCTTTGAGAAGGCCAAGCAGTTGAAGTCTCAGCCACATCTGCAGTGAGAATTAGTAGCCAATGTCAATATCAAAGTGATATTATGAGTTTTGAGTTTACATTCAGTTTAAAGGTTCAAGAAATTGAAGGGTGTAGATGGATGGAAAAGGTGGAGATAGTGAAACTTTAAAGTGGTCTTCTTATGTTGGATTGTTTGTTTTATCTCTTTCGAAGAGATTCTTTTGTATCAATAATCTTGAAGATACTAGTTTCATTTGGATCACTATTTTTTTTATTGGATTTATTGATGTTAGTGATCTTGGTTGTCATGGTGGTGGGTCATTAGGCAATTGAGTTTTTTTTTTTTTTGATGAGTTGAGCCTAAAGGCTAAGAGTTATTTACAACAATGAAGCCAAGGCCTCAACCCCATTTTCATGTTGCCAGTCAAAATTGGTGTGATGATTTATACACCATTTGACAACACGGTCTGCTACAAAATTAGAAGACCTACTGACAAACAGAAAAAGGATTGATTCAAATCCCAAAACCAACTTCCTAACTCTCTTTGCAAGCTGCTCCAAGCTGCTTGGCCACACGCTCACACCATTGATCATGTCAATAACCTCTTCAGCATCTGATTCTACTATGATTTTACTTCTCCCTCTATCTTTAGCCCACTCGAAGGCTCTCAAGATAGCAATAAGCTATGCCTCAAACACCGTACCAGTATCAATTTCAACACCTTTAATTGAGCACAATCCGCCTTGTTTAGACAATTCCACTGCTGCAGCTGCTGTGTACCCTGAACCTTCATCATAAGAGGCATCAGTCTGGTACACCCAAACATCCCCATATGGAATACCTCGACGCCCATTCTGCCCCAGAGACGTTAAGAACTCATCAACAAGCCTTTTGGCTCTCTTAGCTAATATCTCAGGTTGTTCTCCCCAACCTTCAAAGACCCTGAGATTTCGGTCCTTCCAGGCCAACCACAACCCATAGCCTGCATAAGCTTTAAGTTTCATAACTCTCTGATGGCTGGCAGATTTAGATATCACCCTAAGAAGTTGCCTCAGGTCCCAATCCCAGAGTTGCACTCCACATTCAATTAGAAGTAAATTAATAACCTCCCTTACAGTGTTGCACTCAAACAGTGTATGCAAAATGGTTTCCGAATGAGCTTCACACCTCGGGCACAATCTGTCTGATGAAGAACACCACTTCCAAAGAGCTTCTCTCACCGGTAACCTCCCCTTAAAAGCCTTCCATAAAAAGTGTTTGATCCTTGGCCCAACAGGCATTCTCCACAGACTTCACCATAGGCAGTTGAGTTGGCTCTGAATCATTTGTGCACTTTTTAGTAGCATTTGTAATCATTTTGGTGGAACAGTAGTGAGGGTAATCTAATGCTGAAGTATCTAAGCACATTTCTGATCGCTTGCGAACGTCGTCGTTAAAACGTTGCTAACCTCAATCAAATCTTAAATTTATATCCTTATTCAATCACTAATACTACTACGTTGACTAGTGGTGAAATCCGGAGTCGAACCACAGGGAATTACTAGGAAAACCAAAATCAGTTCTCACAACTCTTGATCTAAACCAAACACTTCAATGATAGATTGATCTAACTGAAATTATCTAAGAAAGCAAAAGAAAATATATAGGTTTTAATCAGATGGAAAAAGATGTCTTAGGAAATACACAATCCACCCTAGTTTCACCCTTAATCTTCCATAGTTATCATCTTGATCACTTCTCTAAGCATTATGGATCATATGGCTACAAGCTCACACGAATCCCTAAAAGAAGGTTTTATGTTCTTTATGGCATAATCTATCTTTGTTTGGCATAAATCATCTTCGGTCCTACCATTATCTTAAGTTATTCTACTCCTAATGACCTTAGCATGACTTATCTTCACGTAGCATAGATTATCTCAAAGGTAAATCACAAACCACATGCAAACTATCTCATGAATCTCTACACTCAAGTACAACCATCATGTAGGACTAATAATACGTCAACGGAACTATATTCCTTCAACTCTATAATCATTAAAAACATATTCATGAGATTATACGTAGAGAAGTTCACAAAAATCCAACTAAGAAAGATCAAAAGTTACATTAGCGTTTCATGGTATTCCTAAGAACAAGAAAACTAGCCACTCATCTTTTGGAAATCAGCCATAGGTGTAGAAGATGAAGCCATTGATCCCCACGGAAAGATCGCCGTCTTCAAAACCCTAACCTTCTCCTCCAAAAGTGCCCCAAAAGATGATAATTTTCGGCTGGAATAACCCCCTTATGTATTAGAAACCCTTCATCCCGGAATTAGGAGTTATATTTGAACTTAAACTCTAATTTTCCTAAATTCCGGGCTGATGACGTCATCCGAGCGATCGATCGGACTCAAATCCGATCCATCGCACTGCTCAGGCATCTGCCACATCATCAGTTTCCTTATTCTTCAATTTCTACTCGGAATTCTAATTTGTAATCAATTCTGAAGCTAATCTGTACGGAATATGGGAAATTCTTCAATAGGAAAGTTCTATATCTGGAAGTTTTCTATCGTCTCCAAAATATTTCATAATATTCTAATTTATATAGAATATTTAGAGAATATTCTCTTCAGCATCGACGGAGCAGCTTTCCAGTTTGTAAATCTTCATCTATTCTTCAAACTGTCATCATATCATGAGGAATCTCGCAATGTGTCCAACAGAGACATTGTAGATCTCTGAGTCTTCTAGAATTTCCCAAAGTTTCAGAATATTTGGAGTTTCAGAGAATATCTGGAGAATATTTTCCCAATGGTCGACGAAGCTATATTTTTCTTCATTTTAGCCGAATTTCTTATATTTCTTCTCAAACCATGATTAAACCTGAAATCAACTAATAAATCATCAAATACACCTACTCTAGGCCTAACAAAGGTAATTTAAGGGGTTTAATTAGGAATAATTAGTGACTTATCAATTTCTGGCAAACATGGTAGCTATCACTTGGGATTTAGATGGGTTTCAGAGGTCAATTTGTTGCATTGAGGCAGCTGGGATGATAGCTTCTGATATATATCTATTACTAATTCTACTGAATGAATGTAGCATCAGTAATAGTGAGCATGTGCCCAATTGAAGAGATGATTTCTACCTGTATGTATGGATGATGTAGAAGAATTGACTAGATCTGTGTTGTACCACAAGGTATGGAACTTACCTTTTGTACATTTTTGCCACCAATAATGTAATACACTGTATAGTTTCACGTTAATTCTTGTAAACATGTTAATACAATCCAGTCAATACAAAACAAATATGTTGCATAACTGAGTAATAACTTAATGATGGAATACAGAAAATGCTCAAAAGGGGACCTGGCCTTTAACTGCATAATCACAACAATTCCATTTCAAAATGTTGAATGCAATCCATAGTTTAACATGAGCACAAAAGAAACCTATTACATATCAGGTTCACAGTAACACAGTTTCAAAAAGGGACCTGATCCATCAATGCTGGTTGTAGGCAATTACAAATTCAAAAGGTACAACCAATTTACTACAACCAAATGTATTGTGGCCAGACTGGAGTTCCCTCCCGGTCCACAATTAGACTTCCCGCTTGGCCACATTGTGTTGGATGTCTAAAAGCTTGACTGGATCTTCCCTCCCGGTCCACAAATATTTGCATTTCATGGTCTTGGAAGATTAAAAAAAATCAAGTAAACACATATATGATGATTTTTCATACAAAGATGATATGATTTATGCTTAACTTATAATCCAATCAAAGATTATATGAACATGGCACCATTTCTATGTCAAGTAGCAAATACACATTAAAATTTCTACCCATTTTATTCTTGGGTACCTCTTCTCCAGCAACTACATCTAAACATAAGTAACAATTAGGCAAAAGAAGTATATCATATGACCATATATGCGCATGAGATAGAGCTAAATATTGCGTTCATAAATGCAGTAACAACCCAAATTTGCGAATCCCAAATACTACAAGCCGAACAAGGATAAAAAAAAATGAAAAGCATTTCGGTAATAGAAACAAATTGCAACCTACCTCTGCAATTTGATCTTTCTTGAGATGGAAATCTAACAAGTAAACAACCTAGCTAAAAGCAACTTGAAGTAGAAGGTAAGAGAAATGTTACCACCAAACTGATTTCTGAGCTCGTGGAAGATCGAGGGCGGCGCCAGAGGCTGGTCGGTGGGATAGGAGAGGAGGGTTGTCGGGGGCGACATTGGTCGGCGGAGAAGCGATGGCAACGCTCTAGGGTGGAGAGAAATGCGACGGGGCGGCGCGATGGCAAAGAAGGGAGGACGGGGCGGCATGATGGCGAAGAAGGGAGGCGTAGTGGCGAAGAAGGGAGGACGGTGACAGCGCTCTAGGGCACGGGCTCGGGTCGCGGATGCAAGTTCTCTCTACAAGAGTTAGAGAATTAGTTCTCCCTGAAAATTTCATATATATATATATATATACACATTTGATCTAATTACCACCAACTATCTTATGGTCATTGATGTTTTTTTTTTTGACAAGATGAGCCATGGGGCTTACAAAAGCATAAAAAGAGGGCGAAATAAAAAACTACATGGGTGAGGGGAGATCCACAGGGGGCAGGGTGGCAGATTCCACGGTCCAAAGAAGGGTGGTCGAACTACCCAACCCAATTCTGGCCAGAGCATCTGCGACCCCGTTAGAGTCCCTCGGGATATAGACAAAAAGAATCTCTGCAAACAACACGGCTTCACCGAAAATACCCTGAGCAGAGGGTAAATTACGTCTTGGCCATCTTCTCCTACCACTGAGACAGTCGACGACATCGCGAGAGTCAAATTCAAACATAGCTTTCCTAACACCCAAATCCCAGGCGATCTTTAACCCAAACCGGAACGCCGCCAATTCTGCATTAAATACATCACAGGTAGGGGCCGGAGAAGCCGCCATCCAAACAACCATCCCTTGCTCATCAATTCCCATAGCTCCTAGGCCGACCCCCCCATCTCGGCTAACAGCATCATCCGTGCGGACCGTGAAGAGCCTGCTTCGGGGAGACCGAATACACGCTCCGCCTTTGGCTTTCAATCTCCATTCCCTTGCCATCCAACTCACAGATTTAGCTGTGGTGAGGGGAGACGATCCGTCACCGTCGAACGGCCACTTGTTTCTCGTCTTCCATATCTGCCAGAGACCATAGCCAATTCTGAATTTCTGTATAGTAGCCTCTTCCGTTGG
Organism: Narthecium ossifragum; assembly: GCA_963920575.1. Lineage (NCBI taxonomy): Eukaryota > Viridiplantae > Streptophyta > Magnoliopsida > Dioscoreales > Nartheciaceae > Narthecium > Narthecium ossifragum. Next base: position 8,793,486 of record OY986966.1, read on the forward strand.
AGTCAAGTTCTGAATGATCTTCCGATAGCGTCGCCATCCCTTTGATCTGCAGAACTGTTCATCCATCCTAAAGATGAATCTCCAAGTCACCTGTGATGCTGGACACCCAAAAAATAAATGCTCTGTTGATTCAGCGAAAGCAGAGCACCGTCGGCAAGTAGGATCCAACCTAACCCCTACTCTCGCCAAGCTTTCAAGCGAAGCAATTTTCCCATACATCAGGCGCCAAAGAAAATTCTTTACCCTCAGTCCAAAGGGCCCTCGCCAGATACCGTCCCAGCGAACCGGATTAGAAGAGCATATCTGATTTAGCTTAGAGGTGGAATAGAGCCATAAGAATGCAGATTTGGAGGAGAACTTACCAGTGGCAGCAGTAGTCCACTTCGCAAGATCACCTCGATTGTCCAATGGGATTGGCATTCCTAGAATTTGTGAGGAGATGCTTTCCGGGAAGAGCCTTTTGATCAAGCGGCTCCTCCAATTGCCATTATTGTCGATCAATTTCCCAACAGTCAGACCATAGGAGTATCGGTTAATGTTGAAGAAAGTTGGTTTTTTATCAATTGGCATATCGAGAACCCACCAGTCCTGAAAAACAGAAACCTTGCTGAATCTCAGTGGAACACAGTGGATGACCAAAAGGTCAAAAGTAACGGAAAAATGTGCTCAAATGTCAAAATCGCATTAAGTTCATACGCATATGGAGCATATGTATTTTGTAATCTTGCGGATGTCGTGCGGCATTCGGCTGATAAAAAGAGATATAACTGAAGTGAGAAGAATACCTTAGTTAGTGGCTCATTTCTTACTCTCCTACTTTCTATTATTTTCTCTATTTAATTTGTGCTGAAGTTCCAAGTATTTACAACACGAGATTCTACTAGATTAAGATCATCAAGTATATCTCAAAAACCTCTGTTTTATATTTGTTCTTGAAAAATATCATTTTATGATTTAGATATATATAGTGCATGCAACACATATATGGTTGTACCCGAAATACAAATTGAAAGAGTGTATGAAGCACACAATTTTGTTCCTGAAGTATGAAATTATTTTGGTACTTGCAGTACATATTGTCATGGTGCCTGAAGCACACATTGATATTTTTATAGGGTTAATATCATTTTGGTCCCCTCTAGTTTCAGCATTTTTCATTTTAGACCCTCTGTTTCAAAACTAGTCACAACGGACCCTGTAGTTACAAAACTATTCATTTTAGACCTGTGGCGATGACGGTGTTAGTTTAGTTAACGGGAAAATGGTCAAGTGCACACACGTGACCACCATTTTCCCATCTCACTTCAAAACCCAGCGACTCCTCCTCCTCCTCCGGTGACTCTTCCTCCTTCGACGACTCCTCCGGCGAGATCCTCCTCCTCCTCCTCTGGTGACTTTTGCCAGCCCAAAGTTACCCACATGAGCTCTCATGTCGTCGTCTATAAGAATGTTGCTCGGCTTAAGATCACAATGAACAATGGAGGTCTCGCTGTGGTGATGAAGATACTCAATTGCAGATGCCACATCAATGGCTATGTTCAGTCTCTGAGCAAAGCTTAGACATGATCTTCCATGAGTTTTGGGATGTTGGCACTCGTCTAAGCTTCCATTAGGCATGTACTCAAATACCAGAGCTTTGAAATCATTGCCTTCGACATCAATACTAGAGCACGCAGTTATGATTTTAATGAGGTTTATGTGTCAGATTCTTCTCAATGTTTCGCATTCTGTAACGAAACTCTTTAGAGCTCCTTTTTTCTGTAAATTTAGCACCTTCACAGCAACTTCTTCATTGGAGCCAACCAGAGTTCCTCTATATACAGAGCCAAAACTTCCTCTGCCAATTAAGTTTCTGTGAGAGAAGTCATCTGTTGCTTTCCTCTATATGCAGAGCTTATTGTTTCCGAGAATCGAACAATGCAGATGAATTTTGGAAGATGCCATCCATTGGCATCAAATTCCTACAACAAAAGGATGAACCCAAGGAAGAGGATATTGATGCTGAAGAGGTTCTGAAACTTGGGATTCATGGATGAGGGGGTGTGATTGATTGGAGAAAGAAGACTGCTGAAACTTGAAGGGAATGATGATGAAGAAGAAGAAGATGATCTTGAGGGAGTTCTCAAACCGGCCAAGCCTTGAAGCAAACAAAAAAGAACAAAAAAGAAACAGAGGAAATGAGAAGAAGATGATCTTGTGGGAGTTCTCATCGTCGTCGATCTCTCTCTTCACCCTCGGTCACCCTCGTCTTCACCATCGACGTGGCCTGTCAAGCTTCCGTCGGTTCTCGTCGCCACCCTCACCGGGCAATCTCGTCGCCACCCTCGCCGGAGAGCTCGATGGTGAAGGGAGAGAGATTAGGAAAGAGAAGACACGGTCAAAGTCAAAATTTGTACAACAAAACCGCTGAGATCGCCTCAAACCAGCCACGTGAGGTCACGTGGCCGGTTTGACGTTAATTTGACTAACGGCCGTCTCAAAATTTGGGTTTAAATTGAAATTATTATAATTACAGGGTCTGTTTTGTCACGTTTTGAAATACAAGGTCTAAAATGAAAAATGCTGAAACTAGAGGGGACCAAAATGATATTAACCCTATTTTTATATTTGAAGTACAAATACTTTATGTACAAGAAGTACATATACTAAATTTTATTTTATTGTTTATATGATGTTTAATTATTTCAAGTTGAAAATTTTGATACATGCAGTACACATGCATCATTCACTACGCTATAAATCAATTTTTATATAAAACTCTACCGGCCCTTTGGGGCCACCCGATTGGTCAGCGCGGCTGCTCGGACATATAGGAATGAAGCCCACAGTTTGAATCCGTATCACCGATCCCCCAGGAAAACCTGGGTTAAAAAAAAAACTTTTGCTACTATTTCCTTTATATTATTTAATTCTTGACATATTTATTTTGTACAGTTTGTATTCGTCCAGGATCAATGAGCCGTGGTTGACCCCCATAGATCAACCGCTAGCACCACATAGCAGCGCAAAACTCCGCACTAAGCGGTAGGTGAACATGAGGGGTTGCGCCACATGGGCGCCACAATCACAGGTGGGACGGCCAGGAGCCCACACCTTGCCTTGGGCACCCAACCCAACAACAGAGGCGAATCAAAAAGAGATGTTGTCTGGGCCTGCTAGCTCATACAACACCTAGCCTGGGCCTACAGCCCATCCAACAACAATCTGCCCCCTAGCAGCTATCCTAAGATTCGAACCTGCGACCTCACTCTGATACCAAGTGTCAATCCAAAATTGATGAGCTAACCACTCATACCAAACTCTAGAGTGATAGTAGGGGCGCCCATATTACCTTTACCATAGAGCCGCAGTCGACCCCCATAGATCGACCGCTAGCATCACATAGCAGCGTAGGACCCCGTACTAAGCGGTGGGTGGACATGAGGACCTGCGCCACATGGGCGCCGAAAGAGGGACGGTCAGGAGCCCACACCCTACCTTGGGGACCCAACCCAACTACAGTGGCGAATCAAAGGGAGATGCTGCCTGGACCTGCAGCCTCATACCACACCTAGCCTAGCCCCGCAGCTCATTCGGCCAACAGTTTGATCATGGCTAGTTTAGTGAAGTTGGAGTTTCTCATTTGGATGTTACCGGCAGTAACTACTTATCCTAGGCATTGCATGTTGAACTCCATCCTAATACTAGAAACATGGAAAGCATTATTGAGGAGGGGAATACAACCAAGTCAAATGAAAAAGGTAGTGTCATTATATTTCTCCTTTGCCACATCCACGAGGATCTGAAAAATGAGTACCTTGTTGTGCGTGACCCACTAGATTTGTGGAAAAACTTGAGTGATAGGTTTTAACACTTGAGAACTATTGTCCTCGCCACTGCTCAATACGACTAGATGCAACTACTCTTTCAAGATTTTAAAACTATTAGTGAGTACAATTCAGCCCTCTACAAAATCACCTCTCAATTAGAACTATGTGGCCAACCCGAATCTGACCAAGATAAACTTGAGAAGACCTTCTCCACCTTCCACGCCTCGAACCTGAATTTACAGCAACAGTATAGACAACGTGATTATCGAAAGTATTCTGAACTGATTGATGCCTTACTTAGAGCTGAGAGATAGAATCAAATCCTGCTGAAAAATAATGAGTCCCGTCACTCTAGCTCTGCTCCTTTTCTAGAAGCAAATACCAGCCTATCGTGGACACGGTCATAAACATGGCCGTGGACGTGGATGAGATAATGATATGTTTCATTATTATTGCGAAGGATACAATGCCCCTCAACCCCTCCCTAAAAATGATCAAGTAGGGAATAGGAAGGGAAAGGAGCCTCGGGAGGAAACTTATAAGAGAAGGGATGATGGGTGTTACTGATGTGGAGAGAATGAGCACTGGTCTCGCACTTGTCATGCGTCGAAGCATATTGTGTAACAACACACAACAAAAGGGAAGAAGAAGTTTGTTGAGATGAACTTCACAGATTTGGATGGGCTGGCTAATATCCCACTCCCTAATGATCCAATGGTTGGTACATCTCTGTATCAGATTTCCTTGCAAGTCCTGAAGACTGGATGGATACTAACTAGTGTTATGTAATATAACTAATGTATTTTTATTCCACTAGTACGAACTTGGATTGTTATCTTTATGTACTTAAAAATTTATGAATATTCTTTGGATATATATCTACTCTTTTAATTGTTTCCCAGATAGATGATGATGCATGTCTTGCAGATAGTGCAACAACAAATATGAAACTTCGAGATCATAAGTACTTTTCTTTCACGTCCCGTCCCGAGATATACCAATCCCAACCACGGAACGCGAGAAAAACTTGTTCCTTATACACACAACATATTCAACTTGTCATATTGATTTAAACAATTATATCAACACTATAAGAATCCATACATAGAATCAATTCCATAGGTACTAAATTATTCAATGACAATCCAACAAATTTATTACAAACCTCCGGATTCAATCACATGAATTAAATTATTCCAAATACAGACTTCAAATGTTTAATTACAAATTTCTGAATTTGAATACATCAACCAAATTATTAATTATTCTCAATAATCCCAACATCAATACAATCTTCGAAGAATTTAATAAAATATGATAAACTGAAATTAATGCTGAATTTTCCCCCAACGACCTCAAGCTCGGGAGTCATCACCAGGTAGACCTGTAAAAGAAGATGGATCTGCAAACATAGCCCGAGTAGGGGTGAGCAAAAGTTCAATATGTGACTAACTAACAACACATAAGAAGCTAAACAATAACCAACATAAATAAACAATGTAATATGGCGCCTAAGTCTTAGCTCAAGGGTGGTCACAACCTAAGACCAAGCTCGTAATCGACCCGTCGCTCTCCACTACAGTCCGGGCTACTACCCTGCCAACTATCGGCCGAGCTAATTCGGCGTTGATCGGCAAACATTAGGCTAGCTCCCAATAGCCACTAAGACTAAGGTTTAATATGAATACAACAAAAACATTAGAACACATGCAACATCTCCAATAAACAGCATCACAAGCATGCCAACATAATAATAATAAAACCAGTACATTCCCACAACCCATAAGCATCACAAGGAAACATATTTAACAACATATCCTCCATTGGACACAACAATAACTCGATGCAACATATGTAGATCACCTACACACAAATAAGCAATTCAACATAACATTCATAGTACAATAGCAATTAGTTTCATGTATGCGACCTGGATAGTCCACCTACCTCAACAGCAAAAGGAAACAGGCCAAATCATGTCCAAGCATCTCAGTTTTTCTCGCCCTTCATGACTCTGTTTCAAGTAAACCCAGATCCAAAGTACAACACCCAAAGAAGAATTGGAGCTATGTATGCCCCAAACATGACAGGAGCCCAAAACCCTCTCTAACTCAACAATCCCTCTTAATTGAACTCAGAAGAGCCACCCTACTGAACACTAAAACCGAACCAAGAAATATGCTTCAGCTAAAACACTAAGAGAGGATGAGAACTCTACTGCCAAGGAACCTAGCATAGCCATCCAAGCAGGTATTAATCCAAAACAAATTGCTAGTTTGGAGCAACAAGCCAGTAGCTTCATCCGAACTACTAAAGATTGATTGGTGGTCAGAACAATTGATTGGTCGCTTGAGCAACGCAGGTCTTCTGTTTCACGAACTCTTAGCTTCAACGCAGCAAAAAGTCCAAAATTTGTGAGAAAAATTCCTAAAAAGAAATAAAAGAAATAAGGAAATATAAGAATCTAGCTATGCCTAGAAAAAGAGTAAACAGAAAAATCAGATGTCACTCCTTAAAAAATCAAAAGAGTTCCCTGACAAAGGCACCAAAAATTTGACCAGGCCCGCGAACGGTGTCATTAAATCGTCCGCAACCTGCAATTTAGAAATTTATAAACCCTTATCCAAATACTAAATTATATGGTAGAATAGCGATGAAGTCCAGATTCGATCCACAGGAAAACTTCGATTTGTACGGAGAAATCGAAATTAAATCTCAAATTTCTAATCCTAAAGCAAAGAAGGGTTTATTGGGGTTTTAAACCTTATTAATTAAAACTAATTAAGAAAGCAATGGAAAAAGATTAAAATAAATCAATGAGAGAGAAACCTAGGGATTGCTTAAGCCACTTCAGTTTCACTTCATGTATTCTCTTGTTATCATCTTCTTTTCTTATCCAAACATTATAGATTAAGAGCTTCTTAAGCTTGCATCAATCCCTAAAAGAAGATAAGTGTTTTTCAAAGGCATACTTTATCTGCGATTGGCGTATCTTATTTTGAAGGACAACATATCGTCACTAAGCATAAATTATCTCAACGGGTTTTCACAAACCACATAAAAACCATCTTATACATCTCTACAATCAATCACAGACATCATATAGGCCTGAAGTTACATCAAGAGAACTCTCTTCCTTCAACTCTTTTATCATTAAAATCAAATCCATAAGATAATGTTTAGAAAAAGAATACATGATTCAAATTAGAAAATACAAAAAAGGTATCTTAAAGCTTCATGAGATCCCTAAGTAGAGGAATTACCCACTCATCTTAGGGATGAAAGCCATAGTTTTGATAAAACAAACGCTAGGGATCCACACTACAGCTCCATCGTCTTCAGAAAATCTCTGAAACCCTAATTCTCTCTATTTTCTCTATGTCCTCTAATTTTCAGCCAAAAAAAACCTTTATATAGGCAGGAACTCGGCCAAAACAATAGCAACTCGAATAGGATTCAATTCCTAATGTTTTTAACACTTGGACTTCTGTATAATCGATCGATTGTCTATATAATCGATCAGTCGTCTGATGCCACCGATGGATTGTCCAGGCAAATGATTGCTCATCGATACTTGTTTTTTAGCAGATTTTGTCTTCACAATTCAGAAATTTAGGAATTTTCTGGAGACTTTGATGAATTCTTTTCAAACTAACAGCGCTACCGCATATTTTTAGCAAATATAGGCATATTGACCTTTTTCTGCATTTTCTATCTTGAATCTTCACTAAACCTGAAATCAACTAACAAACTATCAAATACAAACACTCTGGGGTTAACAAAGGTAAATTAAAGGATCGAATTATGAATATAAAATCATCAGCGTGATGTAGAGAGGCGCTGGGAGATTTCTACAAGTTTATCCTTATGTCACCGCCATGCCAATCAAATATTTTTCTTTTGTTTTGCGGAAATCTCCCAGCAAATGTTAGCACCAGAAGATTGCAGAGCTTTGAATTTTTTAATATTTTCAGGGGGGTCAGCGATTAAATTCTTCAGTCCAGCCCTGAAAGCTCCTTCTCAATCTTCCATTGGGCGATCAAGGATTCAAAGTGTTGAATTTGTTTGAAGTATTCTTCAATCCTCGAATCGCGCTCAACGATTTCTTGGCCTAGATTATGAAGACGAGTAACATTTTAATCCATCCGTTGCTCTAGGTCCCTTTTTTGGGATCTCTCCTCTCCACTGGTTTCCATATCTTGGCGAGCCACTTGAGCTTTTCATAAGAGAAGCTCAACTTGATCCCTGGTGCCAAGTAAGACCAACAAGTCATCGGCCGATACAACAACAGTTGATCCAGGCACTTCGTGAAAGACTGTGAATCTTGTGTCTAATTGCTGAAGGCACGATTCTAACGCCTCATCTAGATTTTTCTTGAAGACACTGAGGCAATCATCAAGCGCCTTCTTTATTTCTTGGAGAGAAGGGCCTGTTTTGGAAGAAGTAGCGAGTATATCACTCTTCACTTTCTCCCAATCATCGGAGAAGAGTGAGACGAAGTTCAGCATCCGCTCGTAGTCATCAGCTTCATCCTCCGGAATCTCGAATCCGGACGATGAAAGGGAAGGGGAAGATTCTTGATGAGATCTCGACGAAAATGTCGATTGAGATTCAGAAACATGCGGGGAGCAATGTCCCCCAAAAGTGAGAGGAGTTTGACTTTGAGTTGTAGGTTGGGGAGTTGGTGACTCATTGCAACGCGCTTTTGGCAATCACACTTTCGGAGAGGCTTGTTCGACAGCCTTGCCGCGATCAGCTACTGAAGTCCTCGAGGACAAGGCAATTACGGATGCCTCAATTTACACCTCGAGTTCCTCCTCTGATACCGCTAAATACTTAGGTTGAGAATCCATCCAACTTTCAATTTACAAAAACATATATTTGTCAGTTAACGCATTAAAAGAAGGAAAAAAAAACAAGGAATAAGACGTATACCTATTTAAAGGGAGATGATGGTAGGGCTACCACGATATCTTCACCAACTATTGGCTCATCTTCACGGGAAGCAGGAGCCATTTTTTTCATTGTATGTGGTGATGGTGGAGCAATGGGCATAAGTGAAGATCTGTGAGGGGTTAAGAGAGTGGTTGCATGACGATCAGCCAAAGAAATCGTCATGGCACCACTTGGGCGGGGGAGTGTGCTTGGGGGACATGTCCTGGTCCTTCGTGGCAATCCCCGATGTCACCGCCTCATCTTGTTTCGAAATCTTCCTCCTCTTCGGAAATTTTGGCTTTGAAGGACCTGAAATCAAGGGTTAACGATTGATCTTGAAAGAAAGCATGTACAATAAGTGGCATGAATGATTTTGAAATTACCTCTATTTTTGCTCTTTTGTGTAGGAGGGGCATCTCTAGCATATTCTTCTTCCAGCATGACTGAGGTACCACTCTCTTTGATTGTCTTTCTCTTCACAAGTTTGGGCATTACAAAAGAAAATTCGCCCCTATGAACCCTCAAATCCCCACCGAAAGTGGTATTACATTTTTCCCAAAAATATTTTTGGAAAAGAGAATGGACGGAAATCGCTAGACTAAATGCTACCATGCTGAATCACTCCAACAAGATACCAATCGGAACGTTGATGTGATGGAAGTTGTTAGAGGAATTGACGATATAATGATCCTCCAAAAAATGATTTAAACTAAAGAAGAGGGGGACATGCCATGCCTAGACGAAACCAAACTGGCGAGAGGAAAAATGAGAATAGAGTTCCACACTGCATTTATTACCAGGGTAGACTTATGAGAACTCATAATGAAGATCGCGGCTGATAAGACTTGAAAAATACACAAATCGCCCTTATAATTTGGCTTTGTTAGTCTCTGAGCAATGCTTCACTAATTATATTTACCCTATTCCAGGTAAAAAAGGCCTAAAAAAGACTCAGATCAAGTTTAAAGCTAAAACGAGCACATTTGGCCAATTCCAGCATAAATGATCGATCATCACAACATGAAAGGATTGATCATTTACGTGCTTTAACCTGATAGAGAGCACCAGTTCAAGGGATCGATCTTCACAACGGTGAAAGATCGATCATTTATGTACGTCAACAGTGGCAGAGAGCAAGGTTTGAAAAGATCGATCTTCCTTCATGGAATGATCGATCATCCACGGGGCGTGACCAACAATACAAGACAATGATCGATCATCTCCTATAAGATGATCGATCCTTTACGGGGGCGCAACTAGCGATAGAAGACTAAATGATCGATCTTCAGCCTATGAAGATCGATGATTCCTTTATCCGTGAAGAAAATCAAAGGCCAAGATCTAATCCGAGTTAAGGATGTTTCTTGGGCTATAAATAGGAGTTTTCTAGGGTTTTTAGGGGGGCCTGCTCTCTTGTTCCTCTCTTGGAGAGCTTCTCTCTTGGAACTTTCTCTCAGTTTTCTTTTTCCTTTTCTAAACTTGTCTTTAGAGATTCTTTTGGAGGAGATCCATGGCGGAAGAGCTTCATCAACCTTCATCTGTGGATCAAACCCTAAATCTGAGTAGGTAAACCCCTCGTCATGGGATTCTTCTGATGTAACTAGAGTTTTGATTAGGGATTTCTAAGATCTATGGCTTTTATACCTTCTTAAATGGTTTGTATGGATTGATCTTAATTTCTTTATAAACTTGGTGTTGATTTTATTTATGGATGTTTGGATTGTTCTAATTTGTTTTAGATCTAGAGCCAATGCATGTTAGAGCTTGGATTGGACTCATCTATAGGAGAACCATGCTAGAACCATGGAATCTCATATTATGATGAGATCTTATTCACGATCAGGAGGTTAATAGTGCTAGAACCACTATACTCTATTCCTAATCCTCCATCTATCCTATCTTTGTAGATTTGAACAATCGTGGTGCTAGAACCATCTTGACCTTACACCTAAATTCATATTATGATTATCTCCTCGCGATGAATCGGTCATAATCAGAAGGTTCATTAGTGGTGATCAGAACTAACCATTAGGTCACCGAAGTTTAGATAATTATTCTGACCGACGAGAGATCCTAACCGAACCTTATTGAATGATAGGGAGAACTAGCCATTCACCTATCACCCATTAAGAAAACCATTCAGTTTGGTTAGCTAGTCCGAATCTTAGACAGACCTGGTAGAACCTTTATTACTGATTAAGAATCCCTTGGTCCCTTTCTCGTATTTGTTAATATCTTAGTTTAAAGTTAGTTTAATTTCAATTCTACGCCTTTTCTTAACTCATTGATAGGAAGCTATACAAAGTATTTCAATTCAATCCTATTTCCCTATGGATCGACCTGGACTCTCCACTAACCACTAGTTTTTAGTAGCTAAAGTAGAACACCGATTGATATTAGTAATTTTGGGATGACTTGTTATGCCATGACACTTTTCAAGCTCTATCAAAAATTTGGCGCCGTTGCCGGAGATTAGTGTTTTGAGTTGTTTACTTAGTATAGTTTTATTTTTCTTACTATATAAAAGACCAAAAATAGTTTTAGTGCTAATATTTCCATATCTTTTTGTGATCGTTAGGGGGAGAACGACGAAACAACCTTCCAAGCGGTGAAGGAGTGATCGCCAACAAACACGTCTTCAAAATTACACTGTTTGTATTTCTAAACCTTGTTAGATCTTTGTGATGTGTGAATGAATGACGATAAGGACCCAGAGCTTTCTCTTACATTGAAAGAATTTTTTACTTTTTGTTGTGCATCGCATAAACCTTTAGTTTCTTCTTCTCCTCATCAAACTATGGATAACCCTAATGACCATCCCGAACTCAATGCCAATCCTAACCAACCTTAAGATCAAGGTCGAAGGAAGGATGTCTATTCCTAATTTATTCACTTCCAACTCTTGCAGTCAACCTTCGGTGACTGGAGCAGCCCATTATAAAATCAAGCCACAATTTTTACAATATTTACCAACTTTTCATGGATGAAGACCCTTATAACCATATTGAGGAATTCATTTTGACAAGTTCCACGGTGAGAGTCAACAATTTTACTGAAGATGCTTGGCGACTCAAACTGTTTCCTTTTACTCTTAAGGGTAAAGCCAAACATTGGCTTACTTTTTTAGAATCTCGATCTATTACTACCCGGCCTCAATTACAAGCCCACTTTCTTGAAAAATTCTTCCCGATCACTAAGAATAGTGACCTTCGTCATGAAATTTCTTCATTCCGACAAGCCGATGATGAAGCTTTTCATAAAGCTTAGACCACTATAGAGAGCTCCTTACGAAGTGTCCCCATCATCAATTTCATCAATGGGCCATAGTAGAATATTTTTATAAAGGTCTTAAGGAGAAACATCAATTGACTATAGATGCTGCATGTGGTGGAGTTTTCATTACCAATCCTCTTGATGATTCTTGGAAACTTTTTGAGAAACTTGCTGAGAACTCCCAACATCATACTACTTCTAGGAACAACCGAGGACCGTCCAATCAATCTACTCCTAGACGAGTTCTTGAACTAAATGAGTCAACCCGCATTGCCCAACAAGTTGATGCATTGAGTAAGAAACTCGATCAAGTTCTTACCCAAGCAACAAATCAAATTGCTTCTTCTAGTCTTCATGTGCCTCAATCTTTAGGGGAACTTTGTTTCTTGTGTTCGGCTCCTGGTCATGATGTCACCGATTGTCATTTAGCATGTCATTACCCAGAGTGAATACAGGAACATATAAATGCAATTTATGGTCAATCTAAGCCGGCCTATGATCCTTATTCCAGCACCTACAATCCCGGTTTGCGAGACCATCCAAACGTTTCTTAGAGGACACCCAACCAACAACCAACTTTCTTTAACTCAAGGCCATCCATGGGTACTAAAGCCCCAAGCTATCCTTCGAAATTTCAACCGTCATACCCTACCAATTCTCAACCTCCATATCGGCCTTACCAAGCTCAACCACCTCAACCTTGGGGATATAAACCATATGGACCTTCACAAAGCGAAGTACCCTCAAGCCAACCTTCTCATCCTCAACCACAACTGAAACTAGAGCAAAATATTCATGAGAGACTTTTGAAGGCTTTGGAGTCTTTTGAAGCCAGTAACCAATTAATCCATTCTCATTCTCAATCCCTAGCAAAAATGGAAGTCCAATTGGGTCAGTTAGCTAATGCCATGTCAAAAAGGGAAGAAGAGAAATTGCCTAGCCAACCTATTCCCAACCCCAAAGGCCAACATTCCATAGACTCATCCCATGAACAAGTCCAAGCTGTGACAACTCTCCGAAGTGGTAAAACCTTTGTTAATATAGAGAAACCCACAGAAGCCATAGATGATCAAGATTTGCATGCATCTCCATCTCATAAATCATCAAATGAAGATTTACATGCATCAAAAGAACCCATCGCATCACATGATATTTTGAGTCCAAACAAGACATCATCTCATGAGAACGAACCGAACCCAAAGACTTATGTTCCTAAGGTTCCCTTTCCTGAAGCTCTAGTAGACCCTACTTCAACTCCATACAGAAATCCTAAACTGGATGAAATGATGGATGTCTTTAAGAAAGTTTATATTAACCTTCCTCTTCTAGATGCCACTAAGCAAATCCCATCCTATGCTAAATTCCTTAAAGATCTTTGTACTCATAAAAGGCAATCTAGATCTCATGTTTCTAAGAAAATTTTCTTAACGGAACAAGTTAGCTCAATCCTTCATTGTGACCTTCCTCCTAAACTGAAAGCTCCCAGAACTCCTACCATCTCATGCATCATAGGAAACCACACGATTGAGGGAGCATTGTTAGATTTGGGAGCAAGTGTCAATCTCATGCTTTATTCTTTATAGTCCAAGTTTGGCGTAGGAGAACTGAAACCAACCACCATGACTTTGCAATTAGCCGACTGATCTATTAAAACCCCAAGAGAGATTCTTGAAGATGTTTTAGTTAAGGTTAATCGGTGTGTGTTCTCGGTGGATTTTGTAGTTCTAGACATGGAACTAGGGGTTCAAACTAAGAAGTCCGTCCCAATAATTCTTGGTCGACCCTTCTTAGCTATAGCCAATGCTTGCATTAATTGTAGGGATGGCATCATGACAGTCACCTTTGGTAATATGGAGCTTCATCTAATCATATTTCATGCATCTAAGAATCATGCATATGATGATGATTGTTTTATGATTAATGCATTAGTTAATGATGATGAAGTGAATAATTGTGTTGATGATGCAATGTTTGAATTGTTGATGAGTGATGATGCTCTGTGTGAGGGTTTGGATAATGCTTGTGATGCTTCTATTGTGATTGATGATGATGTTTCTAAATGAGATTTGCCAGATTTGCATCGCGATTTTCCAATTACAAATGTGGATTTTCCGGATATGAATGACAAAAATGGTGATTTCAATGAATTTTCATCGGTTTTCAAGCTTGACAATGATGAGGTTTTAAAGGATTTTAATGATCTTGATCTGGCTAGTGATGTTTGTGAAATTTCTTGGCGTAAACCTTTCATCGAGCCCTTACCTCCCACTTCCTCAACTCTGGCCTTATCTTCTTTGGTCACACCACCATCTTTAGAGTTAAAAACATTGCCCTTCAATTTGAAATATGCCTTCCTTGGACCTGAGCGTATCTCTTCTGCCTTAACCAATGCTAAAGAATCTCAACTGCTTGAGGTTCTCAAATTACATAAAAGAGCTATAGGATGGTCCATTGGTGATCTTAGAGGCATAGACCCCTCGATTTGCATGCATCACATACTTTTATAGGATGAAAACAAATGTGTGAGGGAGATGCAACGCCGCCTTAATCCTCTTATGAAAGAAGTAGTAATGAAAGAGGTGGTTAAACTCTTAGATGCAAGAATAATATACCCTATCTCGGATTCCAAATGGATTAGCCCAACCCAAGTAATCCCTAAGAAATCTGGGATCACGGTGGTTAAAAACATCAAGGGGAGAACATCCCAACTCGACAAACCACGGGTTGGAGGGTGTGCATTAATTATAGGCGTCTAAATGCTTTGACTCGTAAAGACCATTTTCCATTGCCATTTATTGATAAAATTTTTGAAAGACTGGCAGGCCAATCATACTATTGTTTCCTTGATGGTTATTCCGGGTACAATCAGGTGGCCATAGATCCCAATGACCAAGAGAAGAAAACATTCACATGTCCTTATAGAACTTTTGTCTATTGACGAATGCATTTTGACCTTTGCAATGCTCCGGCCACGTTCCAATATTGTATGCTTTCTATCTTTGAGGACATGATTGAACAATTCTTATAAATATTCATGGATGATTTCTCTGTCTTTTGTCAAACTTTTGAATCATGCATTGTGAATTTGTCCAAAGTTTTGGTTAGATGCGAAGAGACTAATCTTGTTTTGAGTTGGGAGAAAAGCCATTTCATGGTTAGTGTGGGGATCGTTATTGGCCATGTGCTTTCGGGTAGAGGGATTGAGGTCGATAGAGCCAAACTGGAACTCATTTTTAAACTTCCTCCTCCTTCTTCGGTTCGCCAAATTGGATCATTTTTGGGCCATGCAGGGTTTTATCGGCGATTCATTAAAGATTTTAGTAAGATTTTCCGGCCGCTATGTGCTTTACTTGTGAAGGATTTCCCATTTGTGTTTTACGATTCATGTCTTCAAGCTTTTAACATCTTTCGTGATTCACTTTCTTCGGCACCTATTGTCCATCCTCCGACTTATGATCACCCTTTCGAAATCATGTGTGATGCTTCTGATCATGCTGTGGGTGCCGTTCTTGGACAAACAATCGATAAACTTCCTCGAGTCATTTATTATGCTAGCAAAACGTTCTTGGCCAAAAGAAGTGACCCAAGAAAGGAATGGAGATGCTAATAGAAGAATAGGAATAAAAGAAAGGGAAATAGACACAGTGTGAGAATCCCCCGAAGGGGGTGGATTGTGTGGATCCGAAATCTTGACGGTGGTATTCGCCTTGGGAGCGTCTGACAGAGTTGAATTGCCGAGTAAGCAATTCCACAACGCCTGGGTGTGGATCGGAGACATATCTATATGTATGTTAATCGCCTTCTATAACACAATGCGTTTTAAAGTCGTGATGGCAGTGATTGCGCCAGAAACTCCAGGTTAAGCGTGCTTGCCTTAGAGCGGTCCCGGGATGTTTGACATACTGGGAAGTGCTCCTTGTTTCTACGGATGAGCCAAAAGCTTCACGATCGGCAGCGAGCTTGGAGACGGCGAGGGCGACCGCGACCTGAGGAGGAGGAGGAGCTCTCGCATGATCCAAAGGTAGGGAATCTATCCTAATCTCTAATTAGGATCCTTAGGATGGGTTCCGATGCATGTTAGCCTACGATCATGCTATGTTCTCTTCTCTTTGTTGCCATTGTTTGGATCTATGGATTAGTGGTGGATTTGATGAGATTTCTTCCTCTCTTCTCTGGTTTTTGGTGGATTTCGATGCTATGCCATGCTCTGTTCACTTCCTTCGTTTTCCCTTCTTATCTTTTTCCCCTTACTGCCATGCTTTGTCTTTGTAGCTAAGGTATGCATCTGATGGCTTGCTGAATTGAGATGTTGTTTCCTCTCTGTTTGGATTTTTTATTAGTTTTGCTTCCCCTTTTGCTGGCTTGTTGGATTTTGACGACATTTTCCTCCCCCGTGCCTATTTTCTTTCCCCTGTTCTTGGTTAGCCGGATACTTGAGATTCCCGATTTCTAATGAATCTTCTGGTGTTTGGTTTGGATTCTTTTCCCAGAGGTTTGCCGCGCCCCATCAA
Organism: Narthecium ossifragum; assembly: GCA_963920575.1. Lineage (NCBI taxonomy): Eukaryota > Viridiplantae > Streptophyta > Magnoliopsida > Dioscoreales > Nartheciaceae > Narthecium > Narthecium ossifragum. The sequence continues at coordinate 8,810,014 of OY986966.1, forward strand.
CCATCCGGTCGATTAAGGAAGCCGGCGGTTGGTAGTTCGGCTTTGGTTGAGGCATGGGTTTTGAATTTGCAGGATCCTTAGTCTTCTTCCCCTTTGATGTTCCTTTGTTAGAGATGAGAACCATGTTTCCATATTTTGTGGGTTGCTCGAGGTGTTGGTGATGGATTGGATTGCTGGAGGTTTTGGGCTTCCCCTGTTTTCCCCTGCTCTTGGATGTCAATCTTCGTCTTTGATGAAATGCCGATATGAAAACTTTCCAGTCAGACATGTGATAACCTCTAGCTTCCTTGTTTGATCTGTGGGATTCATCAATCCGTGATCGCATGCCTTAATTGGTATAGCAGTTAATTCTCCTCCTGAAAACTTGATTATGCTCTGTGGCTTGAGGTTTGTGTTGAAGTCCTTGAATGCTTGGTTGTCTCAGATTCTGGACTTCTGACCGATTAGGCTAGGTGCCGACTGATCGGGAGCCAAGCAAAGGACCACATTGCAACAAATTGTGGGATTTCCTTTATTTCTGTTGAATCGATATTGTATAATTATTTGGTTTAGATGAACACCCTCGATTTTGTTCTATGTCGAATTTTGTTATTTCCCCTATACTTACTATTAATTGAAATTCATTAGTGCCATTTGTTCCTCCCTCTATTCTATTCGTGTAATCTCATGTTAATTACGCCAATTATCTGCTCTTATATTATGTCTAAGCCTAGGGCTAGCTGTGTATCCGTTTATATTTTATTTTTGGGTTTACCGAGGGGGTGATGACCCTCGGGAATATATAGTGTAATTATGCCAAGGGCCGGTGGTGTGCCCCTTTCTATTTCATTTGTTGATTAATCAAGGGAGTAATGCCCCTTGGGAATGCTTAGATTAAATGGGCCGAAAGTGTGCCCTGTGTGCGTTGATTGATATTATGTATGGTTTGACTTCATTACGATAAATGCTTGTATGCTTTATTCTTGATATGTTTAAATGATAAATACCTATGATATATGCATGACCCATGAGATGTTCTGTGAAATGTCAAAAGGATAAGACATGAGGTAAGAGCGTATGAAATGCTATGTTTGGGTTGATGAATGCATAGCGTGCATATTAGCAAACCTCGTAGAGGCATGATTGGTTTTATTCCCATATTGGTATCTTTCAAGTTATGGAATATTAGTAAGTTCTTCGAGAGCTTGAATGTTTAGTTTTTAACTTCATGCTAGTGAGCCCATGGTGGGTTGTAATGATAGCTTTATGTTAAATTTATGCCATGTTAGCCGCTTGTATGTCTTTGTAATGCTAGCCTTTCTTGTGTATATGTATTTAGCTCTCTTTTAGCATGTTGCATGCTATACTTGACAAGTTTGATGAAATGTCATATAGAGACACCTAGGCTAGTTGATTGTATAGGCTCACGCACGATGCTTGCATTAGAGGCATTCAGGCTAGGTAGTAGGTGATGGATTCGATCGCCGATCCGGGGTTCTCGGGTAGCCCAGATCTAGCCCTAGGATCGGGGTTTGGTTAGTTGAGGATTAGGACATGATTGTCATCGAATAATCATGTTTGTTGTCATTTGAGGTTACTGTCATAGTCGACTATGTATTATATTCTTGTACTTGAGGTGTAGAGGTCATGTCGGGTCTCCGAGGCTAAGTGCTAAGGATGGGTGTCGATGTCCCTGACTTGTGTGTCCCCACGAGAGATAGTACGACTGGGCAGGGTGGGACCTGGACAGGAGCCCGCAGTCTTTATTTCCTCTTGTTTGTTTTTGGGTGAGGGTGGGACCTGAACAGAAGCCCTCGGGGAATCGACGAGGTTATAGGACCCCTTGACATACCTTAGGCTTAGGCGGAGAACAGCACAATTTCAGTTCCCCTTCCTTTTTGTGCGACGTAGAGTAGAACCCTACTGGTCATTATTGCTCACACTACCTGGACTGCATCGGCAATACAGTTCCTTCTTTCAGGTGTTCTTCTAGAAGATGGCGTAACATTCTCGAGGTGGTCGAGGACTTGGAGCTTCGAGGTGTTTTACACAGTTTTCTAACAGTTTCATCTTATGATGTATAAATTGAGGTATAATTTGATGTATTTAAGGACGGAATTGTATGATTTCTAGATTAATGTATTTGAGAAAGTCTGTAATAGTTACTAATGTAAATTTTAAAAAATGTAATAATTAGTTATTTGTTTTAATTCTAATTTGTTTAAATTCATAGTTGTAAATGTATTCAGTATCAGACATATCTTACGCCAGTTGAAGTTGTTGAACAGGTTTAGGTGGCTCACGCCTCGACCTGGATGGGTTTTCTGGGTCGACGTGTGACAGTGTCATAGTTGCACAATCCACACCCATGAATCCCTATGAAAAGTAGCCAGAAATCAAATGTTTGGTCGTGACGTGAATACCATGATAGACAGAGGCAAGAATAAACTGAGACAAGGCCATTCGCCGCCCACGAACGATCTTAGTGACAAGATTGATGTAGCGATGAAGAGGTTTCTGAGAAGAAATACAGAGAACAAATTTACAGAGCCAATAGTAGACAAAGGTGATATGGCAATCTGCTCCTCGAAAGAAACATCACCTTGTCTTTTATGGGTGGCCAAAAAGTGACTGTAAGAACAACAATCGTTGTCCTTGAAGGAGTCCATCACGGAAGCTCCTCTTGGCATATTGTCGAAAATGGTCTCTCCGAAAGGAGACAAACCATTCAAGAAAGCAAGATCCATCAAAGTGATAGTCATGCTCCTGATTGGAAAAACAAAAACATTGTAATCGAAAGACCAGAAAGAAAGAGCAGCGAAAAAGATAGAAGAGTCAA
>OY986966.1:8813031-8836874 GCA_963920575.1 Narthecium ossifragum
CTGACTCAAGCTCGATGTCATCCACTCTGATGACATGCGATGGGTCGGGGTGGTACTTCCTCAGCATCGACACGTGAAAAGTCGGGTGCACAGCAGACATGTGCTGAGGAAGGTCCAAGCGGCAGGCTACCTCGCCGACCCTCTCTAGGATCTCAAACGGTCCGACGAATCTCGGAGCCAACTTGCCCCCACTGCCAAACCTGACAGACCCTCTGTATGGTGCTGCCCGCAGGAACACCCTATCGCCAACTGGGAACTCAAGCAGTCATCGCCTCTGATCTGCATAGCTCTTTTGCCGGCTCTGAGCCGTCATAAGCCTCTGCCTGATCTGCACTAACCTCTCTGACGACCTCCTGACGATATCTGGACCGGTGAGGGACACCTCTCCAACCTCTGTCCAGCAAACTGGGGAACGACACGGCCTACCGTACAACACCTCGAAAGGTGATACTCCAAGACTGGACTGGTATCTGTTGTTGTAGGCGAACTCCACCAAGGGAATGTGCTCCTCCCAGCTGCCTCCGGCGTCGAGGACACATGCTCTCAGCATGTCCTCCAAGATCTGGATCGTTCGCTCTGACTGTCCGTCGGTCTACTGATCGCTCACAAAAGTTGTCGTTAAAACGTTGCTAACCTCAATCAAACCTTAAATTTATATCCTTATTCAATCACTAATACTACTACGTAGACTAGTGGTGAAATCCGGAGTCGATCCAGAGGGAAAATGATGGAAACTGAAATCAATACTCAAAACTCGAAATCCTATGCGGAATAATCAGAATTGAATGTAAAATTATCTAATAATTACCTAAGAAAGCAAGTAAAGTGATCAGGATTTGAACCAAGTTATGAATTACTTAGGAATTACTCAATCCACCCTAGCTTCACCTTCAATCTCCTCTAGTTATCCTCTTGCTCACTTCTCTCAACATTATGGATCATATGGCTACAAGCTCACATGAATCCCTAAAATAAGATTTATGTTCCTAACGGCATAGCCTATCTTTCTTGCCATAGGTTATCTTCGATCCTACGATTACTTTAAGTTATACTACCTCTAATGACCTTGGCACAACCTATCCTAGCTCAGCATAGCCTATCTCACTAGCAAATCATAAATCACATAAAAACCATCTCATAAATCTGTATAAACAATCACAGAAAGCTTATACGACTGAAAATACTTCAAAGGAACTCTGTTCCCTCAAATCTCTAATCATTAAAAACATATTTATAAGATCATATTGAGAAGAAGTTTACAAGAATCAAACGAAAGAAAATGAAAAGCTACACTAGGGTTTCATGAGATCCCTAAGTTAAGAATTAGCTACTCATCTTCTGAATAAGATCCAAAGGTGTCAGGAAGGAAGCCGTCGATCCCTGCGGAAAGATCTCCATCTTCAAAACCCTAGACTTCTCCTCCAAAAGTGGTCCAAAAGATGATAATTTTCGGCTGGAATAACCCCCTTATGTATTAGAAACCCTTAATCCCGGAATTAGGAGTTATAATTGAACTTAAACTCTAATTTCCCTAAACTCCGGGCTGCTGACGTCATCGCCCATCGGACTCAAATCCGATCCATCGCTGTAGTTGGTCTGACTGGGTCAATAACTGCCATGTCATCAATTAATTTCAGCCTTTCTCAAATTTCAGCTTTCATTCTTCTGACTTTGCTTCCAAACTGGCGCCAATCTATAGAGAATCTCACAAAGTCTTCAACATGAAAGTTGTAGCTCTTGAAGTCTTCTTTCATCTCCTAAAATTTCAGAATATTTGGAGATTTGTAGAAGTTCTGGTGATTTATTTCCACACAGTCGACGAAGCAGTCTTTTTGCAGAATTTAGTGATTTTTGGCCGAATTTCTTGTATTTCTTCTCAAATCCTACTTAAACCTGAAATCAAGCAATATGACATCAAATACAACCACTCTAGACCTAACAAAGGTAATTTAAGGGGTTTAATTATATATAATATGTGACTTATCATCTGCGGATGAAAACGCCGTACTGAATGTCAGAAGTGTGCCAACTGCCTCCTGAAAGCCCCGCCAGAACCTGCTAGTGAACCTGAGGTCGCGGTCTGACACTATCGACACTGGAACCCCGTGTAGTTTGACTACCTCTCTGACGTACAAACTACCCAACCTGTCCGTCGAGTCTGTCGTCCGTATAGGCAGGAAGTGCGCTGATTTGGTCAATCGATCAACGATGACCCAAATCACGTCATTCCCCCTAGGAGATCTCGGTAGCCCGGTCACGAAGTCCATCGTGATGTGCTCCCACTTCCACTCAGCTAGAGGAAGCGGCTGAAGTAACCCCGGAGTCCGCTGGTGCTCTGCCTTGACCTTCTGACAGGTAAGGCAACGCGATACGAACTCCGTCACTGCCCTCTTCATCCCGCGCCACCAGAACTGTCGCTGAAGATCCTGGTACATCTTGGTGCCACCGGGATGAACTGCAAAGCGAGAGTGGTGGAACTCGCATAGGACGTCATCTCGAAGAACCGGATCTGCTGGAACTGCTACTCTGCCTCGGAACCGTAGCCCTCCGTCTGGCGATACTATCCAGTCTCCGTCTGCGCCCTCTGTGCCCGCCGATGTGCGTAACTCCTCGAGCTCTGGGTCACTGTGTTGTGCCTCTAACACTCTAGCTAAGACTGCTGGCATACTCTGCATTGCGTAGAGAAAGCTGCTGGATCCCCGATCCTCAAACTCGAGCCCCAACTGGCCCACCGTCTCTAGAGCATGCCACTGCCACACTGACAACCCTACAACTGCTACTCTGGTGTCCTCACCTGCCTGCTCAGCGCGTCTGCGACGACGTTTGCCTTACCAGGATGGTAATGCAACTCGAAGTCGTAGTCCTCCAGTAGCTCCATCCAGTGTCGCTGCCTCAGGTTAACGTCACGTTGGGTGAAAACGTGGCTCAAACTCTTATGGTCCGAGAAGACAAAAACTTCTCGCCATAGAGGTAGTGATGCCAGGTCTTCAGGGCGAAGACCACCGCTGCTAGCTCCAAGTCGTGAGTCGGGTAGTTCCTCTCATGGTTCTTTAGCTGGCGAGAATCATAGGAAACTGCGTGGCCCTCCTGTATGAGGACACACCCCAAACTCTCACCGCTGGCATCGCAGTAGACACTGTAACCAACACCTCGCTCAGGGATGATCAGCACCGGTGCACTGGTCAACCTGGTCCTCAGCTCTACGAAGGCTCACTCACTAGCATCATCCCACACGAACGGGACGACCTTCTATGTCAGTCTGGTCAACGGTCCGGCAACTCTGGAGAAGTCCCGCATGAACCGCCTGTAGTATCCCACCAATTCCATGAAACTGCGGACCTCGAACACTGTCCTTGGTCTCTGCCACTGTACCACTGCCTCGATCTTGGCGGGGTCAACTAAGATCCTTGCTGCCGACACCACGTGTCTAAGGAATCCCAACTGTGCAAGCCAGAACTCGCACTTGGAAGCCTTGGCATAAAGCCGATGCTCCCGAAGTAGCTGCAACACTGTCGCCAAGGGTCGCTCGTGCTCCGCCTCTGACCGGTAGTAGATAAGAATGTCGTCGACGAACACCACCATGAACTCGTCTAGGAAAGGCCGGAAGATCCTCTGCATGAGATCCATGAACGCTGCCGGTGCGTTCGTCAGCCCAAACGGCATCACCACAAACTCGTACAAGTCGTACCGAGTCCGAAAAGCCGTCTTTGGGATGTCGCAATCCCGAACCCTCAACTGGTGGTAACCGGTGCGAAGATCGATCTTCGAGAACACTAAAGATCCTCACAGCTGGTCAAACAAGTCATCGATCCTCGGTATCGGGTACTTGTTCTTCACCGTCACCCTATTGAGCTGCCTGTAGTCTATGCAAAGTTGAAGGGTACCATCCTTCTTCTTTGCGAACAACACTGGCGCCCCCCAGGGAGACATGCTGGGACGGATGAAACCTCTGCTGGTAAGCTCGTCTAACTGGGTCATCAACTCACTCTGCTCTGCTGGTGCCATCCTGAAAGCTAGGAGAGAGATCGGTGCGGTACCTGGTACTAGGTCGATCTCGAAATCGACCTCTCTAGGCGGTGGAAGCCCTGGCAACACCTCGGGAAACACGTCGGTGTAGTCGCACACGATCCTGGGAAAACTGCTCTGCTGCACTCCCTCAGAACCGGATAGGGACAGGCTGGCCAACAAGGCTGAGAGCTCGCTGCCATGCCTCCCCACACCACAAGCAAAGGAATCGGCGAAGAACCGATCCCCCAACAACACAAACCGGGTCCCGTCGGGTGTCCAAGCGACCACCCTCCGGTGACCACAGTCGATGACGGCTCGGTATGATGCCAACCAGTCCATACCGAGTATCACGTCAAAGCCGGTCATGTCTAGTACCCGCAGGTCTAGACAGACCCGGAGGCCTCCAACCTCCAACGAACACGATCGGCAGACCCGGTCTACCCTGACTGCCCCGCCGATCGGTGAGTCTACAGACTGTGCCACCTCTAGCCGACTCGTCTCTAACCCTAGCGATGCCACGCACATGCTAGCAATGTAGGAGTGAGACGCCCCTGAATCTATCAGCACATCTACTAAGGAACTAGAAAGCTGAAAGATACCTCTGAGGACGGATGGCTCTGCCGTGGCCTGCTGGTACTGCTACGGCTGCTAGTACTACTGCAGTTGCTGGTACTGTAAAGGCTGCTGGTACTGCGATGGCGGCTGATACAGCTGAATGGCGTCCTGTTGCTCGCGATTTGGGAGGGCAAACACTTGCGCCAGCTGCCCGCCTCCACCTCTGGGATGCCCTGGTCTGCGTCCACCCCCGCTCCCCTACAAGGCACCGGACCCTCCGCCTCTACTTCCTTGCGGCATAGCGCTCTGCGCTCCTCGGGAAGGATAGTCTCTACGGTAGTGCTCCGGCTGCCTGCACTGGAAACACGTGGTCGATGCGCCGCTAGGCTACTGACCCTGGCCTCCCCTGACGAAGCCTGCCCAGATGGCCCGGCCGTCAGTAGAAACGGGGTTGGTGGGCTCGGTAGTGGCTACTGGTACTGCAGTGCATGCGACTGCTGCTGCTGAAAGGGTCGTTGACGCCACGGCTGCCCCCTACCGAATCCCCCTCTGCCTTCAGGGTCGCTGCTGCGTGCTGGTGAAGGGTGCCGGTGGAACTGCCCCGCACCTGTCGTCTCGCAACTGAGCCTCTATTGACAAGGCACAGTTCAGGATCGTTGAGTACGACTGGAAGCAGTGTGAGCTGGTCTGCCGCCGGATCTCTGGCCAAAGTCCCCACTTGAACTGCCGCACCCTGGCTGTCTGATCTGCTGCAACTGCCCCCGCAAACCGAACAAGGTGTGTGAACCTGGAGGCATACTGCTGAACGGAGCGAGTACCTTGCAAGAGGGACTGGTACTCGCGGGTCAGGGCGTCACGTGCACTCGTCGGGAAGTGCACGTCCAAGAACATCACCCTGAACTCCTCCCACAGTAGCACCTCTCCGTCACTAGTATGCTGGGCGGTGCGCCACCAGTCACGGGCGTCTCCATCAAGCTGGAACGCCGCGAGAGTGACCCGAACCCGGTCATCCTCGATGAAGAGAGCATCCAGGACGCGCGAGACTCCGTCGAGCCAGTCGTCCGCTGCGGTCGGATCTCCAGACCTACCGCTGAACCTTGGCGGGTTCAGTCGCTGGAAAGCCATCGTGATAGCCACCGAGGCCCACCCGTCGATAGGAACATGGGCCTCCTCCTCGGCGAGGAAGACCTCTGCCTGCGCGATCGAAACCGCCACTGGTGATGGTACAGTCCGTCTAGCCTGGACCACCATGACAGGAGCAGTACTGTCCGGTCGGGCGGGTCGACCAGGTCATGCCCCACCCCGATCGGCAACCGAAGGTCGACCGCGATCTCCCAACATATGCACGATCACCAACAGCAAACGAGCTTTCACTCGTCAGAAAACAGCAAAACAAACAACACAACAATAAAGCGGAAGACATAAACAACACAAGGAGAGCATGCACGGATGTTCTAGACATAGAGCTATCCTAACCCACGCTCAATCTCAACCGAAACCTGATCCTACTCCCTGGGATCTATAGCATATGCTCTGATACCAAGTTGTCGCGCCCCGACCCGCGTAGGCCCAACCGGGCCGGGCGACGCGAATCGGAACCTAACCTACTGTGGAAATTTTGGTGAGGTTTCCCTCTAATCATAGTGGTCTCCCTAGCAATTCATAATCATCCTATATTAACATACAATTACAAAGCTCAAAGACTGAAACTGAATAGATACAAATCCTCAACATGGTAAAAGTTATACAAAATCTCTCCCGTAGGAGGCTAACGAAACAAAAGGTACAGAACTGCCGATCGCCGCACCTCAAGCACCGCCAGACGCCGCCACGTCACCAAACACCGGCCCGGTAGGGGCGACCGAAGAAGAGCTAGCGCCAGCACCTGCAAAACGCAGTCCGGGTAGGAGTGAGCACTAAGCTCAGCAGGGACACTACACTACGACACTCACAACGGAGGGAACACAACAGTGCCGCCCCCAAGTCTACTCTGGCTGTATATAAGGGTCCCATAACCCTACCGGAAGTCCGTGAACGCAGGCCCAAAACACTGCAGACTCACAACAGGACACTGAACACTGTTTTGTGGGCAAGGACACCGCTGGGTAGGCACTCCTCGACCCAAGAGTAAAGATCAGCGGACACCGGCTACATCTCAGATTCAACTTGGAGTCGACACGACCTCTAAACATCAAACCACATGTATTCAGGTCATCTAACCCTATCATCGATATCGACTGAATACTACAAATCGAGTCCTGGACCAAGCTACCGGCAACGGTCCTAGAGCTAGATCCGGACTACCCTGAAGCCCCGGATCGGCGATCAACCCATCGCCAACGTACTACACAGATGCAACTAATGCACAAAGCAATGCATGTTATGAGCACACGCAGGAATATACAAATAAGCATGCATCAGTATGTGATTGTATATCAAACAAGGTCTGGGCATGGCACCCTGCCGCCCCGGGGTAGTGAACAGATAAGTAAGGTCTAGGAACTGCTACAGTGGTACCACCACCAACTGTCAGCAGTCCGCCACAACACCTGCATCGGGAATCAGCTCCGCAATCAACAGCTCACAGATATCACAGATAAAGCCCTTGGCGCACGCCAGCGTGCAAGGCTAAGGAAAGCTGTAGGGATACGCGCCCGTTTATTCTAAACATCCCGCGAGTCATCGCTCCCCCGGTTCACCACTGCCCCTATTATAGGGCTAACATGCTTAAACATATGTACCAGATATAAAACAGTAAAGAAAACCATCATACAAAGCCCCGCGAGCAAAAGCCACTTGAAAACACCCCTCAACCACTAAGAGATTGATCTCCCTTCCCAAGGGGATCGATCTTCTTAGTACTTGGGAGAAACTCGTCCCTGTCAACCGAAGGAGATCGATCTTCTTCACCAGAAGGATCGATATTCTTCTTGACATGGAACCCGTCACCTCAACCTAGGCAAGGATCGATTCTGCTCGGGCTGGGCGTGACGCCCTAGAAGGGATCGATCTTCCCTCAAGGGAGATCAATCCGAATGGGTTCTTCGGCGACCGGACGGCGAGAAATACCACCGGAAAATACAACCAAATCCCCCAAAACTCTGGGATCTGGTAGATCAAGCAACCACGAGTCTAAAACCGGTGAAATCATGGAAAACAAACATGCATTTTAACATATCTAAGCAAAAGATCACAATCAAACCGAAAAAACTCCAAAAACCCGAAAGATTGTAGGTAGGATCCCTACCTATGCAATAGCAGCTTCAATCCAAGCTACTAGGCCTTAGATCTTCCTCAAACGAAGTCAAATCCAGCAAGAACACGGCTGAAATCTCGGATTTTCTAAAAAAATCAAAAGAAAAGGTTTCGTTCGTTTTATAGACGAACGAACCAACTCAAGAGAGATCGATCTCTTTTGAGAAGATATCGATCTTCCTTACCAAATCGGGTTTGACTTTCTGACACTAAGAGATCGATCTTCTTAGATCGATCCCTTAGGTGCAGAAATCTAGACTTGGGCTAAAACTTAAGCCCAAGCCCGGATCTTTTGATCCCGGGTCCCAGTAACCATTCTAGCCAAACATTTCCACAAACATAGTCAGTGTGTGCACACGCGGGTGTGAAACTAGTCGACAAGGTGCAATTTATCAAATTGCCCTTGCGGTCCACAACGAGCCACAGGAGCAGAGGGACGGGTCCTCACACAACCTATATTACATCGCTTACATTAGCATGCATGAAATTTTTCCAACAGATGGAGTGGTTGACATGGCTTGCACGTTGCTAGATTATTCAAACTAAGTTATTCAACATCACAAATTAAGAAAGGAATCAAAACCAAAACCATACGAAGATACATAAAGCAGCATGAACATCCAAGATCGAAATACAAAATCCCACAATAAGCTTCTCAATCAAACAACATAATCAATCGCATTCTGATAATGATACAACACATGCTTCAACATTCTAAAGTTTCCCGTGTGTTTGTAAATTCCAATAAAAAATTTCTAATTTATACGAGATATCTTGAGAAAATAGAAATTCATCCAACTAGCCTTGGGTCTTGCGGAAGTTGATCAAAAGGAACATAATAAGTAGACCTAATATAAACAAACATAGTGGAGTCAAAATTTGGATTCAAGTTAGGGTAGTTCAACGAGATTAAAAATCATAATACATAAATTATAGAGTTTTCTTCGAGTTGAATTATAACTAGATCATTATACAAATGTCGATTTACTTATGATTTATGTGCTAAATGGCACATTGTCAAAATTGTCATAGAACAAACTTATGGATAACAACAAATGCCAATGACAAATCTCAGTTAAGAAAATGCAATTGACGTAGATTGCATAAATTATAAAGAAAGGCACATAAGTTGCTTCATGGTGAAGACAAACAGTTAAAGCATATCCAATGATAAGAAATCACAAGATCATTAAGTTAGCAGACTACATACCTAGACAAGTACCGCTACATGTCCGGATTTGAACTGCCACATGCGAAGTGGTCATCTTCACGCATCCCATATGATGTCCAATTAGAATTGACTTGTTCCCCTTCGAGCCGTGGACCTCTAGGCATATGAAAAGTTGGAAGATGTGAACGAAATGGATATGTTTACGACACCTCCATGGGAGGCCATATAGGTGGATGGTATGATGCTCTAGGCTGTGTGAACATTATAGATGGTTGGCTATGCCTATCATGACTAGGTAACTCTTGCATCCGATCATCTACCCACATGTTCCGTAGTGTTGCATCATTGAGAGAAATGAATCCCTGCTGATGTGTCTCACTCTCAAATATTTTGGTCAACATCACCAATTTGTAAGGTGTTAATACAGGCAATGTATGGGCCACCGCCATATAGCTTGATAGGGAGTAATCAACAACTCTTTCCATCGCCCGTTCTTTGAGGTCAAACTTCCTCTGTAACTACTGTACAATTAAACGTGCACCCTCACCCCTGCCTCCAACCACCTTCTTCTTACATCTGTTTGCATACTCTTGTCGGTGACGCTTGCTTCCGGAAGAACCAGATACATTCGTGCCAGTAGCACCATGCTCCTCTGTAGGTTGTGTCTGTGGTGTGTCTTGCTGTATGGGATCACTAGAGTTTGTATCTTGCAATTCATCAACACATCTCCATGGCCCGAATCGTCCCGCGTAGTCTTCATCTTCACCGATGTGAATACCAGACACACGGGATGGGTGAGTCCGAGGCAGGGGTGAATTAGCATCGGTCGGAGTATCTGATGATCCAGTGCTCTCTGATACTTTTTCTTCATTCTTATTCTTCTTCTTCTTCATGTTGGAGGAATATCTGAATTCTCCAGTGGCAGTATTCTTGCTTGTCAGGAGATCCATTACCTCATAGAAGACATAGAGCTTATCTTTGAGGGGAGCGAAGTTTGAATGACTCTGGAAGAAAGGAAGAAAATATTAATTAGAGTAGGTGTCTTTGGACCAGAATTATCAATACTATATTTGGACGCTTCTTACCGCAATAATCTCATCCCACATCGCTCTATCAGGTGGATCGACCATCTTCGTTTCAGGGTTCCAACCCCATCCCCTCTTGCCACACAACTATTTGTAGATAGTATGTGTTTTTTTTTCAGATTCTTCCACCTGTTCTTGATGTTTATCATCTGTAACTGATGTTCTCGATTTTCATTGCACTTGGCGAATGCTCTATTCCATGCATTTTTGGTAAATTGGCCATTGCATTGCGCTTTGGCGAGGTGTTCTAATCTCAAGTGCTCTAGCAGCATGTAATCCTTGGCTTCAGTCCAATTTTGTTTCCTTCCTATCGGCATATTTTTGTATGAAGCAAACAAATATGTTGAAATAAGATATGTAACTGTGTTCTATGCATTTCTATACATTCACATTACAGAAAAAGTAGAAACCTGAAAATCACGTTAAAATCTTGTAAAACTAAACTTGCAATAAAGGACTAATGGTTAAGATTATGATTGGTAGGGTACTACTAGCTAATAGGAAGTCGATGAAACATGAACAAATCAATCCAAGCATCGACATATAGTATTAGGAAGAAATCATTCAAAGATGTCATAAAGATCGTAGGAAACGATGATAGTGAAGATTAAACCACAAAGTATAGCAGCCCTAGCCATCACTATTTAGGAACTATGGAAAGTTAATGGATATAAAGAAATCAATCCGAGATGTTTTACTGATGAAGTACCAACTCCCAAAAACAAAAATGGCTACAACATTCAAAAATAGCCACAAACATATAACCAAGCAGCCAAAGAAAAGACAATAGATCATGAAGAACTCATTAAAGCAAAGAAATGTGAACTAACTTACGATCATCCCAGAGCCAAAGAAACCAAAAAGATCTAAGATGGGTAAAATTTAAAGTCAAAGAAACTGATTGAAACTACAATGAAGGCAATGTACCACCTCATCCACTAAATTAGTTCATCAACATCTCATGGAAACACATTCTACGATGAATCCAGAATCCTAAGGCCATAAAAACTGTATTCATCCAACAATCATAAAATTTGAAGTTAGAAATTGGATGATCAGATTGCTTACCTAGAGAAGAAGGATCAACGAAGGGGACTTTGCCATCAAGGAAGCGTGCAATCCTCTTTGCTAACCTCGGGTCAGAGCAGATGTAGCTGAGAGGAGAATTGTGCTCGGATGGAAGGAGTTGCAGGCCGGCAGCGAATGGGAAGAGAGAGATTGGGGAGAAACACCGTCACCTTTGACACAATAAACCCATAAGATTGGAATCCAATAAAAGTACCGACATAAAAGATCATGGAGGAATTTCGTATACCGGCGATGGCGGTTTCTAGCATTGGGCAGGTCAATGACGGACGACTTGGTACGGCGATGGCGGTTTGCAGGCCGGCGACGAGCTCATCGAACGAAGGGCGCAGGTTCTTGTGCATGAAGACCCGGGAAGGAGAGAATATAATAGAGTGGTGGGGCAGACATGCCAAGCCTCGCAGATGGCCTCGGTTGGGTGCAATAGAAGATGTAGACAAGAATTGGCCAATCTCCTTCCCCGCCTGGTGTAGTCAATCCACCTCCATGGCTCAATCTTCTTCGATGTTGTGTTGACGAGACAAGAACGGAGCAAGATCTCCTCACTTCCGGCAATGGAGCAAAGTAACCCCGACCGAATCTGGCCGGATCTGACCAGATCTGGAACGCTCTTGGCTTCAGAGTGGAGGTAGCGGACGGTGGTGCACAAATATGGCAAGAAGATCTCACGCAGTGGCGCTGTCTCTCTCACTCTCTCTCACTCTCCAGCTATTCCGGATATGGAACGCTCTTGGCTTCGAGTCGAGGTAGCGGCCGGCAGCGGACACATCCCGCAAGGAGCCCTCACGTGACGCCGTCGACCTCACGCAGTGGCGCTGTCTCTCTTTCACTCTCTCCATCTCTCCCCCCACCGACCGCTCTCGCCGGCGACGACCACATCCCTTCCTCCTACTCGTCGGCAGCGCTCTCCTAGTGGTGTCCCACCCATGTGCCCTACTACACCGCCGCGCGACCCCCGTGACAAGACGGACAATCCCTCACGCAATGGCGGTCACCGTTGCCTTGCTTTGCCAGCCCCCTCACTCACTCATATGAGAAAAGGGGATAACCTCGAAACCGGGCTTAACCCGACTTAACCCTTTTTTGTAGCCCCATGGTGTTGGGGGATAACATGGGGATAAGGTGGGGTTACCCCGAACCAAACAAGGGCTTAAAGACCAATACACATGCAGTGTATATAAAGTTTTGTCTCCCATTCACAGCTTTTAGAAAGCAAAAGTAGTCCTGTCACTAATTAGAAAGTAGAACCTTTGAAGCAAAAGCACACTTGTCATAGTTTAGAAACCAGGCGCATCAAATAGACACAACTTTTGCTTTACAAATTAGACCACTTAAAGCAAAAGCAGTCAATGGCACTCTTTAGAAACCCAGTTGCTCATTAACAAGCTCAGGAGCAAAATCAGCCTACTCGGCGCGACGATGCTTGTGATATATACTGAAAAAATTACCGGAAAACTTAGATGTCATGAATACTATCATGATGTAAAGGAAGCATAGCTAGAAGTGGTAAATGATTCACTGATTCATATGGAATTCGATCAACAATGGGAGCGAATGCTACTTCAATTCGGTCTCTAGAAAAACACCTGGCTACTGGACTTGTATGACGAGAGGAGGTGGTGGGTTCCAGCATATGTGAAGGATTCATTTTGGGTTGAAATGTCCACTACGCAGCGCAGTGAATGCATGAATGCTTTCTTCGATGAATATGTAAATTTGAAAACTTCGCTGAAGCAGTTCGTGGAGCAGTATGATAATGCCCTCAGGAACAAAATTGAAAAAGGAGGCAAGCGATGATTACCAAACATTCAAGAGGCAGCTACAATGTACGATTACGCTCCTTTTGAGTGGCAATTACAAGAAATCTACATGAATAACAAGTTTGCCGACTTCTAGAAAGAGTTTGTGAAGAGCCGATCAATGGCCTCGTAGGGAGATTGAAGATTATGGTTTTTCAACTTTGATCGCGTGGATGGTGGCAAGGGAGGGAGGACGAGAAGCTCTTGTGTGCCGGAGCGAGAGGGGTGCTCAAAGGAGCCGAGGGAGCCTGTTGTTCGCCGGAGTGAGGGGTGGTGATCCGGCAATGAGAGGGGCGACGATCGACAAGGGTTTGGGCGATGAGATTCAAATTCATATGAGTCTTTGATCCATAATTCAATACCCGTTAACAGGTAGACCATATACAACATATCTAAGTTGCTAATAATAAAATATACATGCCAGTTAAGCATGTGCAATGTCCGTGCTAGATGGCCATGTACCTAAATGTTTAGAGTAAAGATTTACTGACCATGGACGCTGCACATCCTTTCAATCCGTAGATGTCTACCGATTGAGTCATCTAATCCATTGGTAGAACACTACTTTCACCGATGGATTACATCAACCAATCGATAATATTCTACTGATTTGATAATTGATATATTCAATCGATAGATGTCTAGGGTTTAGGGTTTAGGGTTTACTAATTGATTGATCTAATTTATGATAGAACGCAACCGATGTGAATTCGGTAGACATTTATCCTTTGAAACACATACCCCAATCGCGGTCCAAATGTTTATCCTTTTATTATATAAATTTTGGCTAAATTATGTATTAGTACCCTGTAGTTTTGGTCAACTTTTTATATAGTCCATGAACTTCAATTTCGTGACATTGAGTCCCTCGATTTTATTTTTGGTTCTCATGTGGGCCTCCACCCCAATTTTCATCGTCTAACTAACGGCAAAAGGGGTCACGTGCGCCGCACGTGACCCCTTTTGCTGTTAGTTAGACAACGGAAATTGGGGTTGAGGCCCACATGAAAATCAAAAATAAAATCGGGGGACTCAATGTTACGAAATTGAAGTTCAGAATTATATAAAAAGTTGGCCAAAACTACGGTACTGATACATAATTTAGCCTATAAATTTTGCTAGAATTCCAACGCGCGGATTTTTTTAAAAGCCGGAGCTCTCCGCTCGAAAACCCTAACCCCTCGAAACGTCTCAATCTCCAGCAATCTTCGGGGATGCGGTGCTTTCCCGAGCCCGGATCGGTTACCATCTGCGAAATTAATCGCGATCTCAGTAAGATCCCCTCCCTCCTTTTGGCTTTCTTTTTTGCTCATTTTGGAGTTGAACCGGCGAGTTCTAGGTTTCTTAGCTACTCTAGGGTTTAAAGAATCCACTTATATGTGGTTTTCTTGGCAGTTACTGCGGAAAACCTCTCCGATGATCGAGCTAGGGAGACCTATGGCAAAGTTCTTGTAAGTCCATTGGAATTCCAACTTTCAATTATTTCTCTCTTTGCTCATTCCATATGTTATCTTTCAATTCGTTGTAGATTCTGATAATGATGCACGATTCGATAGCGTACTTAATAAAAAAATTATGATTTTTAGCCGTTGTCAAAGAATTTTTCCATGTTTTTCAAGTGAAAGATAGTTTAGTTAAGTTTTTTTTTTTAACTTTTATTGACGCGGGTTTTGATTGTTGCTGGTTCTGAATGTGGGTTATTCAGGGAAGTTCTTTCTTTGTTCATTCCATATGTTATCTTTCAATTCGTTGTAGAGTTCTGATAATGATGCATGACTCGATAACGTACTTGATAAAAAATTATGATTTTTAGCCGTTGTCAAAGAATTCATTCCATGTTTGTTGCTGGCTCTGAATGTGGGTTATTCAGGGAATTGTTTTCAGTCCCATTGCCTTCCAATCAGAGCTTTTAGTGCCCAGTGCTGAGCAAGTTACGGAACAAGTTGAAGGCGAGAACGATAGTATTGGGGGCTTCGCTTCTCTTAAAGCAACGATATGCGAGTCAGTCAAATGCCTGCTCTCCCCAAAAGAGGTGAGTTTGTGTTTTTGCGGAATGTTGGTTGTTTTGGTTGGAAATGTGCTTGAGGTTTTGATTGATGAGCATCTTCTTGATGGTGATCTGTTGGTTCTATTTGAATAGTTTGTCCGACTAGGTTGAGAGAATACTGTGTTTTACATATTTGAATCTTTGTGTAATTCGGATTTTCACTACCAAAAGAAGGAAAAAAGGCATATTAGTAGGGCTGGGGAGAGACAAGACATATAAGAGCTTTTTCACGTGTAAAGCATGTATAGATTAAGGATAGAAGAAGTAGTGGAGCGGGGCAGTGTTCTTTACCAAAGGCAATTAATGCCTTTTCCCTTTATCCTCTCAAGGCTTTAATTCACCTGTTTTATCTTTACCTCTTCAAGCTTTTGATTGCATATTTAGAAGCAGCTTTTCCGTGTGCTTCGTCGAGAAGTAAGCGGCACTTTTTTTCCCTGTATCAGTTAATTGTTATTGTGGGGATGACCTTTCTAATTTAATTTACCTAGTTTTCTGAGTGCTCCAACTATATATGTAGACTAGATGATAGTATAAATCAAGAATAATGAATGCAAAATTGTTTTGGAGTATACTTTTCAGTTCTAACCAAGTCCTTTTACAGTTGAAAGTGCTAATGAATGTAGATACTCAAGGAGTGAGCTGGCATCTACATAAGCATATTTTAGCTTTTATCTTCGCACCTAATCAAGTTATGATACGCGACTATGAGGATTCAGGTTGGTCATATATTTGCATTTTTTTCTTTCATGAAGATTCGATAGTGATCATTGAGACCTCTCTATGCCAAAATACAAAATTCCTTGAATTTCTTTGCATGAAGATCCTAAAAAAACACACTTTTGTAACCAGAAGGAAAAGAACCGTTCATTTTGAAGAGTGAATTTCAAAGGGATGTAAAGATGGTTGAATGGAGGCCAAACAGTGGAAAGGTGCTCTCTATAGCATGCAGGTAAGAATCATGACAATACCACATGCTCATAAAATAAAAGAACTGTTCATTTTGAGTAAGTTCTTGCAGACAATTGCAAGTAGTTATGCTTAAAATTGTTGATATTGGTAAACTTTCTATTTGCCAGGGGAGGAATATGCATTTGGTCTGCATCTTATCCAGGTAATGCAGCAGCAGTGCGATGTGGTTTTACCTCATCCACGTCTAGCGTTGCAAGGGGCTCTCCAGTTCGATGGACCTTGGTGGATTTTCTTCGGAGTCCTAATGGTGAACAAATCAATGCACTCTGTTGGAGTCCTAATGGAAGATATCCTGTCGATGTTTCGTAGACATATTTAGTCAAATATATTATGAACTTACCTTCTATTCAAATTTGCTAGATTGAGTCCCCATTTCTCAAGCTACTTTTGCTGGCCATTATCATAATGATCTATTGTTAGATTTTAGCACCTGCTATTAATTTTCATAGAGGTTTCTGGTTTCAGGATGTTTGATTCATTATTTGGTAGCCATTTCCTTGACTATCCTTCACATATATGGCATCTGCATCACATGAGAGCTCCTCATTCACAATATGGGATGTTGCTCAAGGTACAAATCGCTGTCTCAAATTTCTCTCAAATTTCCCTCCTATAAAACAAGGATCACTTTTGGCTTTTTGGCTACATAGAAAGTGAATACAAGTATGAATTATGTTCTACTCTCGTAAATGGTAATGTTTATATATTTTGTAGATTGCAACATCATGGAATTCCATACCAATGTCATATTTGTAGAAGGGTAACTGGATCCTTCTACAAAATATATAAACATTACCATTTGTAGAATCAAGCTGGAGAGGTATCATGAAAAACCCTAGTGAATAATGAGGATGAAGTTGGGTTTTGAGAGAGGAAAGCATTTTAGTTCTTGATGGATCAAGTAAGAAATTATTCTATTAGCATTGACAGGGGTCATGTGCACGGCACCTGACCAATAGGTTTCCAAGGAAAGCTTCAGTTTCTATTCTTTGGAGAGAAAGTGGGTTCAGCTTAAAATGGACTGTAGTCAAATCTGTGGAACTAAAGACAGTCACTTCCAAGACTAGTTTTGGACAACCAAACTTTAAAAAGTGGACTACTTCTGGAAAGTACATACTTCTCCAATTCCCTGCAACTAAGCATGACTTTATCTCTTAATTGCTTGCAAGTAGAGTTGCTATTTAGTTTCGTTGGGCATGTGTTCTCCAATGAAGTATCTTCTAAGCCAAGATTGCATCAGATTTCATGACAGTCTTGTCAAGTGCACATAAAAATATGTATTACTTGTGTTGTACTGAGACAAACTTGGAAGAATAAAGGAAACAAAAATAGTTAATTTTAATGAAAGCTGACTTCTACCTTATCTTATACTAGTTACTACTTTCAAGTATGCAAGTGACCTATAGACATGTGAAAAGGGACACGTGTTAGCATTTCCTTGTGCATTTTTTCCTGGGTTGTTGTGTCGAAGACTACATGGTACTTGGAAACTTAACATTCGTGTCCCACATGCTTGTAGCACTGTTTTTTAGCAGCTTATCCAACAACTTTGTTCTCCTGATGGATGTTCCTTTTATGATTATGCTCACTGTAGTCTGTGCTTTGTACTTGTCAACTTATAACATTACTGGCCTAGCAATCATGATTGCTGATATAACATGATGATGTTGGAATTCTGTGTATGGTAAAATGTCGACTGGTCATAGTCAGTTGGAATCTGCCCTAATGTATAGAGGAACAACTTTTCAAGCTGTCACCTCTGTTTTCTGTTCTCATCTATTTCCTTGATGCTGGAGTTAATTTTCTTGTCAATATATTGACAGGTGGTCACTATTTCATGAATTTTGACCTTAAGCTCATATTTAGGAGACTGGCCTGCTGATATGTGATTTTAGGTTCCATGACTAGCCTTACTCCTGCAAAATATGGTGGATTACTTCATCCTACTAGCCGGTAATAAACTTGATCATTACTTACATGAAACCTTCTTGTTCAGTATTGTGTGCCGCACATACAAGAACAAAAGGTGAAAACAATGCTTCGCTGCTGATGGGACATGATGATTCATCTATTACAACAGTGCATGACAACAGTGATAATCTGGGAGATAGTTGCTTACTCCCTACGAGCCAGGACATGATAGCAGAATTTCCCTGATTCAGGGTTTGTGGAAAACCACAACAAAAGCCCAATGCTCTATCAATCATCTGAAAATTTTGGAAATAATAGGAATAATAAGGTTGGTGGCTCGTCTAGTAATCTTGCCTCTGTATTGTCCTGACACAGTCATATGCGTCATGTTAGGTACAGACCAAAATAGTTGGTCTAACAAACAGAAGTCAAGTTGGTAACTTTCTGATAGATTATCTGCGTGTACAATTGATGTCTCTTTATGCTCAAATTTCACTTGAATGAGGATTTCTCAATTTGTTTTTATGCTAGTGTTCATCCTAATTATCTTGCTGCTGATAAGCGCAAGCATGCTTCAGCATCATAGAAGCTTAGTTTGATAATTTTCTATCCTTCACACTAGAATATATACAGTTTTTTCTTTGTTCCTTGAGACATGCAGATTAACTGTTATTACCCTTCGTTGACATGCGTATCCGTGCAACAAGGCAATCATTATTCTACAGCTCTATATGTTTCTGATATCTGACCTACTAGCAAAACAGGGCTTGGAACACCAATTCGAAGGGGATTAGGGGTTTTATCGTTGCTCAAATGGTCACCGACGGGAGATTATTTTTTGACTGCAAAATTGTATGGTCAAATTCCTTTATCAAGACTTTAATTTGTTTTGAATGTTTCTGAGAGGATAGAGTGATCATGGCTAAACATGAGTTAGCTTTCATTTCACAGTGATGGAACATTTTATCTCTGGGAGACAAACATGTGGACATCAGAACCTTGGTCTTCGACTGGAGGAAATGTTGCGGTAAGTTTGTGGGTACAACACTAGCGGATTATGTTGACTTTATATGTTCCTTTACACTGAGTATTGCAACAAATGACTTAACGACGTCAATAAAATCGTTTTGTTTAAGTTCTTCTGTTAAGGGTAGGTGGGATGATATCATACTCCATTGGAACTTGATGGACGTATACATAACTGTAATTTCATTTTTCGTGATGCAGAATAAGTAGTAGGGTTTGAAGATTTTAAAACATTTATTATTTTTATCTTATGTTGGTTACAGAATAAGTAGTAGGATTTGACACAAGATTTTCAAACGTTTTTATTATTTTTGGCTTACGTCTGTTGGCGCTAAAGATGTCTGAGCATGCGCTAGTTTCTGTTGAGTTAGTTGATTTTATATTCAAGGACCAGTCGAATTCATCCCTCAGTTGTTTCTTGCATTAGGGAGCTGCATGGGATCCAGATGGGCGTATGATACTGATTGCATTCTCCAATTCCACAAAGTTGGCTTGCATTCACTTTGCATCAAAACCTCCTTCACTAGGTACTTTCGTGTTACGTGTCATTTTCTTCTGTACAAACATTCCTAGCTTTGTTGCCATGAAAACTGATGATATTGATGGCGATCCGAGCTTTCTACTTGCTCATCATATTCTATTTTGGTGTCATTATAATTGACTTATCTAGAAACAAATAAGTCAGTCGGCTTTTTAAAGCTGCTAAGGTAATGGTGGAAACTCAAATACTACTATAAACATTGTCTTGGAATTGCTGACAGATAAGGTTTTCTAATGGATAGATCACTCCTTAACAAGTGCACACACACTATGGCTGATCACTCTAGTTACCTAGTAGTGGTGTTTCTTTTTGTTCCCTTGTAATCACAGCATGCTTGATGCTTTCTTTGATCATCTGTGTCTTGTAGATTTTCACCTAGGAAGCACCGACACTTGTAGCAGCAGAGCATGTCCGACACTCATAGGACACGTGTCAGACACTTTCTTGGTGTGTCCTTTTTTTTAAGCTCTGTCACATGATAAACAAGCTATGGACGTACAAAACACAACCCATGCCGTCTTTTCTATTCGGTGGAGTTTAGAGACAACATCGAGTTTAAAAGAGACTCTTATTCTTTCCATTCCTCCGCCACCTGAAGTCCTAACGTTAAAATCTTAAGGCCTGGCAAGTTAATGCCAAACTGGTGCATTGATTGACAGTGGCTGTTGATGTTTTAGTTAAAAAGTACATGACTTGTATACGTTATTTAGTCCTGCATGTTTCTGTGAAATATTCTTGTATATATGTCATATAAAAAAGTTTCTTTTTCTATGTGTCCCTGCCATGTAGTGTCTTGCATTTTAAGACAATTGTTGCGTCTTCGTGTTCTTGACCGTTCTTTCTGGATTTTCACTTACTGTAATCAAGTCTTCTTAGTTTGAAAGATATTTTTAAATGTTCAAATTTCTGATATAGGAGGACAAGAAATGTTTTACTTTACCTTTAATAGACACTGCCATCTCGGTTTTGGTGGCATATCATATTTCTTGTAAATTCCTTTGTCTTCGTTATGAGCTATTTCTTTTGCCAAAAAAATTGAATATTTGCTTATGATTGTGTGCAAGTTAAAGAAGGGTAGCAGTGCTAAGAAATAGTGTTTAGAAAATAGATGTGTTATGATAACTAAAAGTAAGAATGACAATAGGTAAGTAGGGATTTTGTGGCATTTTACTGTTATAGTCACTCATGTCCTCTATCTACTAAATCTATGGATATGGATCTCCTTTGCCTTGCCCCTCTGTCTGGTGTATTGTCTATTGCTTCAAGAAAGGAGCAGTCCTTTCGACATTTGGTTGTCTGTCATGTTCATCATCATTTCTTGTTTTCTTTACATGATTGATTGAAGATGCGCATCTACTACCAGTGGAGTTGCCAGAGATTTGTTCAATTGGCTGGTATAATCCGTTTCACTCTATTTCTGATGTTGATGTTCATCACCTCGAATTATTTGTGACAGATTTTCTTGTTCTCTAAATAAGGTTATTTGCAATCTGAATAAGTGAATGCGTAAAATTTTTGCTGCCGGGTCAAATGTGGATAGTGTGAAGATCGAGAGCGGAAGGTAGACTCATTGTCGAACTTCGATAGAAATTCACCATCCAAGGAAATCCGCCTCACAGGGGTAGAACTTTGATTTCCGCCACTCAACGACGATACCCGCGAAGTCGATGTGTGAAATCCATGTGCATGCCGATGAGGATTCGCCAAATGATTAGAACACTAAGATAGAAGAAACTCTTGAAGAGAATCTCAAATGAAGATTTAAATACTCTAATATAAACGAACCTAGCTCTTGTGGCCGCCCGACACCATACTTAAAAGCCTCAACAAGAGGCCTAGCAAATTAAGAAACTAAATAAAATGAAAAATTGGCCTAATTGGATGCTTGCAAAGTCAAGCTTTCATGTAGTTATAGTGCTCCTGCAACCTTCAGTGTTTTGGCAGAGCTCTCCCAATCACGGAGATGTAGCAGATGTAGGCTCGAGGGAAAGTCCTCTTCAACTTAGGGAGCATGATGCAAAGGGGTATGACTCGGTCGAGCATTTTTTTGGTCCATTTGAGCAAGAGAAGTCTGTTTAGAGTTATGCTCTCACAAATAGCAACCATGAGTCTCTTTCTGGAGATAGATCATGCAGATGGGTTTTAATTAGGCTTTTGTCTATTTTGGTCTCCTATTTTGCTAGCATTCTCTTTTAGGCTTTCAATTTTGTGTTAAGAGATCATTAGGGCTAGATTCTTTTGTTTTTTAGAATTAAATTCATAATAGATTCTCTTCTAGAGTTTCTTTATCTTTTTTATTTTTTGTCCTTCAACAAATTCCCTTCAACGTGAGAGTGTAGCTTTTGTCTGTTAAAGTCATGGGTGTTGCCATCGAGTGACAAACACCACAATTCTTTATTCCTAGGGCAGATTCCCTTGGGTGGTGAAGTATCAAAATTTGAGATCGCTACATGTTTCTATGGATCTTCGTACAATCCGTGATTGAGCTGGCGTCAATTCCAATCTTCCTGGAACTGCCAGCCTATTTCTTGTGTTCTTTTTCAATGTCAGTAGGTTTGATGCTGTTCTTTGACGCTCATTTCATTTTAGCGATAATGCTTGAAACTATACTTCAGGTGGTTGGAAATTTTACTTGTACTCTGGGCCAAGCTTCAGAGTAGACTAAATTTAAAATGACTAATGACACCAGTACTCATCAAGGTAAAAAGTAATTATCGTGCAATCTTTATGATGATACCAAGAACTTTGGTTGTTACTTCAGAAATACGTATTGTCTCCAAATGTACATAGAATGTTCCGCAAGAGTTGGAAGGGATAACAGATAGTTCTTTGAATCATGACTTATTTAATCTCCAGGAACAATGAAAAAGAAAATCTTCATCCTTAGAGTTGTGAATTTCTTGTGATTGGCTAAGCACTATAGCTATCAGCGAAGAAATGCTAATTGGCGTGTTATTTCAGGATATTTCTTATGGTAAGAAGATTCTAAGCATTTTCTCTTCTATGAGAAAGATGTTAAAGAAGCATATAGATTATAGATGACACTTTCCCTATTGAGTTGGTTTTTGGTTATAAAGGTTGAAAGTATCCTTTTCTGCACCTATTGATTCATCAGTCTGTCATTGTTGTTTGCGGCTTTAAGTTGCAAAATTGTCTTTTCTTTCTCGGTCATCCATCGCAGCCAGCCGTCTCTCTCTTTTAGGTTCAGTTTCGATCGGCCCTCAAAAAATGAAAGAAAAATTTGTATTTTTAATCCACTTTATTTTATTTTTTATGACTTAGGGTCATTGTCTTTTTGTTACAGAACAAGTGGTCTTTCATTGGGGCCCCACTCATAACACTCACTCATAAGGGTAAAACAGCCTGTTTTACACGTCGCAAAACTTCCCTAAGTTGTAAAAATGACAATAAAGTGATTTAATGTGCATCTTTCAAATGAAATGCTGGAATTTTAGGTGCTCCAGAAACTAAATTAAAGACCAATGAACTGAACAAAATTAGAGAAATTGAAGATCTTAGGAAAAAAGGAAGCATGTCAATTGGCAACCATTGTGCCGTTTCTGGTTTGTGTATACTTAATTCGAAAATTAGTTTTGCAAAATATCAAAATTGTTGAACGTAGTTTGAGACCTTGTTCTAGTAAGGATATGCGCATTTGATTGATTGGAACCAAGCTCTTCTGACTAGCCTATCTGATCCTTAATGTTAGATATCCCATTTATTTTGTAACCAAAGGCAACTAGTTTAGGTAGACACGAGGATGGGTCTTGTTCGAAACCCATATTTGTTGAAACTAAAAGCCCTCCTTTTAGTGTATGTGGAAGTTAATGATGTGATAATTATGTTGGTACATGGATTTCTGCCCTCACGTGGTTTTGGCTGCTTGAGTTCTTATGTTCAAGATGACTATGCAATTCTCTTTGACCTAATCGACACCTTGCTCATTGTGACTGGATTTCTGATTGGGTTTCAGCTGATTAGTTATGCTATTCTTCTGTTATGATTCGATAAGTTCAAATAAGTGGCTATGAAGTGTAAAATGTGGGCATGGTAGCAATAAGATAGTTTTTTCCCATAGGATGTAGGTTAACTCCATAAATGCACATGACCCTGACATCTAGTTTTGGGGTTGCGTGTGCCTTAAGAATTGCAAGTGAGATCATAAAGCAAAATGTGTAAATTTGGGAGAAAGTTTCTTCCCTGTATCACAGATTCTGCTTTTTATGATATGGGCAAATTGTTTCAGCAAAATTATCTGTGTTTTGTTTTTTTTGCTTTTCTTAAATATGCTTTTCTGACACATACCATAAGGATTCTTGCCTCATTCATTGAATAATTCAAGATATCTTGTTTTACCATATCTTGTTTGCTTTTCAGATATATGTTGCAT
>OY986966.1:8837074-8928760 GCA_963920575.1 Narthecium ossifragum
AGCACCCTCACTAGTTTTTGAGAAAGTTGGAGAACTCACATCCTTGATTCATGATGATTTGTTTTGTTCGCCAAAAGCTAGTACATTTCGTACGCGAACAATTTAACTTGCTGATATTTTGTTGGAAGGGACGATGTCTCCTCTCCGCTTCTTTTCCGGTTAATTTTAAGGAGGGAAGTTGGAGCCATATGCTCTTAATTTGTCAATTGTCATGTATCGGGCCTCGGAGAACTTCAATTCTGTGTCAATGAATGTTTAATGGTTAAGACTGGATGTATAAGAATAAATATAGTTTCTTGTGCTTTGTTGGTATTGAGACCTACATTACAGTCACCTGTCTTTGTATTTTTGTCCTACTTAATTTACATACTACTGATATAATACTTTGTCATGCCGGATACAGGCTTTTGGACTGAGACTTATCATGGTGCTGTAACGCTGTTAAGAAAATATCAATCGTTTAGGCAAGCATGTAAATCTTTATCTAATTCTATCATTGTTGAATGCTTCATCATTCATCATACTTCTATGTTAAGGACAATCATGAAGATAAAAGCATTCAAGAATCCTAAAAAAGAGTGCATTGGCATCAAACAAGAGTGAGAAGGATTTCATTGCCAAACTGATGCTTATACTCATCATTCATCAAGTGCAAGAAAAATATCCACTCCAAAAAAAAACAAAGAATAATATCCACTCCAAAACCAAATTCCAAACAAGGATTACAAAAGCCACATTAAAATTTTTAATGTTAGGTTGCTTTAAGAAAAAGAAAGAGGAAGGCAGCTGTGTATTAACTGAAGAGCTTAACCTCACCACGGAATTACATCCAAGACACCACACTCACACAACTGTTATATATTTGTTAAGTACGATGCAACGAGTACCACATTGGTGCCTTGTAAACTATACACTCGAAATACATTAAGATACATTAAAAAAACTAGATTTCTCAGGTCGAGCTGAACAAGTGACCTCTCCCTTTGGTCCAAAATGCCGCAGACGATAATCTACTTATAAGAGTCATCATGTGGAAAGCCTGCAATTACTCCAACTGCAAACTTCTGCAACAGGTCGATATGGAGACCACTGGTGATGGAGCCTTTTGCCTGAAAGCAATCAAATTAGATCATAGATGCCAACAGGAATTGCAACTGGTCAACTAAAACCTTTAGCTCCATAAAGTCCCATTGATACCATTCTAAGCAGTTTAATATCATTCACAATATTCCAGCAAGGTTTTCCATTCAATATACAGTTCTCGTGCCAAAATATGTGCCAGAAAATGAGTTGGACTAGATCTTGAAATTAGTAGTCTCGGAAAAAGTTCGATGTTCCTTTTAGTGCAGAAGATGTGATAATGTATTCGAAGAAAAGCACTGCACTTATTGGAGTATATATGCTGCAAGGATTTACCTTAATCAAGGTAGTATATGTGATCGAAACATGAGGGGATATGTACAGCACCAGCCACTGCTCCAGCACTAAAACAAGAGAATATGTTATTCCAAGATGCCTTACTAATGCACAAAAAAGGGACGTGATGGACATTCTTACCACAGAAAGCAGAGGGCCTTGCTTAAAATTGTTGTTGAAACCAAATGCAAGTGGTCTTGGCTTTTCCCCAGGTCCTCTAATGAATCCACTAATTTTTTTTTGCAAAGGAAACTTGTAAGAAGAATAATTTTTTGATTCACGCAACAAGATGAAATTGCAGCATTGCCTTACAAGAACGAAATTGAATCTTGGAAAGGAAAGAACTAACACAAGTGAAACAGAGACCACTGGCGTCCTTCTGACGTCATAAACGGCAATGAGACCACTGTACATCTCATCGCCACCTTTATATGACAGTGCCAATCTCTCTCCTGAAGCATCCCATGCTATTTTCTCAATGCCATGGCTGAATATGACCAATGATAGAACAAAAAAATGCACGAATGTCAAGTAGCTAAGTTCAAGAGAATGGTATGCAACATATATCTGAAAAGCAAACAAGATATGGTAAAACAAGATATCTTGAATTATTCAATGAATGAGGCAAGAATCCTTATGGTATGTGTCAGAAAAGCATATTTAAGAAAAGCAAAAAAAACAAAACACAGATAATTTTGCTGAAACAATTTGCCCATATCATAAAAAGCAGAATCTGTGATACAGGGAAGAAACTTTCTCCCAAATTTACACATTTTGCTTTATGATCTCACTTGCAATTCTTAAGGCACACGCAACCCCAAAACTAGATGTCAGGGTCATGTGCATTTATGGAGTTAACCTACATCCTATGGGAAAAAACTATCTTATTGCTACCATGCCCACATTTTACACTTCATAGCCACTTATTTGAACTTATCGAATCATAACAGAAGAATAGCATAACTAATCAGCTGAAACCCAATCAGAAATCCAGTCACAATGAGCAAGGTGTCGATTAGGTCAAAGAGAATTGCATAGTCATCTTGAACATAAGAACTCAAGCAGCCAAAACCACGTGAGGGCAGAAATCCATGTACCAACATAATTATCACATCATTAACTTCCACATACACTAAAAGGAGGGCTTTTAGTTTCAACAAATATGGGTTTCGAACAAGACCCATCCTCGTGTCTACCTAAACTAGTTGCCTTTGGTTACAAAATAAATGGGATATCTAACATTAAGGATCAGATAGGCTAGTCAGAAGAGCTTGGTTCCAATCAATCAAATGCGCATATCCTTACTAGAACAAGGTCTCAAACTACGTTCAACAATTTTGATATTTTGCAAAACTAATTTTCGAATTAAGTATACACAAACCAGAAACGGCACAATGGTTGCCAATTGACATGCTTCCTTTTTTCCTAAGATCTTCAATTTCTCTAATTTTGTTCAGTTCATTGGTCTTTAATTTAGTTTCTGGAGCACCTAAAATTCCAGCATTTCATTTGAAAGATGCACATTAAATCACTTTATTGTCATTTTTACAACTTAGGGAAGTTTTGCGACGTGTAAAACAGGCTGTTTTACCCTTATGAGTGAGTGTTATGAGTGGGGCCCCAATGAAAGACCACTTGTTCTGTAACAAAAAGACAATGACCCTAAGTCATAAAAAATAAAATAAAGTGGATTAAAAATACAAATTTTTCTTTCATTTTTTGAGGGCCGATCGAAACTGAACCTAAAAGAGAGAGACGGCTGGCTGCGATGGATGACCGAGAAAGAAAAGACAATTTTGCAACTTAAAGCCGCAAACAACAATGACAGACTGATGAATCAATAGGTGCAGAAAAGGATACTTTCAACCTTTATAACCAAAAACCAACTCAATAGGGAAAGTGTCATCTATAATCTATATGCTTCTTTAACATCTTTCTCATAGAAGAGAAAATGCTTAGAATCTTCTTACCATAAGAAATATCCTGAAATAACACGCCAATTAGCATTTCTTCGCTGATAGCTATAGTGCTTAGCCAATCACAAGAAATTCACAACTCTAAGGATGAAGATTTTCTTTTTCATTGTTCCTGGAGATTAAATAAGTCATGATTCAAAGAACTATCTGTTATCCCTTCCAACTCTTGCGGAACATTCTATGTACATTTGGAGACAATACGTATTTCTGAAGTAACAACCAAAGTTCTTGGTATCATCATAAAGATTGCACGATAATTACTTTTTACCTTGATGAGTACTGGTGTCATTAGTCATTTTAAATTTAGTCTACTCTGAAGCTTGGCCCAGAGTACAAGTAAAATTTCCAACCACCTGAAGTATAGTTTCAAGCATTATCGCTAAAATGAAATGAGCGTCAAAGAACAGCATCAAACCTACTGACATTGAAAAAGAACACAAGAAATAGGCTGGCAGTTCCAGGAAGATTGGAATTGACGCCAGCTCAATCACGGATTGTACGAAGATCCATAGAAACATGTAGCGATCTCAAATTTTGATACTTCACCACCCAAGGGAATCTGCCCTAGGAATAAAGAATTGTGGTGTTTGTCACTCGATGGCAACACCCATGACTTTAACAGACAAAAGCTACACTCTCACGTTGAAGGGAATTTGTTGAAGGACAAAAAATAAAAAAGATAAAGAAACTCTAGAAGAGAATCTATTATGAATTTAATTCTAAAAAACAAAAGAATCTAGCCCTAATGATCTCTTAACACAAAATTGAAAGCCTAAAAGAGAATGCTAGCAAAATAGGAGACCAAAATAGACAAAAGCCTAATTAAAACCCATCTGCATGATCTATCTCCAGAAAGAGACTCATGGTTGCTATTTGTGAGAGCATAACTCTAAACAGACTTCTCTTGCTCAAATGGACCAAAAAAATGCTCGACCGAGTCATACCCCTTTGCATCATGCTCCCTAAGTTGAAGAGGACTTTCCCTCGAGCCTACATCTGCTACATCTCCGTGATTGGGAGAGCTCTGCCAAAACACTGAAGGTTGCAGGAGCACTATAACTACATGAAAGCTTGACTTTGCAAGCATCCAATTAGGCCAATTTTTCATTTTATTTAGTTTCTTAATTTGCTAGGCCTCTTGTTGAGGCTTTTAAGTATGGTGTCGGGCGGCCACAAGAGCTAGGTTCGTTTATATTAGAGTATTTAAATCTTCATTTGAGATTCTCTTCAAGAGTTTCTTCTATCTTAGTGTTCTAATCATTTGGCGAATCCTCATCGGCATGCACATGGATTTCACACATCGACTTCGCGGGTATCGTCGTTGAGTGGCGGAAATCAAAGTTCTACCCCTGTGAGGCGGATTTCCTTGGATGGTGAATTTCTATCGAAGTTCGACAATGAGTCTACCTTCCGCTCTCGATCTTCACACTATCCACATTTGACCCGGCAGCAAAAATTTTACGCATTCACTTATTCAGATTGCAAATAACCTTATTTAGAGAACAAGAAAATCTGTCACAAATAATTCGAGGTGATGAACATCAACATCAGAAATAGAGTGAAACGGATTATACCAGCCAATTGAACAAATCTCTGGCAACTCCACTGGTAGTAGATGCGCATCTTCAATCAATCATGTAAAGAAAACAAGAAATGATGATGAACATGACAGACAACCAAATGTCGAAAGGACTGCTCCTTTCTTGAAGCAATAGACAATACACCAGACAGAGGGGCAAGGCAAAGGAGATCCATATCCATAGATTTAGTAGATAGAGGACATGAGTGACTATAACAGTAAAATGCCACAAAATCCCTACTTACCTATTGTCATTCTTACTTTTAGTTATCATAACACATCTATTTTCTAAACACTATTTCTTAGCACTGCTACCCTTCTTTAACTTGCACACAATCATAAGCAAATATTCAATTTTTTTGGCAAAAGAAATAGCTCATAACGAAGACAAAGGAATTTACAAGAAATATGATATGCCACCAAAACCGAGATGGCAGTGTCTATTAAAGGTAAAGTAAAACATTTCTTGTCCTCCTATATCAGAAATTTGAACATTTAAAAATATCTTTCAAACTAAGAAGACTTGATTACAGTAAGTGAAAATCCAGAAAGAACGGTCAAGAACACGAAGACGCAACAATTGTCTTAAAATGCAAGACACTACATGGCAGGGACACATAGAAAAAGAAACTTTTTTATATGACATATATACAAGAATATTTCACAGAAACATGCAGGACTAAATAACGTATACAAGTCATGTACTTTTTAACTAAAACATCAACAGCCACTGTCAATCAATGCACCAGTTTGGCATTAACTTGCCAGGCCTTAAGATTTTAACGTTAGGACTTCAGGTGGCGGAGGAATGGAAAGAATAAGAGTCTCTTTTAAACTCGATGTTGTCTCTAAACTCCACCGAATAGAAAAGACGGCATGGGTTGTGTTTTGTACGTCCATAGCTTGTTTATCATGTGACAGAGCTTAAAAAAAAGGACACACCAAGAAAGTGTCTGACACGTGTCCTATGAGTGTCGGACATGCTCTGCTGCTACAAGTGTCGGTGCTTCCTAGGTGAAAATCTACAAGACACAGATGATCAAAGAAAGCATCAAGCATGCTGTGATTACAAGGGAACAAAAAGAAACACCACTACTAGGTAACTAGAGTGATCAGCCATAGTGTGTGTGCACTTGTTAAGGAGTGATCTATCCATTAGAAAACCTTATCTGTCAGCAATTCCAAGACAATGTTTATAGTAGTATTTGAGTTTCCACCATTACCTTAGCAGCTTTAAAAAGCCGACTGACTTATTTGTTTCTAGATAAGTCAATTATAATGACACCAAAATAGAATATGATGAGCAAGTAGAAAGCTCGGATCGCCATCAATATCATCAGTTTTCATGGCAACAAAGCTAGGAATGTTTGTACAGAAGAAAATGACACGTAACACGAAAGTACCTAGTGAAGGAGGTTTTGATGCAAAGTGAATGCAAGCCAACTTTGTGGAATTGGAGAATGCAATCAGTATCATACGCCCATCTGGATCCCATGCAGCTCCCTAATGCAAGAAACAACTGAGGGATGAATTCGACTGGTCCTTGAATATAAAATCAACTAACTCAACAGAAACTAGCGCATGCTCAGACATCTTTAGCGCCAACAGACGTAAGCCAAAAATAATAA
This sequence comes from Narthecium ossifragum, assembly GCA_963920575.1. Classification (NCBI taxonomy): domain Eukaryota; kingdom Viridiplantae; phylum Streptophyta; class Magnoliopsida; order Dioscoreales; family Nartheciaceae; genus Narthecium; species Narthecium ossifragum. The sequence goes on from OY986966.1 coordinate 8,843,674, forward strand.
AAACGTTTGAAAATCTTGTGTCAAATCCTACTACTTATTCTGTAACCAACATAAGATAAAAATAATAAATGTTTTAAAATCTTCAAACCCTACTACTTATTCTGCATCACGAAAAATGAAATTACAGTTATGTATACGTCCATCAAGTTCCAATGGAGTATGATATCATCCCACCTACCCTTAACAGAAGAACTTAAACAAAACGATTTTATTGACGTCGTTAAGTCATTTGTTGCAATACTCAGTGTAAAGGAACATATAAAGTCAACATAATCCGCTAGTGTTGTACCCACAAACTTACCGCAACATTTCCTCCAGTCGAAGACCAAGGTTCTGATGTCCACATGTTTGTCTCCCAGAGATAAAATGTTCCATCACTGTGAAATGAAAGCTAACTCATGTTTAGCCATGATCACTCTATCCTCTCAGAAACATTCAAAACAAATTAAAGTCTTGATAAAGGAATTTGACCATACAATTTTGCAGTCAAAAAATAATCTCCCGTCGGTGACCATTTGAGCAACGATAAAACCCCTAATCCCCTTCGAATTGGTGTTCCAAGCCCTGTTTTGCTAGTAGGTCAGATATCAGAAACATATAGAGCTGTAGAATAATGATTGCCTTGTTGCACGGATACGCATGTCAACGAAGGGTAATAACAGTTAATCTGCATGTCTCAAGGAACAAAGAAAAAACTGTATATATTCTAGTGTGAAGGATAGAAAATTATCAAACTAAGCTTCTATGATGCTGAAGCATGCTTGCGCTTATCAGCAGCAAGATAATTAGGATGAACACTAGCATAAAAACAAATTGAGAAATCCTCATTCAAGTGAAATTTGAGCATAAAGAGACATCAATTGTACACGCAGATAATCTATCAGAAAGTTACCAACTTGACTTCTGTTTGTTAGACCAACTATTTTGGTCTGTACCTAACATGACGCATATGACTGTGTCAGGACAATACAGAGGCAAGATTACTAGACGAGCCACCAACCTTATTATTCCTATTATTTCCAAAATTTTCAGATGATTGATAGAGCATTGGGCTTTTGTTGTGGTTTTCCACAAACCCTGAATCAGGGAAATTCTGCTATCATGTCCTGGCTCGTAGGGAGTAAGCAACTATCTCCCAGATTATCACTGTTGTCATGCACTGTTGTAATAGATGAATCATCATGTCCCATCAGCAGCGAAGCATTGTTTTCACCTTTTGTTCTTGTATGTGCGGCACACAATACTGAACAAGAAGGTTTCATGTAAGTAATGATCAAGTTTATTACCGGCTAGTAGGATGAAGTAATCCACCATATTTTGCAGGAGTAAGGCTAGTCATGGAACCTAAAATCACATATCAGCAGGCCAGTCTCCTAAATATGAGCTTAAGGTCAAAATTCATGAAATAGTGACCACCTGTCAATATATTGACAAGAAAATTAACTCCAGCATCAAGGAAATAGATGAGAACAGAAAACAGAGGTGACAGCTTGAAAAGTTGTTCCTCTATACATTAGGGCAGATTCCAACTGACTATGACCAGTCGACATTTTACCATACACAGAATTCCAACATCATCATGTTATATCAGCAATCATGATTGCTAGGCCAGTAATGTTATAAGTTGACAAGTACAAAGCACAGACTACAGTGAGCATAATCATAAAAGGAACATCCATCAGGAGAACAAAGTTGTTGGATAAGCTGCTAAAAAACAGTGCTACAAGCATGTGGGACACGAATGTTAAGTTTCCAAGTACCATGTAGTCTTCGACACAACAACCCAGGAAAAAATGCACAAGGAAATGCTAACACGTGTCCCTTTTCACATGTCTATAGGTCACTTGCATACTTGAAAGTAGTAACTAGTATAAGATAAGGTAGAAGTCAGCTTTCATTAAAATTAACTATTTTTGTTTCCTTTATTCTTCCAAGTTTGTCTCAGTACAACACAAGTAATACATATTTTTATGTGCACTTGACAAGACTGTCATGAAATCTGATGCAATCTTGGCTTAGAAGATACTTCATTGGAGAACACATGCCCAACGAAACTAAATAGCAACTCTACTTGCAAGCAATTAAGAGATAAAGTCATGCTTAGTTGCAGGGAATTGGAGAAGTATGTACTTTCCAGAAGTAGTCCACTTTTTAAAGTTTGGTTGTCCAAAACTAGTCTTGGAAGTGACTGTCTTTAGTTCCACAGATTTGACTACAGTCCATTTTAAGCTGAACCCACTTTCTCTCCAAAGAATAGAAACTGAAGCTTTCCTTGGAAACCTATTGGTCAGGTGCCGTGCACATGACCCCTGTCAATGCTAATAGAATAATTTCTTACTTGATCCATCAAGAACTAAAATGCTTTCCTCTCTCAAAACCCAACTTCATCCTCATTATTCACTAGGGTTTTTCATGATACCTCTCCAGCTTGATTCTACAAATGGTAATGTTTATATATTTTGTAGAAGGATCCAGTTACCCTTCTACAAATATGACATTGGTATGGAATTCCATGATGTTGCAATCTACAAAATATATAAACATTACCATTTACGAGAGTAGAACATAATTCATACTTGTATTCACTTTCTATGTAGCCAAAAAGCCAAAAGTGATCCTTGTTTTATAGGAGGGAAATTTGAGAGAAATTTGAGACAGCGATTTGTACCTTGAGCAACATCCCATATTGTGAATGAGGAGCTCTCATGTGATGCAGATGCCATATATGTGAAGGATAGTCAAGGAAATGGCTACCAAATAATGAATCAAACATCCTGAAACCAGAAACCTCTATGAAAATTAATAGCAGGTGCTAAAATCTAACAATAGATCATTATGATAATGGCCAGCAAAAGTAGCTTGAGAAATGGGGACTCAATCTAGCAAATTTGAATAGAAGGTAAGTTCATAATATATTTGACTAAATATGTCTACGAAACATCGACAGGATATCTTCCATTAGGACTCCAACAGAGTGCATTGATTTGTTCACCATTAGGACTCCGAAGAAAATCCACCAAGGTCCATCGAACTGGAGAGCCCCTTGCAACGCTAGACGTGGATGAGGTAAAACCACATCGCACTGCTGCTGCATTACCTGGATAAGATGCAGACCAAATGCATATTCCTCCCCTGGCAAATAGAAAGTTTACCAATATCAACAATTTTAAGCATAACTACTTGCAATTGTCTGCAAGAACTTACTCAAAATGAACAGTTCTTTTATTTTATGAGCATGTGGTATTGTCATGATTCTTACCTGCATGCTATAGAGAGCACCTTTCCACTGTTTGGCCTCCATTCAACCATCTTTACATCCCTTTGAAATTCACTCTTCAAAATGAACGGTTCTTTTCCTTCTGGTTACAAAAGTGTGTTTTTTTAGGATCTTCATGCAAAGAAATTCAAGGAATTTTGTATTTTGGCATAGAGAGGTCTCAATGATCACTATCGAATCTTCATGAAAGAAAAAAATGCAAATATATGACCAACCTGAATCCTCATAGTCGCGTATCATAACTTGATTAGGTGCGAAGATAAAAGCTAAAATATGCTTATGTAGATGCCAGCTCACTCCTTGAGTATCTACATTCATTAGCACTTTCAACTGTAAAAGGACTTGGTTAGAACTGAAAAGTATACTCCAAAACAATTTTGCATTCATTATTCTTGATTTATACTATCATCTAGTCTACATATATAGTTGGAGCACTCAGAAAACTAGGTAAATTAAATTAGAAAGGTCATCCCCACAATAACAATTAACTGATACAGGGAAAAAAAGTGCCGCTTACTTCTCGACGAAGCACACGGAAAAGCTGCTTCTAAATATGCAATCAAAAGCTTGAAGAGGTAAAGATAAAACAGGTGAATTAAAGCCTTGAGAGGATAAAGGGAAAAGGCATTAATTGCCTTTGGTAAAGAACACTGCCCCGCTCCACTACTTCTTCTATCCTTAATCTATACATGCTTTACACGTGAAAAAGCTCTTATATGTCTTGTCTCTCCCCAGCCCTACTAATATGCCTTTTTTCCTTCTTTTGGTAGTGAAAATCCGAATTACACAAAGATTCAAATATGTAAAACACAGTATTCTCTCAACCTAGTCGGACAAACTATTCAAATAGAACCAACAGATCACCATCAAGAAGATGCTCATCAATCAAAACCTCAAGCACATTTCCAACCAAAACAACCAACATTCCGCAAAAACACAAACTCACCTCTTTTGGGGAGAGCAGGCATTTGACTGACTCGCATATCGTTGCTTTAAGAGAAGCGAAGCCCCCAATACTATCGTTCTCGCCTTCAACTTGTTCCGTAACTTGCTCAGCACTGGGCACTAAAAGCTCTGATTGGAAGGCAATGGGACTGAAAACAATTCCCTGAATAACCCACATTCAGAGCCAGCAACAAACATGGAATGAATTCTTTGACAACGGCTAAAAATCATAATTTTTTATCAAGTACGTTATCGAGTCATGCATCATTATCAGAACTCTACAACGAATTGAAAGATAACATATGGAATGAACAAAGAAAGAACTTCCCTGAATAACCCACATTCAGAACCAGCAACAATCAAAACCCGCGTCAATAAAAGTTAAAAAAAAAAACTTAACTAAACTATCTTTCACTTGAAAAACATGGAAAAATTCTTTGACAACGGCTAAAAATCATAATTTTTTTATTAAGTACGCTATCGAATCGTGCATCATTATCAGAATCTACAACGAATTGAAAGATAACATATGGAATGAGCAAAGAGAGAAATAATTGAAAGTTGGAATTCCAATGGACTTACAAGAACTTTGCCATAGGTCTCCCTAGCTCGATCATCGGAGAGGTTTTCCGCAGTAACTGCCAAGAAAACCACATATAAGTGGATTCTTTAAACCCTAGAGTAGCTAAGAAACCTAGAACTCGCCGGTTCAACTCCAAAATGAGCAAAAAAGAAAGCCAAAAGGAGGGAGGGGATCTTACTGAGATCGCGATTAATTTCGCAGATGGTAACCGATCCGGGCTCGGGAAAGCACCGCATCCCCGAAGATTGCTGGAGATTGAGACGTTTCGAGGGGTTAGGGTTTTCGAGCGGAGAGCTCCGGCTTTTAAAAAAATCCGCGCGTTGGAATTCTAGCAAAATTTATAGGCTAAATTATGTATCAGTACCGTAGTTTTGGCCAACTTTTTATATAATTCTGAACTTCAATTTCGTAACATTGAGTCCCCCGATTTTATTTTTGATTTTCATGTGGGCCTCAACCCCAATTTCCGTTGTCTAACTAACAGCAAAAGGGGTCACGTGCGTCGCACGTGACCCCCTTCCGTCAGCTAACTACCCTTGTAACAGCTTTAAGTTTTTCCCTCAATCCCCAAACCCTAACATATTCTATCGTCCTCTCCATCAGGTTTCCAAAGCTCCCCTCACTGGCGATCAACGCATTTTGAGTGGCGATCACCGGTGTTCTGAGTGGCGGCGTTCTGAGTGGTGATTATCCGCAGCTATGGTCCCGAGATAGGTATTTCCCACCCGCCATCTTCCTCCGAATAGGCTTTGGAGGTTAGGGTTCCTGCTGAATGGAAACGAGAGACCACCTGGATAAGCGCCGACAGAAGGTGAAATAGGGGCTTTTGTGTTCAATTTCATGCCCTAGGTGCCATAATATCATAGGGGGGAGGAGATTTGGACACTTCTACGGCACCAATCGAGGTCAACATCACTAGACGGAAGGTTTGATAGTGTAGTTGTCTTAAATTGGGCAATTTGTTTGCTTTAGCATGTTTTATGCACTCAATTTATGATTTAATTCGCTTCTTTTACTCTTAGGATGTCATCGTCCACTGTCTCGACCTCCTCTACACCTTCACCACCTCCACCTGTTTGTGATTGCGGGCTGCGAGCCAAGTTAAGGATATCTTGGACCACAACAAATCCTGGGCGAAGGTTTTTTGGATGCCCAAACTACTCGGTTGATTTATAATACAATCTATTTGTTGTGAGTTGATGTTTGAAAAAATGTAATGTGATGAGTACATCTCAACTTGCAGGAACATGGTGGGTGCAATTACTTCAGCTGGGCTGATGGGAAAGTGGGTGAGCGTGGGAATGTAATAATCAATGAACTGAAGATGGAGATGAAGATGAAGATTCAGAAATTGGAAGTGGAACTGGAGCAGCTGAGGCTGAAAGAGGCAGACCTTTTTACCCAAAACCAGTTGGATGCTAGATGAGGCTTATAATCTATGTCATTCTCATCATCATCACAGTTGGATGCTAGATGAGGCTTATAATCTATGTCATTCTCATCATCATCACTACTGCCTTCAACTAAAGGTTCATATTTAGCAGCCTCATTATCAATGCTGCTGTCTGAGTCAACCTGGTAAGCACCTTGATCATCAGCTTTGCCAATATCATCCAGCTCGCATTCATCAGCAAACACAGGTGCCTCATCGACGCAATGATCAGAATAGACATGGACTTCACCAGCACTACTGGCAAGGCTAGCCATCTCTAAAACATGCTTATCTGTTGCTAAAGGCCTAATACCAAATTCCATACTAACCCCAGGTTTCACATACCACAGCGTGAACATTGTTGCATGGCCCAATTCTCTCATCATGTGCCCAATTTCTATCGTACTCAGCTGATCAGGATCACAGTTGTCAAAAACATCTACCTTCCCCCCTTCATATGTAATGCGCCTGTCTGCATGCATCAAGAAACCCCCATGGTGGACATGCATGTTAAATGGTTCCACATCCCCTTGATTGGCCATCCTGGACCTGAAACATGAACAAGATTGACTATTTTAACACTTGGAAAGCATGCCCCACACATAACATGCACATCCCATGATATAGAAAAGTAAACATACCACAATTATCATGCCCCACATGCTAAAGTAACCCACTGCAAAACTCCCCTAACCCATCCCCAAACCTCATAGAGACACGGATGCAGACAATAAAAAAATCGAGGTAAGAAATCCAGCATTCCACATAAATTACGGTTGCAAACAATAACCAAATCGCTAAAAAAATCCTACCACAAATAAGAAATCACTATCAAATCTCACACACGGTTCAAGGCATTAAACAAATCAAAGAAAGAAATCCAACATTCCACATAAAACAAGATAAATGATACCCTAGCTAATACTAGATGCCGTTGTAGGGCTCATACCTGTCTCAGGACGACGTTTGGGGATGATCGCCACTCAGACCTTCGTGATCGCCACTCAAAATGCGTTGATCGTCGGTGAGGGGAGCATTTTTGGCGTTGATCACCAGTGAGGGAAACCCGATGGAGAGGGCTATGGCATTTGGCGATTTTGAATAGAATATGTTAGGGTTTCGCAGTTCGAGGCAGTTTTTCGCCGCTGAGGGTTGGGTTTCGCGATTCTAGGCAGCTGTCGTTGTTAGATGGCGGGAAAAACTTAACGTTGTTAGTTAGCTGACGGAAGGGGGTCACGTGCGGCGCACGTGACCCCTTTTGCCGTTAGTTAGACGATGAAAATTGGGGTGGAGGCCCACATGAGAACCAAAAATAAAATCGAGGGACTCAATGTCACGAAATTGAAGTTCATGGACTATATAAAAAGTTGACCAAAACTACAGGGTACTAATACATAATTTAGCCAAAATTTATATAATAAAAGGATAAACATTTGGACCGCGATTGGGGTATGTGTTTCAAAGGATAAATGTCTACCGAATTCACATCGGTTGCGTTCTATCATAAATTAGATCAATCAATTAGTAAACCCTAAACCCTAAACCCTAGACATCTATCGATTGAATATATCAATTATCAAATCAGTAGAATATTATCGATTGGTTGATGTAATCCATCGGTGAAAGTAGTGTTCTACCAATGGATTAGATGACTCAATCGGTAGACATCTACGGATTGAAAGGATGTGCAGCGTCCATGGTCAGTAAATCTTTACTCTAAACATTTAGGTACATGGCCATCTAGCACGGACATTGCACATGCTTAACTGGCATGTATATTTTATTATTAGCAACTTAGATATGTTGTATATGGTCTACCTGTTAACGGGTATTGAATTATGGATCAAAGACTCATATGAATTTGAATCTCATCGCCCAAACCCTTGTCGATCGTCGCCCCTCTCATTGCCGGATCACCACCCCTCACTCCGGCGAACAACAGGCTCCCTCGGCTCCTTTGAGCACCCCTCTCGCTCCGGCACACAAGAGCTTCTCGTCCTCCCTCCCTTGCCACCATCCACGCGATCAAAGTTGAAAAACCATAATCTTCAATCTCCCTACGAGGCCATTGATCGGCTCTTCACAAACTCTTTCTAGAAGTCGGCAAACTTGTTATTCATGTAGATTTCTTGTAATTGCCACTCAAAAGGAGCGTAATCGTACATTGTAGCTGCCTCTTGAATGTTTGGTAATCATCGCTTGCCTCCTTTTTCAATTTTGTTCCTGAGGGCATTATCATACTGCTCCACGAACTGCTTCAGCGAAGTTTTCAAATTTACATATTCATCGAAGAAAGCATTCATGCATTCACTGCGCTGCGTAGTGGACATTTCAACCCAAAATGAATCCTTCACATATGCTGGAACCCACCACCTCCTCTCGTCATACAAGTCCAGTAGCCAGGTGTTTTTCTAGAGACCGAATTGAAGTAGCATTCGCTCCCATTGTTGATCGAATTCCATATGAATCAGTGAATCATTTACCACTTCTAGCTATGCTTCCTTTACATCATGATAGTATTCATGACATCTAAGTTTTCCGGTAATTTTTTCAGTATATATCACAAGCATCGTCGCGCCGAGTAGGCTGATTTTGCTCCTGAGCTTGTTAATGAGCAACTGGGTTTCTAAAGAGTGCCATTGACTGCTTTTGCTTTAAGTGGTCTAATTTGTAAAGCAAAAGTTGTGTCTATTTGATGCGCCTGGTTTCTAAACTATGACAAGTGTGCTTTTGCTTCAAAGGTTCTACTTTCTAATTAGTGACAGGACTACTTTTGCTTTCTAAAAGCTGTGAATGGGAGACAAAACTTTATATACACTGCATGTGTATTGGTCTTTAAGCCCTTGTTTGGTTCGGGGTAACCCCACCTTATCCCCATGTTATCCCCCAACACCATGGGGCTACAAAAAAGGGTTAAGTCGGGTTAAGCCCGGTTTCGAGGTTATCCCCTTTTCTCATATGAGTGAGTGAGGGGGCTGGCAAAGCAAGGCAACGGTGACCGCCATTGCGTGAGGGATTGTCCGTCTTGTCACGGGGGTCGCGCGGCGGTGTAGTAGGGCACATGGGTGGGACACCACTAGGAGAGCGCTGCCGACGAGTAGGAGGAAGGGATGTGGTCGTCGCCGGCGAGAGCGGTCGGTGGGGGGAGAGATGGAGAGAGTGAAAGAGAGACAGCGCCACTGCGTGAGGTCGACGGCGTCACGTGAGGGCTCCTTGCGGGATGTGTCCGCTGCCGGCCGCTACCTCGACTCGAAGCCAAGAGCGTTCCATATCCGGAATAGCTGGAGAGTGAGAGAGAGTGAGAGAGACAGCGCCACTGCGTGAGATCTTCTTGCCATATTTGTGCACCACCGTCCGCTACCTCCACTCTGAAGCCAAGAGCGTTCCAGATCTGGTCAGATCCGGCCAGATTCGGTCGGGGTTACTTTGCTCCATTGCCGGAAGTGAGGAGATCTTGCTCCGTTCTTGTCTCGTCAACACAACATCGAAGAAGATTGAGCCATGGAGGTGGATTGACTACACCAGGCGGGGAAGGAGATTGGCCAATTCTTGTCTACATCTTCTATTGCACCCAACCGAGGCCATCTGCGAGGCTTGGCATGTCTGCCCCACCACTCTATTATATTCTCTCCTTCCCGGGTCTTCATGCACAAGAACCTGCGCCCTTCGTTCGATGAGCTCGTCGCCGGCCTGCAAACCGCCATCGCCGTACCAAGTCGTCCGTCATTGACCTGCCCAATGCTAGAAACCGCCATCGCCGGTATACGAAATTCCTCCATGATCTTTTATGTCGGTACTTTTATTGGATTCCAATCTTATGGGTTTATTGTGTCAAAGGTGACGGTGTTTCTCCCCAATCTCTCTCTTCCCATTCGCTGCCGGCCTGCAACTCCTTCCATCCGAGCACAATTCTCCTCTCAGCTACATCTGCTCTGACCCGAGGTTAGCAAAGAGGATTGCACGCTTCCTTGATGGCAAAGTCCCCTTCGTTGATCCTTCTTCTCTAGGTAAGCAATCTGATCATCCAATTTCTAACTTCAAATTTTATGATTGTTGGATGAATACAGTTTTTATGGCCTTAGGATTCTGGATTCATCGTAGAATGTGTTTCCATGAGATGTTGATGAACTAATTTAGTGGATGAGGTGGTACATTGCCTTCATTGTAGTTTCAATCAGTTTCTTTGACTTTAAATTTTACCCATCTTAGATCTTTTTGGTTTCTTTGGCTCTGGGATGATCGTAAGTTAGTTCACATTTCTTTGCTTTAATGAGTTCTTCATGATCTATTGTCTTTTCTTTGGCTGCTTGGTTATATGTTTGTGGCTATTTTTGAATGTTGTAGCCATTTTTGTTTTTGGGAGTTGGTACTTCATCAGTAAAACATCTCGGATTGATTTCTTTATATCCATTAACTTTCCATAGTTCCTAAATAGTGATGGCTAGGGCTGCTATACTTTGTGGTTTAATCTTCACTATCATCGTTTCCTACGATCTTTATGACATCTTTGAATGATTTCTTCCTAATACTATATGTCGATGCTTGGATTGATTTGTTCATGTTTCATCGACTTCCTATTAGCTAGTAGTACCCTACCAATCATAATCTTAACCATTAGTCCTTTATTGCAAGTTTAGTTTTACAAGATTTTAACGTGATTTTCAGGTTTCTACTTTTTCTGTAATGTGAATGTATAGAAATGCATAGAACACAGTTACATATCTTATTTCAACATATTTGTTTGCTTCATACAAAAATATGCCGATAGGAAGGAAACAAAATTGGACTGAAGCCAAGGATTACATGCTGCTAGAGCACTTGAGATTAGAACACCTCGCCAAAGCGCAATGCAATGGCCAATTTACCAAAAATGCATGGAATAGAGCATTCGCCAAGTGCAATGAAAATCGAGAACATCAGTTACAGATGATAAACATCAAGAACAGGTGGAAGAATCTGAAAAAAAAACACATACTATCTACAAATAGTTGTGTGGCAAGAGGGGATGGGGTTGGAACCCTGAAACGAAGATGGTCGATCCACCTGATAGAGCGATGTGGGATGAGATTATTGCGGTAAGAAGCGTCCAAATATAGTATTGATAATTCTGGTCCAAAGACACCTACTCTAATTAATATTTTCTTCCTTTCTTCCAGAGTCATTCAAACTTCGCTCCCCTCAAAGATAAGCTCTATGTCTTCTATGAGGTAATGGATCTCCTGACAAGCAAGAATACTGCCACTGGAGAATTCAGATATTCCTCCAACATGAAGAAGAAGAAGAATAAGAATGAAGAAAAAGTATCAGAGAGCACTGGATCATCAGATACTCCGACCGATGCTAATTCACCCCTGCCTCGGACTCACCCATCCCGTGTGTCTGGTATTCACATCGGTGAAGATGAAGACTACGCGGGACGATTCGGGCCATGGAGATGTGTTGATGAATTGCAAGATACAAACTCTAGTGATCCCATACAGCAAGACACACCACAGACACAACCTACAGAGGAGCATGGTGCTACTGGCACGAATGTATCTGGTTCTTCCGGAAGCAAGCGTCACCGACAAGAGTATGCAAACAGATGTAAGAAGAAGGTGGTTGGAGGCAGGGGTGAGGGTGCACGTTTAATTGTACAGTAGTTACAGAGGAAGTTTGACCTCAAAGAACGGGCGATGGAAAGAGTTGTTGATTACTCCCTATCAAGCTATATGGCGGTGGCCCATACATTGCCTGTATTAACACCTTACAAATTGGTGATGTTGACCAAAATATTTGAGAGTGAGACACATCAGCAGGGATTCATTTCTCTCAATGATGCAACACTACGGAACATGTGGGTAGATGATCGGATGCAAGAGTTACCTAGTCATGATAGGCATAGCCAACCATCTATAATGTTCACACAGCCTAGAGCATCATACCATCCACCTATATGGCCTCCCATGGAGGTGTCGTAAACATATCCATTTCGTTCACATCTTCCAACTTTTCATATGCCTAGAGGTCCACGGCTCGAAGGGGAACAAGTCAATTCTAATTGGACATCATATGGGATGCGTGAAGATGACCACTTCGCATGTGGCAGTTCAAATCCGGACATGTAGCGGTACTTGTCTAGGTATGTAGTCTGCTAACTTAATGATCTTGTGATTTCTTATCATTGGATATGCTTTAACTGTTTGTCTTCACCATGAAGCAACTTATGTGCCTTTCTTTATAATTTATGCAATCTACGTCAATTGCATTTTCTTAACTGAGATTTGTCATTGGCATTTGTTGTTATCCATAAGTTTGTTCTATGACAATTTTGACAATGTGCCATTTAGCACATAAATCATAAGTAAATCGACATTTGTATAATGATCTAGTTATAATTCAACTCGAAGAAAACTCTATAATTTATGTATTATGATTTTTAATCTCGTTGAACTACCCTAACTTGAATCCAAATTTTGACTCCACTATGTTTGTTTATATTAGGTCTACTTATTATGTTCCTTTTGATCAACTTCCGCAAGACCCAAGGCTAGTTGGATGAATTTCTATTTTCTCAAGATATCTCGTATAAATTAGAAATTTTTTATTGGAATTTACAAACACACGGGAAACTTTAGAATGTTGAAGCATGTGTTGTATCATTATCAGAATGCGATTGATTATGTTGTTTGATTGAGAAGCTTATTGTGGGATTTTGTATTTCGATCTTGGATGTTCATGCTGCTTTATGTATCTTCGTATGGTTTTGGTTTTGATTCCTTTCTTAATTTGTGATGTTGAATAACTTAGTTTGAATAATCTAGCAACGTGCAAGCCATGTCAACCACTCCATCTGTTGGAAAAATTTCATGCATGCTAATGTAAGCGATGTAATATAGGTTGTGTGAGGACCCGTCCCTCTGCTCCTGTGGCTCGTTGTGGACCGCAAGGGCAATTTGATAAATTGCACCTTGTCGACTAGTTTCACACCCGCGTGTGCACACACTGACTATGTTTGTGGAAATGTTTGGCTAGAATGGTTACTGGGACCCGGGATCAAAAGATCCGGGCTTGGGCTTAAGTTTTAGCCCAAGTCTAGATTTCTGCACCTAAGGGATCGATCTAAGAAGATCGATCTCTTAGTGTCAGAAAGTCAAACCCGATTTGGTAAGGAAGATCGATATCTTCTCAAAAGAGATCGATCTCTCTTGAGTTGGTTCGTTCGTCTATAAAACGAACGAAACCTTTTCTTTTGATTTTTTTAGAAAATCCGAGATTTCAGCCGTGTTCTTGCTGGATTTGACTTCGTTTGAGGAAGATCTAAGGCCTAGTAGCTTGGATTGAAGCTGCTATTGCATAGGTAGGGATCCTACCTACAATCTTTCGGGTTTTTGGAGTTTTTTCGGTTTGATTGTGATCTTTTGCTTAGATATGTTAAAATGCATGTTTGTTTTCCATGATTTCACCGGTTTTAGACTCGTGGTTGCTTGATCTACCAGATCCCAGAGTTTTGGGGGATTTGGTTGTATTTTCCGGTGGTATTTCTCGCCGTCCGGTCGCCGAAGAACCCATTCGGATTGATCTCCCTTGAGGGAAGATCGATCCCTTCTAGGGCGTCACGCCCAGCCCGAGCAGAATCGATCCTTGCCTAGGTTGAGGTGACGGGTTCCATGTCAAGAAGAATATCGATCCTTCTGGTGAAGAAGATCGATCTCCTTCGGTTGACAGGGACGAGTTTCTCCCAAGTACTAAGAAGATCGATCCCCTTGGGAAGGGAGATCAATCTCTTAGTGGTTGAGGGGTGTTTTCAAGTGGCTTTTGCTCGCGGGGCTTTGTATGATGGTTTTCTTTACTGTTTTATATCTGGTACATATGTTTAAGCATGTTAGCCCTATAATAGGGGCAGTGGTGAACCGGGGGAGCGATGACTCGCGGGATGTTTAGAATAAACGGGCGCGTATCCCTACAGCTTTCCTTAGCCTTGCACGCTGGCGTGCGCCAAGGGCTTTATCTGTGATATCTGTGAGCTGTTGATTGCGGAGCTGATTCCCGATGCAGGTGTTGTGGCGGACTGCTGACAGTTGGTGGTGGTACCACTGTAGCAGTTCCTAGACCTTACTTATCTGTTCACTACCCCGGGGCGGCAGGGTGCCATGCCCAGACCTTGTTTGATATACAATCACATACTGATGCATGCTTATTTGTATATTCCTGCGTGTGCTCATAACATGCATTGCTTTGTGCATTAGTTGCATCTGTGTAGTACGTTGGCGATGGGTTGATCGCCGATCCGGGGCTTCAGGGTAGTCCGGATCTAGCTCTAGGACCGTTGCCGGTAGCTTGGTCCAGGACTCGATTTGTAGTATTCAGTCGATATCGATGATAGGGTTAGATGACCTGAATACATGTGGTTTGATGTTTAGAGGTCGTGTCGACTCCAAGTTGAATCTGAGATGTAGCCGGTGTCCGCTGATCTTTACTCTTGGGTCGAGGAGTGCCTACCCAGCGGTGTCCTTGCCCACAAAACAGTGTTCAGTGTCCTGTTGTGAGTCTGCAGTGTTTTGGGCCTGCGTTCACGGACTTCCGGTAGGGTTATGGGACCCTTATATACAGCCAGAGTAGACTTGGGGGCGGCACTGTTGTGTTCCCTCCGTTGTGAGTGTCGTAGTGTAGTGTCCCTGCTGAGCTTAGTGCTCACTCCTACCCGGACTGCGTTTTGCAGGTGCTGGCGCTAGCTCTTCTTCGGTCGCCCCTACCGGGCCGGTGTTTGGTGACGTGGCGGCGTCTGGCGGTGCTTGAGGTGCGGCGATCGGCAGTTCTGTACCTTTTGTTTCGTTAGCCTCCTACGGGAGAGATTTTGTATAACTTTTACCATGTTGAGGATTTGTATCTATTCAGTTTCAGTCTTTGAGCTTTGTAATTGTATGTTAATATAGGATGATTATGAATTGCTAGGGAGACCACTATGATTAGAGGGAAACCTCACCAAAATTTCCACAGTAGGTTAGGTTCCGATTCGCGTCGCCCGGCCCGGTTGGGCCTACGCGGGTCGGGGCGCGACAACTTGGTATCAGAGCATATGCTATAGATCCCAGGGAGTAGGATCAGGTTTCGGTTGAGATTGAGCGTGGGTTAGGATAGCTCTATGTCTAGAACATCCGTGCATGCTCTCCTTGTGTTGTTTATGTCTTCCGCTTTATTGTTGTGTTGTTTGTTTTGCTGTTTTCTGACGAGTGAAAGCTCGTTTGCTGTTGGTGATCGTGCATATGTTGGGAGATCGCGGTCGACCTTCGGTTGCCGATCGGGGTGGGGCATGACCTGGTCGACCCGCCCGACCGGACAGTACTGCTCCTGTCATGGTGGTCCAGGCTAGACGGACTGTACCATCACCAGTGGCGGTTTCGATCGCGCAGGCAGAGGTCTTCCTCGCCGAGGAGGAGGCCCATGTTCCTATCGACGGGTGGGCCTCGGTGGCTATCACGATGGCTTTCCAGCGACTGAACCCGCCAAGGTTCAGCGGTAGGTCTGGAGATCCGACCGCAGCGGACGACTGGCTCGACGGAGTCTCGCGCGTCCTGGATGCTCTCTTCATCGAGGATGACCGGGTTCGGGTCACTCTCGCGGCGTTCCAGCTTGATGGAGACGCCCGTGACTGGTGGCGCACCGCCCAGCATACTAGTGACGGAGAGGTGCTACTGTGGGAGGAGTTCAGGGTGATGTTCTTGGACGTGCACTTCCCGACGAGTGCACGTGACGCCCTGACCCGCGAGTACCAGTCCCTCTTGCAAGGTACTCGCTCCGTTCAGCAGTATGCCTCCAGGTTCACACACCTTGTTCGGTTTGCGGGGGCAGTTGCAGCAGATCAGACAGCCAGGGTGCGGCAGTTCAAGTGGGGACTTTGGCCAGAGATCCGGCGGCAGACCAGCTCACACTGCTTCCAGTCGTACTCAACGATCCTGAACTGTGCCTTGTCAATAGAGGCTCAGTTGCGAGACGACAGGTGCGGGGCAGTTCCACCGGCACCCTTCACCAGCACGCAGCAGCGACCCTGAAGGCAGAGGGGGATTCGGTAGGGGGCAGCCGTGGCGTCAACGACCCTTTCAGCAGCAGCAGTCGCATGCACTGCAGTACCAGTAGCCACTACCGAGCCCACCAACCCCGTTTCTACTGACGGCCGGGCCATCTGGGCAGGCTTCGTCAGGGGAGGCCAGGGTCAGTAGCCTAGCGGCGCATCGACCACGTGTTTCCAGTGCAGGCAGCCGGAGCACTACCGTAGAGACTATCCTTCCCGAGGAGCGCAGAGCGCTATGCCGCAAGGAAGTAGAGGCGGAGGGTCCGGTGCCTTGTAGGGGAGCGGGGGTGGACGCAGACCAGGGCATCCCAGAGGTGGAGGCGGGCAGCTGGCGCAAGTGTTTGCCCTCCCAAATCGCGAGCAACAGGACGCCATTCAGCTGTATCAGCCGCCATCGCAGTACCAGCAGCCTTTACAGTACCAGCAACTGCAGTAGTACTAGCAGCCGTAGCAGTACCAGCAGGCCACGGCAGAGCCATCCGTCCTCAGAGGTATCTTTCAGCTTTCTAGTTCCTTAGTAGATGTGCTGATAGATTCAGGGGCGTCTCACTCCTACATTGCTAGCATGTGCGTGGCATCGCTAGGGTTAGAGACGAGTCGGCTAGAGGTGGCACAGTCTGTAGACTCACCGATCGGCGGGGCAGTCAGGGTAGACCGGGTCTGCCGATCGTGTTCGTTGGAGGTTGGAGGCCTCCGGGTCTGTCTAGACCTGCGGGTACTAGACATGACCGGCTTTGACGTGATACTCGGTATGGACTGGTTGGCATCATACCGAGCCGTCATCGACTGTGGTCACCGGAGGGTGGTCGCTTGGACACCCGACGGGACCCGGTTTGTGTTGTTGGGGGATCGGTTCTTCGCCGATTCCTTTGCTTGTGGTGTGGGGAGGCATGGCAGCGAGCTCTCAGCCTTGTTGGCCAGCCTGTCCCTATCCGGTTCTGAGGGAGTGCAGCAGAGCAGTTTTCCCAGGATCGTGTGCGACTACACCGACGTGTTTCCCGAGGTGTTGCCAGGGCTTCCACCGCCTAGAGAGGTCGATTTCGAGATCGACCTAGTACCAGGTACCGCACCGATCTCTCTCCTAGCTTTCAGGATGGCACCAGCAGAGCAGAGTGAGTTGATGACCCAGTTAGACGAGCTTACCAGCAGAGGTTTCATCCGTCCCAGCATGTCTCCCTGGGGGGCGCCAGTGTTGTTCGCAAAGAAGAAGGATGGTACCCTTCAACTTTGCATAGACTACAGGCAGCTCAATAGGGTGACGGTGAAGAACAAGTACCCGATACCGAGGATCGATGACTTGTTTGACCAGCTGTGAGGATCTTTAGTGTTCTCGAAGATCGATCTTCGCACCGGTTACCACCAGTTGAGGGTTCGGGATTGCGACATCCCAAAGACGGCTTTTCGGACTCGGTACGACTTGTACGAGTTTGTGGTGATGCCGTTTGGGCTGACGAACGCACCGGCAGCGTTCATGGATCTCATGCAGAGGATCTTCCGGCCTTTCCTAGACGAGTTCATGGTGGTGTTCGTCGACGACATTCTTATCTACTACCGGTCAGAGGCGGAGCACGAGCGACCCTTGGCGACAGTGTTGCAGCTACTTCGGGAGCATCGGCTTTATGCCAAGGCTTCCAAGTGCGAGTTCTGGCTTGCACAGTTGGGATTCCTTAGACACGTGGTGTCGGCAGCAAGGATCTTAGTTGACCCCGCCAAGATCGAGGCAGTGGTACAGTGGCAGAGACCAAGGACAGTGTTCGAGGTCCGCAGTTTCATGGAATTGGTGGGATACTACAGGCGGTTCATGCGGGACTTCTCCAGAGTTGCCGGACCGTTGACCAGACTGACATAGAAGGTCGTCCCGTTCGTGTGGGATGATGCTAGTGAGTGAGCCTTCGTAGAGCTGAGGACCAGGTTGACCAGTGCACCGGTGCTGATCATCCCTGAGCGAGGTGTTGGTTACAGTGTCTACTGCGATGCCAGCGGTGAGAGTTTGGGGTGTGTCCTCATACAGGAGGGCCACGCAGTTTCCTATGATTCTCGCCAGCTAAAGAACCATGAGAGGAACTACCCGACTCACGACTTGGAGCTAGCAGCGGTGGTCTTCGCCCTGAAGACCTGGCATCACTACCTCTATGGCGAGAAGTTTTTGTCTTCTCGGACCATAAGAGTTTGAGCCACGTTTTCACCCAACGTGACGTTAACCTGAGGCAGCGACACTGGATGGAGCTACTGGAGGACTACGACTTCGAGTTGCATTACCATCCTGGTAAGGCAAACGTCGTCGCAGACGCGCTGAGCAGGCAGGTGAGGACACCAGAGTAGCAGTTGTAGGGTTGTCAGTGTGGCAGTGGCATGCTCTAGAGACGGTGGGCCAGTTGGGGCTCGAGTTTGAGGATCGGGGATCCAGCAGCTTTCTCTACGCAATGCAGAGTATGCCAGCAGTCTTAGCTAGAGTGTTAGAGGCACAACACAGTGACCCAGAGCTCGAGGAGTTACGCACATCGGCGGGCACAGAGGGCGCAGACGGAGACTGGATAGTATCGCCAGACGGAGGGCTACGGTTCCGAGGCAGAGTAGCAGTTCCAGCAGATCCGGTTCTTCGAGATGACGTCCTATGCGAGTTCCACCACTCTCGCTTTGCAGTTCATCCCGGTGGCACCAAGATGTACCAGGATCTTCAGCGACAGTTCTGGTGGCGCGGGATGAAGAGGGCAGTGACGGAGTTCGTATCGCGTTGCCTTACCTGTCAGAAGGTCAAGGCAGAGCACCAGCGGACTCCGGGGTTACTTCAGCCGCTTCCTCTAGCTGAGTGGAAGTGGGAGCACATCACGATGGACTTCGTGACCGGGCTACCGAGATCTCCTAGGGGGAATGACGTGATTTGGGTCATCGTTGATCGATTGACCAAATCAGCGCACTTCCTGCCTATACGGACGACAGACTCGACGGACAGGTTGGGTAGTTTGTACGTCAGAGAGGTAGTCAAACTACACGGGGTTCCAGTGTCGATAGTGTCAGACCGCGACCTCAGGTTCACTAGCAGGTTCTGGCGGGGCTTTCAGGAGGCAGTTGGCACACTTCTGACATTCAGTACGGCGTTTTCATCCGCAGATGATAAGTCACATATTATATATAATTAAACCCCTTAAATTACCTTTGTTAGGTCTAGAGTGGTTGTATTTGATGTCATATTGCTTGATTTCAGGTTTAAGTAGGATTTGAGAAGAAATACAAGAAATTCGGCCAAAAATCACTAAATTCTGCAAAAAGACTGCTTCGTCGACTGTGTGGAAATAAATCACCAGAACTTCTACAAATCTCCAAATATTCTGAAATTTTAGGAGATGAAAGAAGACTTCAAGAGCTACAACTTTCATGTTGAAGACTTTGTGAGATTCTCTATAGATTGGCGCCAGTTTGGAAGCAAAGTCAGAAGAATGAAAGCTGAAATTTGAGAAAGGCTGAAATTAATTGATGACATGGCAGTTATTGACCCAGTCAGACCAACTACAGCGATGGATCGGATTTGAGTCCGATGGGCGATGACGTCAGCAGCCCGGAGTTTAGGGAAATTAGAGTTTAAGTTCAATTATAACTCCTAATTCCGGGATTAAGGGTTTCTAATACATAAGGGGGTTATTCCAGCCGAAAATTATCATCTTTTGGACCACTTTTGGAGGAGAAGTCTAGGGTTTTGAAGATGGAGATCTTTCCGCAGGGATCGACGGCTTCCTTCCTGACACCTTTGGATCTTATTCAGAAGATGAGTAGCTAATTCTTAACTTAGGGATCTCATGAAACCCTAGTGTAGCTTTTCATTTTCTTTCGTTTGATTCTTGTAAACTTCTTCTCAATATGATCTTATAAATATGTTTTTAATGATTAGAGATTTGAGGGAACAGAGTTCCTTTGAAGTATTTTCAGTCGTATAAGCTTTCTGTGATTGTTTATACAGATTTATGAGATGGTTTTTATGTGATTTATGATTTGCTAGTGAGATAGGCTATGCTGAGCTAGGATAGGTTGTGCCAAGGTCATTAGAGGTAGTATAACTTAAAGTAATCGTAGGATCGAAGATAACCTATGGCAAGAAAGATAGGCTATGCCGTTAGGAACATAAATCTTATTTTAGGGATTCATGTGAGCTTGTAGCCATATGATCCATAATGTTGAGAGAAGTGAGCAAGAGGATAACTAGAGGAGATTGAAGGTGAAGCTAGGGTGGATTGAGTAATTCCTAAGTAATTCATAACTTGGTTCAAATCCTGATCACTTTACTTGCTTTCTTAGGTAATTATTAGATAATTTTACATTCAATTCTGATTATTCCGCATAGGATTTCGAGTTTTGAGTATTGATTTCAGTTTCCATCATTTTCCCTCTGGATCGACTCCGGATTTCACCACTAGTCTACGTAGTAGTATTAGTGATTGAATAAGGATATAAATTTAAGGTTTGATTGAGGTTAGCAACGTTTTAACGACAACTTTTGTGAGCGATCAGTAGACCGACGGACAGTCAGAGCGAACGATCCAGATCTTGGAGGACATGCTGAGAGCATGTGTCCTCGACGCCGGAGGCAGCTGGGAGGAGCACATTCCCTTGGTGGAGTTCGCCTACAACAACAGATACCAGTCCAGTCTTGGAGTATCACCTTTCGAGGTGTTGTACGGTAGGCCGTGTCGTTCCCCAGTTTGCTGGACAGAGGTTGGAGAGGTGTCCCTCACCGGTCCAGATATCGTCAGGAGGTCGTCAGAGAGGTTAGTGCAGATCAGGCAGAGGCTTATGACGGCTCAGAGCCGGCAAAAGAGCTATGCAGATCAGAGGCGATGACTGCTTGAGTTCCCAGTTGGCGATAGGGTGTTCCTGCGGGCAGCACCATACAGAGGGTCTGTCAGGTTTGGCAGTGGGGGCAAGTTGGCTCCGAGATTCGTCGGACCGTTTGAGATCCTAGAGAGGGTCGGCGAGGTAGCCTGCCGCTTGGACCTTCCTCAGCACATGTCTGCTGTGCACCCGACTTTTCACGTGTCGATGCTGAGGAAGTACCACCCCGACCCATCGCATGTCATCAGAGTGGATGACATCGAGCTTGAGTCAGACGCGATGTTCGTTGAGCAGCCTGTTCGAGTACTTGACAGGAGGGATCATGTCTTGCGTGGCAAGACGATTCCCTTGGTCAAGGTACTGTGGAGGCACAGAGGCGTCGAGAAGATGACCTGGGAGCGCGAGGCGCGCATGCGGCTGGAGTATCCGCACTTGTTCCCTTCTCGAGGTAACTTTTGTCCTGTGTTCTAGCGTAGCTGTTTCTTTTGTTTCCGTGCCCTACCTTTATCGAATCTCGGGACGAGATTTCCTTTAAGGGTATTAGGATGTGAGGACCCGTCCCTCTACTCCTATGGCTCGTTGTGGACCGCAAGGGCAATTTGGTAAATTGCGCCTTGTCGGCTAGTTTCACACCCGTGTGTGCACACACTGACCATGTTTGTGAAAATGTTTGACTAGAATGGTTAGTGAGACAAGGGATCGAAAGATCCGGGATTGGGCTTAAGTTTTAGCCCAAGTCTAGCTTTCTGCACATAAGGGATCGATCTTCCTAGCTAAAAGATCGATCTCTTAGTTCCAGAAAGTCAAACCCGATTTGGCAAGGAAGATCGATCTCTTCTCAAAAGAGATTGATCTCTCTTGAGACGGTTCGTTCGTCTATAAAACGAACAAAACCTTTTCTTTTGATTTTTTTGGAAAATCCGAGATTTCAGGCGTGTTGTTGTTAGATTTGACTTCGTTTGAGGAAGATCTAAGGCCTAGTAGCTTGGATTGAAGCTGCAATTGCATAGGTAGGGATCCTACCTACAATCTTTTGGGTTTTAGGAGTTTTTCCGGTTTTATTGTGATCTTTTGCTTAGATCTGTTAAAATGCATGTTTGTTTTCCATGATTTCACCGGTTTTAGACTCATGGTTGCTTGATCTACCAGATCCCAGAGTTTTGGGGGATTTGGTTGTATTTTCCAGCAGTATTTCTCGCCGTCCGGTCGCCGTAGAACCCATTCGGATCGATCTCCCTTGAGGGAAGATCGATCCCTTCTAGGGCGTCACGCCCAGCCCGAGCAGGATCGATCCCTCGGTGGGAAAAGATCGATCCTTGCCTAGGTGGAGGTGGCGGGTTTCATGTCACGAAGAAGATTGATCCTTCTGGTGGAGAAGATCGATCTCCTTCGGTTGACAGGGACAAGTTTCTCCCAAGTACTAAGAAGATTGATCCCCTTGGGAAGGGAGATCGATCTCTTAGTGGCTGAGGGGTGTTTTCAAGTGACTTTTGCCCCCGGGGCTTTGTATGATGGTTTTCTTTACTGTTTTATATCTGGTACATATGTTTAAGCATGTTAGCCCTATAATAGGGGCAGTGGTGAACCGGGGGAGTGATGACTCCCGTGATGTTTAGAATAAATGGGTGGGTAGCCCTACAGCTTTCCTTAGCCTTGCATGTCGGCGTGCGCCGAGGGCTTTATCTGTGATATCTGTGAGCTGTTGATTGCGGGGCTGATTCCCGATGCAGGTGTTGTGGCGGACTGCTGACAGTTGGTGGTGGTACCACTGTAGCAGTTCCTAGACCTTACTTATTTGTTCACCACCCCGGGCCGGCAGGGTGCCGTGCCCAGACCTTGTTTGATAAACAATTACGTACTGATGCATGCTTATCTGTATATTTCCGTGTATGCTCATAACATGCATTGCTTTGTGCATTAGTTGCATCTGTGTAGGACGTTGGCGATGGGTTGATCGCCGATCCGAGGCTTTCGGGTAGTCCGAATCTAGCTCTAGGACCGTTGCGGGTAGCTTGGTCCATGACTCGATTTGTAGTATTCAGTCGATATCGATGATAGGGTTAGATGACCTGAATACATGTGATTTGATGTTTAGAGGTCGTGTCGACTCCAAGTTGAATCTGAGGTGTAGCCGGTGTCCGGTGATCTTGACTCTTGGGTCGAGGAGTGCCTACCCAGCGGTGTCCTTGCCCGCCAAATAGTGTTCAGTGTCCTGTTGTGAGTCTGCAGTATTTTGGGCCTGCGTTCACGGACTTCCGGTATTGTTATGGGACCCTTGTATACACTCATAGTAGACTTGGGGGCGGCACTGTTGTGTTCCCTCCCTTGTGAGTGTTGTAGTAAAGTGTCCCTGCTGAGCTTAGTGCTCACTCCTACCTGGACTGCGTTTTGCAGGTGCTGGCGCTAGCTCTTCTTCGGTCGCCCCTACCGGGCCGGTGTTTGGTGACGTGGCGGCGTCTGGCGGGGCTTGAGGTGCGGCGATCGGCAGTTCTGTACCTTTTGTTTAGTTAGCCTCCTACGGGAGAGATTTTGTATAACTTTTACCATGTTGAGGATTTGTATCTATTCAGTTTCAGTCTTTGAGCTTTGTAATTGTATGTTAATATAGGATGATTATGAATTGCTAGGGAGACCACTATGATTAGAGGGAAACCTCGCCAAAATTTCCACAGTAGGTTAGGTTCCGGTTCGTGTTGCCTGATGAGTCCATGAAAGTGCACTCTGAACAGTCTTATAACCATATCAATTGCTAGATTATTATCCTTAATCAACATCTTTATTACTATTTTTACTTCTATATGTTGCTTCACATGGTTGTTTGGAAAATGCAGGAAATTGGGGCTAAAAGAAGCTGAAAAGAGTATATGGATCAACTTCAAAAATTAAACTGTACCTGGTCATGAAGAACTAGATGATGTGCCATATATGGTTGGAAAGCTCTTGAAGTCTAGATTCTGGAGAATTTTACGGTTCATGATTCCGAGTTTCCTAGAGGAAGTTACAGCAATTTTAGTACCAATGGCGCAGTCTGAATGGCAGAACAGAAAATACGCTTGAAGTCCGATCGATCCGACACCTAAAGTCCGATCGATCCGACTACGCAAAAACGTGACAGAACGTATATTTTTCAGCTATACACAGTATGATCGATCCCTCCATCCATCCTACGGAGTCCGATCGATCCGACACCCATAGTCCGATCGATCGGACTCGGGAATAGCCAAAAACGGAGGATTTTTACGCAACGGATCGATCCGACACCTAAAGTCCGATCGATCCGACTTTCCCAGTGAAGAAAATCAACAGTTTAGATCTAATATGTGGATGGAGAGACTTTGGGGCTATAAATAGGAAACTTAGGGTTAATCAAGGGGACTTCTTGAACGTTTTTGGAGGCTCTTTTCGGGACGTTTCCCAAAGGAAGAAGATGAAGGAATCTCCATCCATGGCCGAGTAATCCGCGGGTATGGCGGACGGATGATTTAGCGAGGACTAGGGCTTCTTCTCCAACAATGGTTCATATTTTTAATCTTTATTGTTAAACTCTTTTCTATGTATTGGATCTTCAAAGATTATTTTCAGATTATAGATTTCTATGTGGATGATTAATATTATGAATCCAGTCATGCTTATTTCATGATCTTATAATCCCATAGTTATCTCCTTTGATTCTCCTATCGAGTCTCATGAGACCTTTGCTATGCATTGTCCGTAGTGACAACTGATATTGTGTATTCTTAGGGATCTGGTTAGACAAGGTTGGGGCTCTATCCCGAGGAATCTTTACTATGCATTGCCGATTGTGAGAGTTGGTATTGTGTATTCTTAGAGATCCGGTTAGATAGAGTTAGGGCTTTGTCCCGATGAACTTTTGCTGCGCGTTGCCTGTAGTGACAGCCGGTATCGTGTATTCTTAGGTTTGGGTTAGATGAAGTTAGAACTATAATAAGGAAGAATCAGTCGTAGGAAGAGACATTTTGATATTTTGTTAGGTTTATAGTTCCATATCTTCCGGTTAACGTGATTGGGATGTGAATCCCTTAACTGAGTATTAGATGAACCATTGAGAAGAGAAGAACCTAAATCCGAGTGAAGTGATTCCTGAAGCCTAGCCTCATTCAAATCCTGATATCTCTAGTTAACCTTACATTATCATTAATCCTTTGATCTAATTTAGTTTAGTTAGCTTTCTTGATTGTCTTCAATATATTATTATCTGTATTTCTGGATCCTTTCTGCTTGTCTCTCTGTGAGTTCGACCTCTCTTATGCTGTACTGCACTGCGACCGCTGTGCGTGACACATTTGAGCGATATCATTGCCCGGCCCGGTTGGGCCTACGCGGGTCGAGGCGCGACAGGTTTGGTGGTAATGATTGAATTCCAGATTCATCATTTTGCTGGCATTATGTGCATTTCATTAAAGCCCCCTTTCATGAGGGAGGTGGTGAGCCTCCACATGGCACCCTTGGTTGGGCCATCGACACAGATTTTGGGTCATTAGATGTTGTGATATAAAAAATCAACGCTATATGTCTTGATTCCTATACTCCATGTTTTAACAGTTGAGGTGTTGCTTTTAGTTACTGTTCTTAAAACCATAGAATTGTTTGACATTTTAAAAAGATTGTTCTTGGATATTAATTTTTTGTGTTTTCTTCCCTTTATATATGATTTGTTTTGTAATATTGTGCAAAACTGATAGGGTTAGCTTACATATATAGGATTTTTGATGATGGTGTTTTTCAGGACATTGGTATAGCATGTCTCATGCATCCAAAAGTATATGAAGAAGGCTCCGAATCTTGATGGTGCAGTTGCTGATAATGGATGGAAGTGTACCTTTCTTGATCAAAAAGTTGCTGTAACATTTGATCAATGGGGCCTACCTTATGATAATGTTAGATTTGACGTGACAAGAGGGAGGTGTAACAGGCACTTTGCTATCATGGAAAGAAGATTTATTTTGTCTGTATGTGAGATATTTACATTGGTTGTGGTTATGTCCGCATTCATATATAATGAGATCAGTGTGTATCTGAGATCAGTGGGGAGGTGTGAGTAGTTGTGGTTGCTGTTTTGAGCTAGTTTTTTTGTGGATTTCATCAAATAGTCTGAGGTATGCACATGCATGTGTTTGCAGCTTCTGGGCTAGTTTTTGTTGCTAGTTTTTGTGTTTGCTTTTATTTCTTAAAACAACTTTATATGTTTGATTTAGTTGTATTTAATAGAACAACATTTGTCTAGTATTGGTACTAGGCAGGGTTGGACTTAAGTTACTATTAGTGTTGCAGTTATTTAGAACTTGATGTTCTTCTTATAACTGTCCATAACACTTTCCAGTGGCTTGATGGTGACAAGAATGTAATGAGCGCTCTTCATTTGGAAATATTAACTATCATGGTACTATGTGTTTAATGGTTACAGATTTCCATTCAGTAATTATGTCAGTGTTCAAATGGTGTTTATTCAAGTAACCCTTGCTGTCAGGCAAGCTAATTAAGCTTTAGTTGCTTTCTAGCTGCTCAAATTAATAATGAGATGGGAGATTCTGAACTTTTATCTGAATCTTCATTAATGTTCTTCTGTTTAGTCCTTTCTTTGTTTAATACATCTGCAACATATAGTAATGTTGTCATTCCACACCGTTCAAAATAGTAGGAAAGTTGCTCCTGAGTTCATCTTTGTCATCATCAAAGGTGAAATCCTTTTTAATGGTTATGCCTTGAATGTGGTTACTAAGGCAATGAAAAATTAGTTCCGCCAACCTTCTATTTGTGCCTTGGACTATATAAAAGGTTGGTGATAGGCATATGTTCGTAACCATACTAGCTTAAAGTGGATTCTTCGTGTAATGCTGATGTAGTGTCTTTTTCTCTACCTTTATTCCTTGTATATCACAAAGGAACTGCATCAAATTTCTTTGAAAACCTGCCATGTATCTCTGGCTCCCTTTATATAAGATCAATCTCGTTTTGATGAGCTCAGCATACCTATGCAAATCATCTATGCTATATTATATAGATTCTAAGGTGCATCTTGTTCACCAGAAAAGCACGTGATTAGTATATAAAGAAATGTACTTTTCATTCAAGAGAAAGTTTCCTTGAGATTAATTTAGCAACATAACCCTTTCTTAGGTATATCAGAGTATGTAAGTAAAGCTAATATTATGTGTGGTTGTGAACAACAAATTAGTTTTTCCTCCTTTTTGTTATGGTCAATTACATATTTCTCCTTTTCATTTTACACAGTTTGTTTTTCAAATTCGGCTTTATATAAGTTGATTTGGAGTTTGGTTTGTTATGAGTGATCTGATCTACAAAAAAGGAGAGAGAAATAATTGGATGACATGGCGAGTGATATCTCTAGAACGGCTCTGGAAAGGGAATGCCTGCCAATCACACACTTGTATGTTTTGATTATATAGCTTGTATAGAAGCCAAGTTTACTATAGAAATCATTTTTTATATTTTTGGTTTGCTTGAAGATATTTTGAGACATTATAGCATAATCAGTTTTCGGCTAGCAAAGAAGTTCAACGCACTATGGTGGAGGTTATGACGTGGATGCAAATAAGAAAATATGTATTTTAGAAATCACATTATTGTCTTGTACAATATTACAACTATTGCTTCATTTTTTGACAGAAATGAGTTTTTTGCCGTATGAGAGCTCATCGGGGTCATCAGAAGAGGAGGACATGATTATTCAGATAGCACTAGAAGATCCTCCATCTTCTTCGCAATGACCAGTTTCAGTGTTGTGCCACACTATGCCTTTCAACGGACACCAACTCACCAATGATATCATGGATGGTCATGAAACAAGATGTCCATAATTGTTTAGGATGTTAAAAAAAGTTCTTCACCACTTATGTGGTGCATTGGAGACACGGGGTTTGATTAATGACACATCAAACGTGACAAGTAGAGAGCAACTTGCAATCTTCTTTCACGGGATTGGACATGGAGTTTCCAACAGAGTGCTGGTTGTGACATTTTAGCATTCTGTAGAAACAATAAGTCGAATTTTCAATCACGTACTGGATGGTGTCGTAGCATTAAGACATGAATACATGCAACTTCCTGATGATAATGTCGCCGTCCACCGTCTATTCCTAAGGAGTTCCACTTGGGCCGCATTTTAGGTAAAATGCTTGAATATTCTGCAATATGGTACATTGTAGCATGTGCTTAGTCTTAATGCTATAAGTGTATTTCGCATAATGCTATTGGTGCAATTGATGGGACGCATATTCTTGCAATTGTTAGCAAAGACCTGCAACCGCGGTTTCGTAACCTCAAGGGGTTTACATCGCAGAATGTTATGGGAGTTGTGGACTTTGATCTACAATTTCTCCTTGTCATTACCGGCTGGGAAGGTTCAACAGCAGATATGCGTGTCTTAAATCAGACAATTGTAGATGGCGACCTCACAATTCCAAAAGGTCTAGTCTCATCAACTTCCGTTATTATACTTGCTCTCAATGACTTGATCTAACGGTGACAATACGATCACATGTAGGTAAATTCTACTTAGTCGATTTTCGTTATGCAAATTTAAGAAAATTTCTGGCGCCTAACAGACGATCATGATACCATATCGACGAAGTCGAAAATGTCCACAATGGCCGCACTAATGGATACAGTAGCTATAAGGACATATACAACCATCGTCATGCACAATTGCGCAATCACGTTGAAAGGGCATTTGGAGTTCTGAAGCAGCGATTTAAGATAGTATGCAGCTATATCCCTGGTTAGCACAACGCAAGATAGTAACGACGTGTTGCATAATTCATAACTATATAATAAGTCATCATAAAATGTGATAGTCTTTTACGAGGATCTGTTGCTACGGAACCTGCCGTAGCTAATGATTATGAACATCTGCATGGACATCCACAATCTACATCCCTGCTAGAAGAATCTCATGAAGGTGATTTATTGAGTGATAGAATTTAGGAGGTCGATGGTTCCATGTAAAAAAATACATGGCCCGAAGAATGGTGAAGGTATGCAGACATGCTTCTGATAAGACGTGAAAAGTGCATAAATCACCCTTTCAACTTGGCCTTGTTAGTCTCCGAGCAAGGCCTTACTGATGATTATTACCCCATGACAGGTACAAGAGCCCTCAACGAGGATTGGATCAAATTCCGAGCTTAAACGAAGTCATTCGGGCCAGTTTAGTATGAAGAAGATCGATCTTTTATTGAAGAGGATCGATCCCTTGAAGTACATTAAGAAGAAATCCAGTCGAGACAACAAGGATCGATCCTCCATAATGAGAAGATCGATCCCTTATGCGCATTTTTCAGTGACAGAGCGCAAGTTCTGAAGGATCGATCTTCACTATGGGAAGGATCGATCTTTCACGTGCATTTTTCAGTGACAGAATGCAACATTCTAGAGGATCGATCTCCACCTACTAAAAGATCGATATTCATTGGGGCGCAGCCAGAACTCAAGATCAAAGATCGATCCTCATCTATAGGAGGATCGATCTTCCATGGGATCAGCGATCACACGGAAGAGGAAGATCGATCCTCTACCTTACAAGGATCGATCCTTTTGTGCCAGCCGAGCAAAATCAATGGTCCAGATCTAATCCGAGTGGGGAGGCTTGTTTACTATAAATAGACCCCTTATGGGGGATTTTTGGGATCTTCTCGGAGACCTTTCTCCAGCTTTTCTATCTTTCTTACCCAATTTAGAGGAGAACTTCTTGGAGGAAATCCATGGGAGGAGAGCTTCATCAACCTCCATCCATGGATCCATCCAAGATAAGTAGCTAACTTCCTCCCTCTTGGGATTTCCATGTAGTTGTAGGATTATTTTGTAGTTTTCTTAGGGATTTTTTATGTGTAATCTTTGAGGATGATCTATTGTATGGATTGAGCATGATTTCTCTATCTTTTGTAATGAGATCTTATTGTGATGAATAGTCCTAGATTAGAGATTAGGGATGCTAGAACCATCCCTATCTCTCTAGTTAGAGGGCCCATTCTATCTTTCTCTTGCATTGGATTCGAGGTGCTAGAACCATCTCAATCCAATGCCCGACTTCATACAATACCCTTTTCCTTGCAACGAATCGATATTAATCGAAGGTTCGTCAGCGACGATAGAAGCTAATCACTCATTCGTCAATTTTGTGAATGTGATTTCTTTCCGACGGATGATTCTAAGCCAACTTCCGTTGAGCGATAAGTGTGGCTAACCACCCGCTTGCCGACTTCTAGATTTCGATCATCCCAATTGGATTATACACATCAATTCCTTAGGAGGCTACATTAGAACCTACAATGAAATAGAAATCCCAAGGCTTCTCCATATTAGTTTTATTTCTCTCTGCATAGTTAATTACTTTAATCATCTTTAATCCAAAACTCAAATCATTTTAGCTATTGTTGGGAGTTTTCTATCGAGTACGTTAGTCAATTTTCATTTCCCTGTGGATCGACCCGGACTCCCACTAACTACGTAGTAGTTAGTTAGAATTCGGTAAATATTGTAATCTCGACGCCCTAGTCACTTTTGCGACGAGTGGTTTGGGCGCGTCAGCTTCATCAAGGAAGACAGAAATGCCCATAGCAAACAAAGTGTATTCGGGGCGAGAAGGTTTGATACGATTTTTGATGAAGAGACGATAGGAATTGGCATGGTCCTCACTCATAACAAGGTTCTCCTCCTCACAACGTTCAACTAATGGGGATGATATTAAAGGTAGAATCTCAAACTGAGGCTCTAGACAAGGAATATTGCTAATACCCTCATCCTCATTATGTTTACCACTAATAGGCACATCATCATCACCATCATTCAACTCATCATGTAGAAGTTCAACTTGAGGTTTCCGACAGGGGTCTCACTAATATGCTCATCCTCATTATAATCATTCTAAATACACATATTATCATCATTCAACTCATCATGAACAACTGGCAATTTAGCATAACAACCCTCATCATCACTATCATCAAAAATACTTACTTCATAAGAATGACCGAAATACATATAAGGCTCAGAATGTAAAACCAGGTAGCATTCATCAATTTTATTTTTAGCAGCTGGAAAAACATTATCAACAGTATCATGAACTCACAAAGCATCACAAGCATCATAGCATGCATCAACATCATTAGAAAGATAAGCATCACAAGCATTGTCATCACAAACAGGAGGAACATAATCATTCACATAATAATCATATGAATCCACCATTCAAGCTAATTGTCCAATTTGTGTCTCCAATTTAGCAATGGATTGGGTATTAGAATTACACTGGTTCTCTATTCTCGACACATTATTTTGTATTTTGGAAATATCACTTTTGAGGTCACTTCTCATTTCACTAAAATTTTCATTAATGCTAAAAGGATGGAACTCAAAGTGGGTTCAGAGGTGATTTGGGCTGGAAGGGCTGAAGTTGTATTCTATGGATAACGTGGAGGATATTGTTGTTTAAAACTATGTGCAGAATTTTGGGCTGGTGTATTTATATTCCATGGTTGAATGTTAGGAGGTTGATAATCGTCGAATTGCCAACTAGGGTATGTATAGTCTCTAAAATCCAAATTATAAGGATATGAATGTGAATTATATGCCGGATTTGAGAAACCATATGATACGATGCACCTTCTCTAGGGCTTTCGTACCTGGTTTCTTGCCTGGTCTCAAATCCTCCTTAGCCAAATCTATGGCTAGGTCGAGAGATACCTTTAGGGTTTTAGGAGAAGGATCCTAGGTATTCGATGAGGAAGGCGAAGACTGGAGGGGGGAGACGGATGGTAAGAGGGATACCTTGCAGCTTCCTCTATGGTTGGCTGGCTTCTCTTGGAGATGCAAGCCAAGGGAGGTGACGGAGGAGTTGTGGCGGCGAAGGATGGACGCCGGTGTTGGGGACGTGCACTATAGATGGCAGCGACGGGCGGCGATGGATGGCGGCCGGCTGGTGGAGAGAGAATCCGACAATAGAGAGAGATGAAGGTGGCTGGGGGATTTGTGGAAGATTAAGTTACAGCTACTCCTAGGGTTACAGCTACTCCTAAATTATCCTACTAATAACTCTATTTTATTCTCATAATTCATCATGCATAACTAATACAAGCTATGGAGGTCCTTTTATAGAGGCCTCAACAAGATCTAATCAGATAACTACTATCTTGCTATAATCAGCAAGTTACAATCCTTTCCTAATAAGACTCAATCAAGATAACTACTAATAGAAAACTGACTCAATCATAATCCAAACTAATAAATCAACTAATAACCAACTAATAAAGTGATCCAGTTAGGGATTAGGATCCCTAATGCCGAATTAGGCTTGGACTTGGTCTCCAAGGGCGGGACTATGGATCCATGCTTGGGCGTGGACTTGGTCTTGGCTTGGTCCATTGTCGGGTCAACTAGGAGGTGGGGTCCGACCTGCATGGGACCTCCTTAGTTCCTCCTGGACGTGGGTCTTGGTCCTTGGTCCAACCCATTCTCGGACTTGGGCTTGAAGCCAGTTCAGCTAGAGCTCGGCTTGCACATCTAGGACTAGACTCGATCAAGTCCTTCCTTGGCATGGGTTGGGCTAGCCCAGGCTGAGCTTGGTTCGGCCTCGTATCACCATATGTGTCATTATTGTAAGTGGGTCCATAACCAAAAGGTAAATCGTCATTCGATATGGCACTCGGTGGCATATAAAAATTGGTCATGCATGCAAAATCATAGACCAAAAAGAGAAAAAGAAAACAGAAGATTCGGACGAGAGGACAAAACCCGGAAAACAACAATTGAAATGAAAAATTTTGAAGTAAGAAGACTTACCTAATTGCGCAGTTCCGAACGATCGGTTTAGGGTCCGACCGATCGCACCAAGCCGTGGGTGAGATGCTTCCTTCAAGAAAAATCCGTTCCAATGCAGATAAACTTCCAGAAAATTGTCAAAAAAAATCCTAGAAAGCATAAAATAAAGAAAGGGAAAATTAAGAAAGACAAAAACCTAACTAGGCCAAGAAATAGAGTGAAGAGAAAATCAATCAATTAACCGTCGAATTCCCCCGCAACAACGCCAAAAATTGATGTGTTGTGAACGTGTCGTTAAAACGTTCTAAACGTAATCAAATATTAAATTTATTATCCTTATTCAATCACTACACTACTAGGTAGAATAGCGGTGACGTCCAGAGTCGAACCACAAGGAATTTACCATGAAAGATTGAAATCAATTCTCAAAACTTTAAACCTGAGCAAAAGAAGCATTGATAAGTTTGAATTAACCTTAAACTATCTAAGGAAAACAATTAAAGATGATCAATTCGAATCAATGGATAGGTGACTTAGGAATTACTCAATCCGCCCTAGTTTCGCCTTCAATCTTCTCTAGTTATCCTCTTGTTCTATTATCTAAACATTATGGATCCACAGCTTCTTAAGCTTACATATATCCCTAAAATAAGGTAAGTCTTTTCCAAAGGCATACTTTATCTTCGATTAGCATAGCTTGTCTTCGTGGTAACCTTAGCACTACATATCATCACTAAGCATAAAGTATCTCATCGGGTATTCACAAACTACACGAAAACCATTTTTATAAATCTCTACAATCAATCACAGAAATCATGTAGGACTAAAAGTACGTCAAGGAACTTTGTTCCCTTAACTCAATTAACATTAAAAACAAATCCATAAGATCATGTCTTGAGAATATTACAATAGTCAAACCAAAGAAGATAGGAAACTACGCTAGAGTTTGATGAATAATCCCAAGTACAATAATTAGCAACTCATCTTTTGGAAGAACGCCATCGGCTTGAAATAGGAGGCTGTCACCATGCGCATCCTCGCCTTCTTCTTTTTGACAGGCGACGAAGTAGTCTTTATAACATAAATTCATCTTTTTAGCCGAATGTCTTGTATTTCTTCTCAAATCATGATTAAACTTGAAATCAACTAACAAACTATTAAATACAGCTACTCTAGGCCTAACAAAGGTAATTTAAGGGGTTTAATTATGAATATTAAGTAACTCATCACAACCAAACACCAAAAGTGGAATAACTTTATCCCCATTCATTAACCCCACTTTTCTAACCCCAAAATCTCTTAACCTGAAATAGCTTAACCCCATACCAAACGGGGGCTTGCGTGCGTTTGGTTTCGGGTTAAGAACCGGGTCAAAGGGCTCCCTTCTTATTACCAAAATCAATGGGGTTAAGCTTTTGGGGTTAAAAGGGGTTAAACCCAAAAATGGAGTTAAGTTTCTCTCTCTCATTTACACTCATCCCATCTATTCTTACATTATTTTGATGATACCAATATATACATAATGATAAAATAATATATTTTTTACATGATGTGGACCAATAATGATATAACATGTGGCATGTGGGACCCACTTACATTAATATTTTATTATAATTATATGTTATCAATATTATTTAATACACTATGCGTAGAAAAATATTTTTATGCTTTTTTAAAAATATATGCAAATATTTTTATGAGGGTATAAAAATGTTTACAAGGGCAATAACATTTTTTGTACGTGTTTACTATTTTACGTGCAAATATTTTTGTTAGCCCATAAAAATTTTTGTATATGTTTTTATGAGCGTATAAAAACTTTTGCGCGCGTAGAAACATTTTTCATATGCGTAGTGTATTAAATAATAATATTATTATGTTATAATAAAATATTAATATAAGTGAGTCCACATGTCATATCTTGATTGGTCTACATCATGCAAAAATTTATTTTTTTTATATTATTTTAATAATATATATTAAAATAATCTTATTATATTAATATAAGTGGGTCCACTTGGGGATGCATTGATGTGTACAACCATGCCACATCACCATGCTATGTCATGTGGCGATACAATTCTTCTTTACGTCCGCCGTAGGTGGAGACCACATGTACGTCGCTAGCGACCACGACACCGGCAAGAACTACCTCAACACCGTCGAGCTATACGACCCAGTGGAGGACGGGCGAGCATCGTTGCTGACGATGGAAGAGGAGCGGGCGTCTGCTACAGATGGCAAATAAGTGGGCGTTGATAGTGGAGGGATTCGCCGGTGGAGGCATCGAACATGACGGGTGTGGTGATAATATTATACTTTATTATAATATATTTTTACTCTATTTTATGTAATGATATAATAGTATAAATTTTATATGGTTCAACGTACAAATACAGAAAACTTAACTTAATAGTGGAATAAAGAAAGATGAGTTAACCGGTGTTTAGGGGATTGATTGCAACCAAAATTGGTTGTGAGCGTGGTGCTGACGTCAACTGTCAGCGTCCGTTGACTCAAAAATAGAGCCGTTGGAGAGTTGCAATATTATATATTTTATACATTTTACGTGCAAACATTTGAATTAACTTAATAATGAATTCAAATATTATAATCTTAACCCACTAGCTTACCCACTATTATAATATTATATATTTTATACACTTTACATAGATACATTTGAATTAATTTAATAGTTAATTCAAATATTATAATCTTAACCCACTAGCCTACCCCCTATTATAATATTATATATTTTATACACGTTACGTAGATACATTTGAATTAATTTAATAGTTAATCCAAATATTATAATCTTAACCCACTAGCTTACCCACTATTATAATATTATATATTGTATGCACATTACGATTCTTATCCTTATTCCAAGCTTAACCCACTAACTTACCCCTGTTTTTGAGTAAAACGCCAAAAGTGGGTTAAGCTTATCCCCATTTCTTATCCTTACTTTTTTACCCCTAACACCCCTTACGCCTATTCCCTTTAACCCCGAACCAAACAGGGTTAAGTGGTCTGATTCTACTCTTGAGATCCGGGTATAAAAAATCATGTGTGACCTGAACTGCAAGCTTATACTGTGAGGACCGTACTTCTAAACCTGGTTTGACCCCGTAGGTCGAGTTCAAGGGTTTGGTTCGTCTTGTTTTGTGATCTTATTGATCATTGCAATTTCAGGGGCATTTTGGTAATGTTCCCTTGTTGCTGAGTTGCGTTAGTCCACACATGACCTTATGAATGATGTATGTGGTTGTTAGATGTTAATTTGGGCCTTTAATGTCATCATTATGACATTAATCATCCTTATAACCCCTACTGTTTTAGATGGGTGCCACTTGGCGCCATTTAATATAAACATGGAGAGCTTTTAGATCAAACCCATTTTCTCATTAGGGTTTCCATTAGAAACTTAGAGAACTAAAAGGGGGTTGGTTAGAGGGGGAGAGAGAGGGCATGAGGAGCTATTTTGGAGGGCCAAAGTTGGGAGAGGAGGGATTTAGGTCAACTTAGTTCCAAGAATTCAAGATTTGAAGGTTTAGCTTCCTATTAGGTAGGGTTTTCACCCTTAATCTCCATGGTTAGAATCCAATAACTGGAATCTAGGTGATTTGTGTGATTTCTAACTTCTAATATGTTTTCCCCCATCTATTCTATCATAGTTTCAAGTTTCATACGGATTGAAAGTGTTTTGATTGGATTTCAATTGAGCTATTCCTAGATTTTTTGGGATTTCCCAAATCCACTCCTTGTTATCTGTTCGTACTTGATTATAATATTAATTTATGTGGAATCTTGTGAAACCTTCAACATTAAGGTTGTATATCATCGAGTCTATTTTCATATTTTCATATGCTGCTTACTTCATATTATACTATTTGTTTATGAATTATGGTGAATTATCTTCTGATCTGCGATGAAGCAAACTTTTCAGCAATTTTGGGGTTTTTGGCCGAATTCATGGGATTTCGAACTCCGAATGATTTCAATCTTTGATACATTGTTAGTGATCATGCTTAGGTGCTTGCAAGATATTAAAGTTGAGATTTTGATGGATTTATTAAATGATTTAAGCATATTTAGCTCTATGTCTAGTTTGTGTAAAATGTTAGTTCTTATGCAAGTCATGCTCTACATGTTATGCTATAAAATGAAATCTTATACATATATCTAGCCCTTATTGGCCGAGCCATACATAAGCTTTGTGGTGAACCGGGGGAGTCATCCCCCCGAGAATGTTTAGTATAATGTAAGGCCGAAGGTGTGCCACCCTTAAAGTATTTGTTATAATGTTTGTTAGAGGCCGAAGGTGTGCCATAATACGTTGTATGTTATGTTAATGCCTTGGAATCATGCATGGCTTGGTTGTAGATAGCATGATCGTTGGTAAGCCCTGTTGAGGCTTGTTTGGCTATATCCCTTTATTGGCATATTTCACATTGTAGCTCTTTAAGAGCTTGGATGCTTCTTGTATAGCTTGGATGCTGATGGGTTAGTAATGTTTAGTTATGTTATGCTCTATAACCCATTTAGCCTTATTTACACTCTACGTAATGCTTAATTCTGAAGTATGCTTTATTATTAGCTCTTCTTTGGTATGGTGCATGCTATACATGACTTGTATGATAAAATGTCATGTAGAGACACCTAGCCTAGTTGATTGTGTAGACTCATACATAATGTTTGCATTAGAGGCATGTAGGATTAGAATGCGGGCGATTTATGATGATGATGTATAATGGTATATTTTTATCCCTTAATACTTAGTCTCCTGTGCTTATTTGGTACCTAAATACACTCATTATTTTTATATTTTGATTTAGGATGCAATTGAAGTCCTTAAGTTCGAAAAGAAGCTGAAAAGAGTATATGGATCAACTTTAAAGATTAAAATGTACATGCTGATGAAGAACCAGATGATGTGCCATATATGGTTGGAAACCTCTTGAAGTCTAGTTTCTGGATAATTTTACGGTTCGTGATTCCGAGTTTTCTAGAGGAAGTTACGGCAATTTTAGTACCAATGGCGCAGTCTGGATGGCAAAACAGTAAATACTCAGGAAAGAAAAATCGATCATTTTCTCTAAAAGGATCGATCCTTTTATGCAAGCAGACCTGACAGAACGCATACTTTTCAGATGATCACAGAAGGATCGATCCTCCTTTCACTCAAAAAGATTGAGGAAATCGCCGATGCAAAGGATCGATCTCCTTTCGAAGGATCCATCCTACTCTATCGAAGGATCCATCCTACTCCTATCAAAGGATCCATCCTACTGCGAAGGATCGATCCTTTGCCTTAAAAAGGATCGATCTTCCTCGGGCGTAACCAGAAATTGAAGATTTTGATATCAAAGGATCGGTCTTACAGCTATGGAAGGATCGATCTTACCTTCGCAGTGAAGAAAATTAACGGCTCAGAT
Source organism: Narthecium ossifragum (assembly GCA_963920575.1). Taxonomy (NCBI): domain Eukaryota; kingdom Viridiplantae; phylum Streptophyta; class Magnoliopsida; order Dioscoreales; family Nartheciaceae; genus Narthecium; species Narthecium ossifragum. The sequence goes on from OY986966.1 coordinate 8,882,020, forward strand.
CTAATCCGAGGATGGAGACACTTAAGGCTATAAATAGGACTCTTTCTAGGGTTTGAGGGGGGATTCCTAGATACTTTTGGCTGCTACTTTCTACTCTTATATTTTTCCTAGGTTTTCTCTAGCTTATTGGAATCTTTTGAGGATTGTTCTTGATGGCCCTGCGTGGCTAAATCTTGATTCTTGGTCAAGGAGACTGAAACCTCAGAATCAATGAAACTGTGAGATCTAATCTATTTTTATTGTTCAGTTGATATTTGAGTATTGGATGTTCTTCTGTGATTAAATATTCATGGTTATCTTGCTTAATTGCTAGGAGGCCTATTAGTTTATTATTCATTGCGATCTACTGTTAGATTAGATATCAAATCCGTAATTGTTTGATCCCTCTAATTTGCGAACCAACTGAGATCTATTGATTTACTGCATTTCAGAGATTAATAGATCTTAGGAAGAATATTCGACTAGATTAAATGCAACCGCGTGTGCTTGTGTTGTTTAGGTTCATCGATTTCCCTATTCTTAAGGCTGCTACTAGATTAAATCTACATCGCTTGTCTTAGGTTGTTTAGTAGTTAGGGTTGATTAGATTGCTTGTTTCTAATTAACTATGATTGAGGAGAGATTCGAATTCAATTCGAATGGTGAATATTCATGGTATGAATTGATATATACTTGCATCAATGATCAATTATAAGGATTCCGATGGTGGATGTTGACTTAGACCAAGATTTGTTCTCTTGATTCAATTCGTTTCTTCAATTTAGATTATTTCTATTTTGTTTTTGTTTTACTCAAACCCCCCCCCCCATCTTTGTTCACATAGTACAAAACCCAGGCTAGACATTTTTCGTGGGATCGACTCGTACTCGCACTACTATATTTATTTTAACGAATATTGGTTTTATTTTTGAGTGCTTACGACAACACATCAATTTAAATCCTGACAGAGAGCATACTTTCAGATGATCGATCATTTCCCTTGAAAGGATCGATCATTGTTGTGAATTAAATCCTGACAGAGAGCATATTTTTAGATGATCGATCATTTCCCATGAAATTGAGAAAATCAGCGATGCAAAGGATCGATCTTCCTCGAGGCGTAGCCAGAAATTGAGATCAAAGGATCGATCTTCCCCTATGTAAAGATCGATCTTCCCTTCTCCAGTGAAGAAATTAAAGGGCTCAGATCTAATTCGAGGATGGAGAGACTTTGGGCTATAAATAGGACTCTTTCTAGGGTTTGAGAGGGGGGATTCCTACATACTTTTGGCTGCTACTCTATACTCTTTGATATTTTTCCTAGGTTTTCTCTTGTTTAATTGAATCTTTTGAGGATTGTTATTGATGGTCTTGCGTGGATAAATCTTGATTCTTGGTCAAGGAAACTGAAATCTCGGAATCAATGAATCTGTTAGATCTAATATATTTTTATTGTTCAGTTTATACTTGAGTATTGAATGTTATTCTGTGATTATATTCATGATTGTCTTGTCTATTGCTAGGAGGCCTACTAGTTTATTATTTATTACAATTTACTGCTAGGTTGGATATCAAATCCGTAATTGTTTGATCCCTCTAATCTGCGAAGCAACTAAGATCTATTGATTTACTGCGTTTCAGAGATTGTTAGATCTTAGGAAGAACGTTCGACTAAATTAAATGCAACCGCATGTGATTGTGTTGTTTAGCTTCATCGATCTTCCTATTCTTAAATCTGCTACTAGATTAGATCTACAACGCTTGTCTTAGGTTGTTTAGTAGTTAAGGTTAATTGGATCACTTGTTTCTAATTAACTATGATTGAGGAGAGATTCGAATTTAATTCGAACGGTGAATATTCAAGGTGTGGATTGGTATATACTTGCATCAATGATCAGTTATAAAGATTCCAATGGTGGATGTTGACTTAGACCAAGGTTTGTTCTCTTGATTCAATTCGATTTTTCGCTTTAAATTGTTTCTTTATTGTTTTCATTACGTTTAAAACCCTCCCATCTTTGTTCACATAGCACAAAACTTATATTAGACACTCCTCGTGGGATCGACTCGTACTCGCACTACTACATTTATTTTAACGAGTATTGGTTTTATTTTTGATTGCTTTTGACATCACATCAGTAGTAGAAGGATTTTCCTCGGCCATATGAGACGTGGATGTGTCACACCCCGACCCAGAAAACCTATCTAGGACGAGGTGTGAGGGTTCCTATCACTATTCACATCCGACTGACGCGATACATTTGTCGAAAACGTAGGTAAACTTAAACAATTTAACTTCCAGAGATAAGCTGTAATTCAATTTATAGAAACATCAAGTTGTACTGTTTAAACATCTGATACAATTTCTTACCAAACTCCTCCAAGGAAAAGATATTATACATATAATCCAAAAATCCTCGAAAGATGTTTATAATATACAAAACTATCAAACGTACAACAGTCGTCCTGCAGCAACCTCGAACGCCTCTGGAAGTAGTCGCGCCACCAAAAGTCGATGTGTCTCCCCGCTCAAGCCTAAGGAATGCTACGGGGTCCCACAACTCCTATCGATGTCCCAAGGGCTCCCATCATGAAACCTCTCTCCCGAACAAGTTACCGGGAGGCTACGGAACAGTAACATGCAGGATCATCCTTACCCAAGCAGGATTCTCATGCCTTGGGGACCCACGTCGGGAACGCATCGACATCCATCCTTAGCACTTAGCCTTGGGAAGACAACACGACCTCTAAACCTCAAAGCAAGATCATAGTCAACTATAACACGTCCTCGAAACATGAGATTCCAATTATACAAACAGGCCCTAATCCTTACTACCCAGCCGCGGTCCTAAGGCTAGATCTGAGCTACCCAAGAGCCTCGGATCGGCGATCAACCTATCGCCCGCCTAACCTGATATGCCTCTAATGCATACAGTGCATGAATCTATACAAACATCTATCCTAGCTGTCTCTATATGCCACAACATCAATTATAGGTTCAACAGTTATACAATAGCCCTCGGAACTCGTCGGCAACGGGCTAAGGTTCCACAACACCACGTTAGCTAGCACTCATAGCTGACTAACGGCTAGGCAACTAATAAGCATTTAAACTATCATCCAACCAAGTATTTAAATGCGAGTAAAACCGTAAATTCGTCGAAAAGGGTAAGTACGCGCTTCAATTCTCAATCTCGATAGAAATCCCTTAAAAAACCCCGTGATAACAACGTGCATGCTTCATAACATGATTGGATATCTATCATGAACGAAAGCCAATTAAGAAAAGCTAGAAAACATTATTTAGGGGCTCACGGTCGATCCGACGGTCGACCGTGAGGCCACGGTCGATGCCACGGTCGACCGTGAGACCAAATGAGGAAAAACATAAGGGCCACGGTCGATCGGGACATCGACCCTGAGAAGCCAAAAAGGAGACAGAGCCTCACGGTCGATGCGGCGGTCGACCGTGAGGTGAAGAGGAAAAAGGAGAAGGACCCGCGGTCGATCGGGACATCGACCCTGGGAGACTCAAAACGAGACAAAGCCTGACGGTTGATGCAACGGTCGATCCGACGATCGACCGTCAGGCCAGGAAGAAGCATATCAAAGCTTGACGGTCGATCCGATGGTCGACCGTCAGGCCTGTGCACAGTTCCTTAGAACAGTGTCGGAAATCCAATTTCTTGGATTTGAATGATCAAATCTTGTTGGAAAACAATGAAACTTTACAGACATGTGTAATAAATGATGGGGAAGCTATTGGTACGGAGAAAACACGATTTTGATGGTTAAATCTCAAATCTAGGTCTCAATGGCCAAAAACCGTCAAACAACGATAATACGAGAATCGTCCGATAAAATACAAGAATCGAATGGTAGGAATACTCGAAGCAAGCTATAACACGTATGTAATAAACTACACAACATTCTACCAAGTATTCCTACATCGAAAACACAATAAAGCTATCCTAGGAGAACCCGATCACATGATCGAGGTAGAAACACCTACTTGATCAAGCAGGGTAGCTCCTCCACGCGTCCAACAAGTTTAACTGCCAAGATCCGCTCCTCGAAGACCGCACCTCAAAGCCCTAACTCAGCCGGTAGGAGAGAGAAAGAGAGAGAGAGAGGGAGACAATGACAGGGAAGTAGAAGAAAAGAAAGGAGAGAGAGAAAGGTCAAGGTATAAATAGAGATCAGGACCAATCTCGGCCGTCTAATTCGATCTCTCCCGATTGAGCTCTGATCTTCCGATCGAAAGCACCCTTAGGGTTCTAATCATTCACATACATCAATCCAAGGCCGTGTGTGTAACGCGGGTGTGAAACTGACCACCAGGGGCATATTTACCAAAATGGCCCTTAGTCAAAAACTGACATATGATCGCCCGATCGTACCCGACGCGGAATCAAACCAACAGGAAAATGGCCCTCGACCCACGCGGTCGAGCCAGGTCAGAGGGACGGGCCCTCACAGGATGTATCGACCACGACTGAAGGATTAACAGCTGCACGATGAGGGGTGGAGGATACATATAGAGAACAAGGTGTACTTGATTTCACCTCTATGGCAATGATATCAGTCAAATGTGTCACACACAGCGGTCGCAGTGCAGTACAGCATAAGAGAGGTCGAACCCACAGAGAGACAAGCAGAAAAGATCTAGAAACACATATAATAATATATCGAAAGCAATCAAGAGCGATAAAAGTTAAGAAAATAGATCGAAGATGTAATGATAAGATAAAGTTAACGAAAGAAATCAAGATTTGAATGAGGCTAGGCTTCAGGAATCACTTCACTCGGATTTAGGTTCTTCTCTTCTCAATGGTTCATATAATACTCAGTTAAGGGATTCACATCACAATCACCTTAACCGGAAGATATGGAACTATAAACCTAACAAAATACAAAAAGTGTCTCTTTCTACAATTGATTCTTCCTTATTATAGTTCTAACTTTATCCAACCCAAACCTAAGAATACACGATACCGGCTGTCACTACAGACAACGCGCAGTAAAAGTTTATCGAGACAAAGCCCTAACTCTATCTAACCAGATCTCTAAGAATACACAATACCAACTCTCACAATCGGCAATACATAGCAAAGATTTCACGAGATAAAGTAGGTAAGCGATAGATAAAACTATGGGATTATAAGATTATGAAAGAAGCATGACTGGATTCATAATATTAATCATCCACATAGAAATCTATAATCTAAAAATAATCTTTGAAGATCCAATACATTGAAAAGAGTTTAACAATAAAGATTAAAACTATGAACCATTGTTAGAGAAGAAGCCCTGGTCCTCGCTAGATCATTCGTCCGCCATACCCGCGAATTACTCAGCCATGGATGGAGATTCTTTCATCTTCTTCCTTTGGAAAACATCCAGAAAATAGCCTTAAAAAACGTCCAAAAACTCCCCTTATATAAGGACATGAAACCCTAGCTTTTATTTCAGCCTTTGAATTAAATCGGATGCCTCTTATTCAGATCCGCCCGAGTAGGATCGATCCCACTTTAAGTGTAGGATCGATCCCCTTGAAATCAACATCTTCAATTTCTGGCTACGCCCGACTCGGATCGATCCCACTATAGGCGTCGGATCGATCTTTCTCTTTTCTATTTTCCATAGCCTGGGTCACCCGAGTAGGATCGATCCCTCCATAGAAGCGGGATCGATCCTTCCCAGTTGGATCGATCCCACTATTGATGTCGGATCGATCCTTCTCCTCAAAATGCTCGAGTGAAAGGAGGATCGATCCTTATGTGATCATCCGAAAAGTGGGTGTTCTGTCAGGATTTAATTCCCAAGTCCGATCGATCCCTCTCCAGGTGTGCGATCGATCTGACTCCCTGAGTATTTATTGTTTTGCCATCCAGACTGCGCTATCGGTACTAAAATTGTCGTAACTTCCTCTAGGAAACTCGGAATCACGAACCGTAAAATTCTCCAGAAACTAGACTTCAAGAGGTTTCCAACCATATATGGCACAACATCTGGTTCATTCCAAGAAGGTACAGTTCTGGCGTTAAAGACCCATCTTTGCTTCAATTTCCTGCATAATACAAATAACTTTGTGAAGCAACATATACGGACGAAATCACCTATATTAATCATGAAAACTAAGCAAATAAGCTGCTCTTAGTCATGTTCAGAGTTCACCTTCATGCACTCATCAGGCAACCCTGAAAACATAAATGTCTTAAGTGTCAAGAAGAGAAGGGAAGAAAACAAAAGAAATAAATTAGCAACGCTCACTTGGTATGAGTAGATTGATTACTTGGTCGACTGCTGTGCGGGGGCCATGGTATGTGAATGGTGTGAGCGCACGGCTGGTTCAGGGCCACAGGGCGTGGCGCGATGGCGTGGAGGCGAGCATCGAGTGGGAGCACAACGAGGATGGCGTGCGGCGAAGGGGCGTGCTCCGAAGGGGCGTGCTCGTGAGCGTGGCGCAGCGGTGTGTTGGGGACAACTGTGCGAGTGAGTGGCGCGCGTGACGAGCCGGGTGGAGCGGGCGCCGACTAAGCTAGAGACTGAAACCAGTGCGCGGGGGTAGGGGTGGATGTAGCCAAGTGGATCAAGGCAGTGGATTGTGAATCCACCACGCGCGGGTTCAATCCCCGTATGATGGAAGGAATTTTGGAAATTGCAGAGTTCTAGGGTAACTAGAACTAGGGTCCTAATAGGAATTTTAGGAAGCAGTCTCAAGAATGAATCCTTGGTCAACTCCAAATAGAGTGGCCCGTATGGGGAATCCTAGTGAAAATCCAACTAGAGAGTCCTAATTAAAAGGGAGTCCTAGGGTAACTAGGATTGGGTGATTTCCTAATAGGAATTCTAGGATGGAGTCTCTATTCAAATGTTGTTGAATTCAACTTCAAAAATAAGTGAAGCTTTCCGGTTGGCAAGTTTAGATCTTTTATAGCTACTTATCTGAAAATTCTAGACTTCTTTGTTGGATGCTGTTGAGTGATTCCAGAATACCACTCACATATGTGGTATTCTAAAACATTGAATTAAATTGATTTAAGGTGGTTGCTCTGTTCCTTTTCTACTACTTCTATCTGAATTTGAGAAGAAGACACTTTTAAATGACGATAGACTTCTATTCAGGAAACAAAGTTATCATCTATCAGCAAAGTAATGCAAGTTCTCTCAGACTTCAAAGAGCAAATGAGAATTTGAGCTGAGACCTTTATTGCAGTAAAGCAGTCCTATTCTCAAAAGTGAAAATTTGCACAGAAACAAAAAAAAAAAAAAAATCCGATGGAGGACTATTATAGCGGCCGCAAAGATGACATGACTACATCTTGCAAGGAGCTGTCTCTCCGCATAGCAGCTTTGAATTCTTCGAACGTGACATTCCCGTCCTTGTTAGCATCCATTTGATCAAATATTTCATCAAGCTTCCCGGGATCCGTTATATCAGCTGGAAGGCAATCCTCAGGCAAGGCCTGCATGACATGATACATCTTAGCATGAATATTCTAGTTGAAACAGGGACTAAAGAGAGATGGATCCAAATAGGAAAATATCATGTGGTAGTTATACTCTGAGCATTGATGCCAATTCCTCTTTCGATATCGATCCTGATCTGTCCGCATCATACATCTGAAAAAAAAGGATGTTAGATGCTGGGAAAGGAATTAATTCACAAAAAAGGATGCCAATGAAACAGTGCCTGAAAGCAGAGCAGAAGAGCATCATCTCCTCGTGAATTCCTGAGACTTGATAAGCCACAAAGGAGCTCCCTCATGTCCACTGTGCCGTCACGGTTGTTGTCGAATAGATCAAACACGCGACCAGCAAGATGGACTAGTGACTCCATTTTCATTGCTTTGAGTACTTCCTCAAACTCCGGCAATGTGGCATTGTCATTGGCACATCTGCATTTTCTTTAAGGTCATTTGGGAAATGAATGCCTCGAAATATAATTGTCAAATTACTGTTTCATGTGTTCTTAGGTAGCATATCAAAGAACAAGGTTAGGTTTTTGTGAATTATTGACAGATATAACATGGATGGTACTACTCAAAGCTCATCAACGCTATGCTAAAGATGCAGATACGGGCATACTTACCTGAAGGTTTCTTTAGCATATGTTTTAGGGTATAATAACAAAATGAAGTCCCAGTCAAACATCAACTTAGGTAGTTAAAGTGCCATTGATGATAAAATCAATTTAACACTACATAGCAGTAACCTTGAGTAATTAAGGTCAAGTACAAAGAAAGTTGCAATTGCTTCTAAAGATTAATTTATTGAACCTTAGTGTCTGAGGTATTAGTAAGTGTATATTTGTATCCTAATTGATTAATTGATTGACAAATTCATGAATACATTTGAGAAAGTCGAAGAACCGTAAGACGGTTAAATTGGATTTCCAGGTAAGGGTTGCCCACATCAACTGTGTTAGATCAGCATAGAGAAGCTAGATACAGGAACTTACATCCTCTTAAAGTGTACATGAAGATCTCCGAGTTCCTCTGAGGTGAGATCATGGGATCCAAGAAGGTTCTTCAGTTTCTTAGTTCTCAACAAAACTTTGCTGCTCAATACACTTGCAATTGCAGCTGCACGTAATTTCCGTCGAGCATTGAAACTTTGCAATCTCGAGACCACCTCCGCATCCATGAGATCCTGCTTCGCACAATCTCCTATCACCCAAGGATGCTCCAGAACCTATTTAGAGAGAAAAGTTCATCAAAAAGAGAAACAAAAAAAGACTACTTCTAGAGTAGCGACACAAAGTACAGAGTTCAGAAGTAGAAGTTTAAGGATGGAATGGTTGGAGACATCATTTTTACATCTTTAGCTGTCGGTCTTTTGAACGGCTCGACAGATAGAAGGCTAGAGATTAATTGCTTCGCAGACGAAGATATCGTCTTCCATGTGTGTTCATCAAAGCTGAAGTCACCCTGAAAAAGTAGTTGGAGACACTGAAACATAGAAATCTGATATTCATAAGCATGTTATAAATTCACAACTAATGAAATACCAAACTTTAATCTTTTGAGCTTAAAATTAGTCTGAGAATTTCTCAATATGTACTCTAACACCTAACAGTAGAAATCTTGTTGTACAGAATCTGAACACCTTCTGCATCAACTATACCTAAATGAACTGTACTTATTGTAAAAACTGATACAAAGGGGAAGAACTCGAACCATTTCGGGTAATAAACTTACCGCTTGTATTCGTTGCTGCTTTTCTCGATTTGTTGGGGCATGAAATGGTGGATACCTTCATTATTGGACAGAAAGTTAGTATGATAAGAGTTCAAATTACTTGTGTATGATACTTTTAAGTTTATAGTATCAGGGTGAGGAGCATACCCAGATAGAAGTATATACAGTATGACCCCAAGAGACCACATATCGCTTGCAGCTGAGACTCTTTGCTTAGACAAAGCTTCAGGTGAGACATAATCTATGGAGCCAAACAGCGCGACGATTGGATCAGTGAAATCTTCGACAGAGCTCAAACCAAAGTCCATAATTTTCAGAGGAGAATGCTCGCTGCTGTTCAAGAACAAGCAATTCTCTGGCTTTAAATCACGGTGAACAATGTTTGCTCTATGAAGTGCATCCAGTCCACCGGCTATCTGGCGAACCACACCAGCCGCCTCCAGCTCAGAGTAACGCTTCTGCGCAACAATCCTGTCGAAGAGCTCCCCTCCGGAGCATAGCTCCAGCACAAGGTGAACTCCATTGAGATCTTCATAGACATCATAAAGGTGTATCACATTTGGATGAGGAGAAACATCCTCAACAATCCTTCTCATGACCAAAATCTCATTTGTCAGCAGGGCATCCGAAATCGAGACTTGTTTCCATGTTGGCAATCCTGAAGAAGCAAGCCCTTTGGAAGCTGATTGGTTTTGCTGCATTCCGGGAGGAGTGTATCCAATTTTCCTGAGTGTTTTGATGGCAACGTACTTGATTTCACCACTTGATCTGCTGACCCCTCTCCTCACAACTGAGAAGCCGCCTCTGCCAAGGATGTCGGCGACTTCAAAATCATCGGCTATTCTCCTACTCTCTTGCATCGACATGTTGGTGAAGGGTTGACAACAAGAAGGATACCCAATTCAGAAAAAGGATGGCCTAAATGACATATATGATCAAATTCTCTAGTTCAAGCTATGCTCATAGACATGTATACTACAGATTAATCCAAGGAAAAAAAAGTGTGTTCCTAATCCATCTTTTAACACAAAAAATCAACTTAAAAGGGTTGTCCTCAATCAATCCTAGAAGTCAACAATGAACAACCACGAGAGAGTAAACTTAGAACAATAAGTAACCGAAAAGCCCAGAAAAAAACAAAGAAAAGCTTATTCCTCTGCAAAGAACTAAAGTTTCTTTGGAAGTTTTAAGATGCAGCAGAAGAAAATGTAGAGAAGCGATGGAGGTGAAGTCTGAAACCAAAAGAGGTGACGGACGATTTGGTGGGCAAAGATTAGGACAGCAATGGACTCATGGCAGCTCTTGTATTAAAAATAGCTTAGAATACAAAGAAAAATGGATGGTGTGTCATATCATACTGGATGAAACAAGTAGGGATAATTGTTGAAGTTATACAGGCGTCCAAGGGATGAAGAGATGAACGATGGTGGAAGTCAACAGTTTTGAGCATTTAGCGGCCGGAGAAAAGGATAGAAATGGACTCATGGCTGTTCTAGAATTAAAAATAGCTTAGACTAGACTACAAATAAAACTGAGAAAAATAAAGAACAACTTGGAAAGTTATAATAGGAATTAATACAAAACAAGGCTGCATCAAGCTACATCAAGTAGGTGGCGCACCATTTGAGTTGGATGTGTGATGTTGAAAGGTTTTCTATAGAATGTTCGTGTTAGTTTGGGCAGTGCTGCTAGTTTACAATTAGGGGTGTCCAAATGGGCCGGACCGGTCCAACCCGGGCCGGGGTGGGTTGGAGGCAATACCCGGTCCGGTCATGGTAATCATCTGGACCGAGTCGGGCAAGTATCGGGCCCAATAGGCCATCCACCCGGTTCACCCCAGATATGGCCCAGCCCAGCATGAAGATCGGGCCGGATCGGGCCGACCCGGTTGCACAGTCCTGGTCAGAGCTCGACTAAGCTGAGGACGCGGCGGTCCATGCCGATGCGGGAGGTGATGAACCAAATGTCGTCGGGCAGCCCCGCACACAGCAATGCGATAGGGGTGGAGATTGGAGAGATGGGGCGTTGAGGTTGGTGAAGCTTGGCGCGACGATCCCCTGCGACGGAAGCCGGTGGAGGTTGGAGGAGAGATCGGGCGCTGAGGTCGGTGAAGTTTGGGCGATCCCTTGATGAAAGCCGGTGGAGGTTCGAGGAGAGATGGGGCGCCGAGGTCGGTGAAGCTTGGGCGCGACGATCCCATGCGCCGAGGTCGGCGAAGAGGTCGGGGCCAGGATTGGGCGGAGTGGAAGCCGTTGGAGGTTGGAGGAGAGATTGGGCGCCGAGGTCGGTGAGGTGTGGGCACGAGGATCCCCTGCGACGGAAGCCGGTGGAGGTTGGAGGAGAGATGGGGCGTCGAGGTCAGTGAAGCTTGGGTGATCCCCTACGACGGAAGTCGGAGGAGGTTGGAGGAAAGATGGGGCGCCGAGGTCGGTGAAGAGTCGGGGCCGGGATTGGGCGGTGTGGAAGCCGGTTGAGGTTGGAGGAGAGATGGTGTGAGGACCTGTCCCTCCATTCCTAGGTCGACCGCTTGGGTCTAGCCCGTGGCTCGTTGTGGACCGCAAGGGCAATTTGGTAAATTGCTCCTTGTTGGTTTGTTTCACACCCGTATGGTGCACACACAGCTCCAATGTTTGATTTACGTGTTTGCTAGAACCCTAAGTGGGCTTGGGATCGAAAGATCCAAGCTCGGGCGCGTAGAAGCCTGTTTCTAGGCAGCTGGTGGCCCGTTGGCGATCGATCGCTCCGATCGGACCTGTGTCGGTGGCCGACGTGTCCGGATAAGGACGTGAACCGACTTAGCCTGGCCAGTCCGATCGATCGGTCCCTGGAGCGATCGATCGGACCCGAGCCTATAAATAGCCCGAGACCTTCCCCTGTTTTTCCGCTTTGCTCCTGTCTTCTTCTTCCACTCCGTTCTCCATCCTTCGGCCATCTTTTTGCGTACTTGAAGGCTCGTTGGACTCATGGCAATGAGAGGAAGATCCCTGGCTTGCTTGGACGCCGGCTTGGTGGCCGTACCACAGGGAATCAACTGAGGAGTGCGCTTCCGATAGGTTTCTACCTACTTGAGTTAGTTTAGGGGTTTTCTCTAGATCTAGCCGGTAGATCTAGGTGTTCTTGATGTTTTTGGATGCCTCTTGCTTAGTTTAATTTTTGTTATAGGTTTCATAAGATTTGATATAGGTTTTAGTAGGATTTAAGGATGTTTAAACTCGGATTTTCCGGTTTCTACTGTTCTTGAAGAACAGCCGGTTTACGGCATGTTTTTCGGTCTTTCCGTGCACGATCTTGGGTTATGATGAACATAAGAGTTGTCGATCTTTGAATCTATGATCAGACCCAACTAGTTTCATAATTGTAGAATTTTTCTATGATTTCTTATGAATTTCCTACGGATGGGTTGCGTTGCAGCAATTAAAGGTAATTAGTGAGATTAGTTATTTTGATTAGTGTTTTCTGGTTAATCCGACGTCGTTTGGATGCCGGATCGACGAAATCACTTAGCCACTAATTAGAGGATCTTGTTAGTTTTAATAATATTATATGTGCTGAACATATAATATTATATTTTACTGTTCATCTGAGTTTTCGGGGTTGATTCCCGTTGCAGGAGTCCGCGGTTGACGGTCGCGGTACCATCGTAACGCCGGGACCCGCTGCGGATTGGCTGGCAGCGGTTGGTAGTACCGCTGCAGCGATCCAGTTAGAGTTGTATGTTATCCTTATCATACTGTTGCATGCCTATCTCTTGCCTGCGTATGATCATAGCATGCATTTCTGTTGTGCATTAGAAGCATAAGGTTAGGGTGTGGGCGATCGGTCGATCGTCGATCTGAGACTTTCGGGTAGCTCGGATTTAGCTTTAGGACCGTGGCGAGTAGCAAGGTCCAGGTTGGATTGTAGTATTCTGTCGACCTTGATGATAGGCTTAGATGACTTGAATACATATTTGATCGATGATTTAGAGGTCGTGTCGATCTCGAGTCAGGTCCTGAGGTGTAGCCGGTGTCCAATTATAACGACTCTTGAGTAGAGGGAGTGCCTACTCAGCGGTGCCATTTCCTGCCAGCAGTGTCGGGTTCCTGCTTGTGAGTCAGCAGTTTTGTTTTCCTGCTTAATGAGTGTGACCCATCATGTGACCAGTTCTTCTGGAAGATCATGATCGTGGACCTCAGGGACATGCGGTGGGGTTATGGGGCCCCTGTGTACACCCAGACCTTACTTGGGGGCGACACTGTTGTGTTCCCTCCATTTCTGTGTGTCGTAGTGTAGAACCCTATTGAGCTTTATGCTCACTTCTACCAGGGCTGTGTTTTGCAGGTGCAGGCGTCAGCTCTTCTTCTGTGGCCTCTACCGGGCAGGCGTTTGGTTGCGCGGCGGCGTCTGGCAGTGTTTGAGGAGCGGTGATCATCTACACCCTTTTTGTTAGTTAGTCTCCTACGGGAGTATCTTGTACAAATATAACCCTTTTGAGGATTTGAATATTGTATTATATTTCTTTTGAGCTTGTTAATCTTAGTTTTTATAAGGGTGCATATGAATTGTTTAGGGAGACCAGTAGGTTAAAGGGAACCCTTCGCCAAAATTTTCCGCATTAATTAGGCTCCGGTTCGCGTCGCCGGCCCGGTTGGGCCTTCGCGGGTCGGGGCGCGACAGCTTGGTATCAGAGCATATGTTGTAGATCCCAGGGTTCGAATCAGGATTCGGTTGAGTTTGAGCGTGGGACGGGTTAGTTTCATGTCTAGAACATCCGTGCATGCTCTTTTTGTTGTGTTATGCTTTTCTGTTTGTGCTGCATTGTTTTGCGGCTTCTAACGAGTGAACGCTCGTTTGTCGTTGGTGATTGCGCAAATGGCGGGAGTTCGAGACCGGCCTTTGGTTATCAGTCGGGGTGGGGCATGACCCGGTCGGCCCGCCCGACCGAGCAGGGAGGTTCCCGCTATGGCGGTATGAGCTCGACGGATTGAGCCATCACCAACGACTGTTTTGGTCGTACGGGAGGAGACCCTTCTCGCCGAGGAGGGGGTTCTCGCTCCGGTCGACGGGCGGGCCGCGGCGGCGGTCATGATGGATTTTCAGCGGCTGAACCCGCCTAGGTTCAGCGGTGAGACTAGATATCCAACCACAGCAGATGAAACAGGTCGATCCGACTAGACCAACTGGACCCGAACAGAGAAGAGGAACCAAACTGGTTCATCCTCTTTCCTAGTTTGACTTGGACTTCTCTAGTTCAAACAAGAGTATTTAATTAGGATTTATCATTAGTCTTTTATATTTAATTGAGTCCTAGTTGATATTTAATTGTTAGGAATTAATTAAGAGTTTATTTGAGTTAGGAAGTTGAGTTGAGTCTGAAAGCCTTATTACTTGCTAATTAAGCAAGGGGGTTTTTAGTTGGATTAGGACTCTGTGAAGGTCTCTATAAAAGGACCTCAGTAGTTTGTATTATGAGGAGGAATGACGAATGATGAAGAGAATTATTAAGAATAGTTGATAGAATATCATAGGAGTAGAATATTATAGGAGTAGAGGTAATGTAGATTACACCATAGATCCACCTTCTTCGCCGTCGGTCATCTTCTCCACAGCCGGCATCGCCTTCACTTTCATCTTCCTTCTCCACGCCACTTTCTCTCTCCGCCACGTCAGCCCCACGTCAGCATCATCTTCCTCCTCCTTCCTCTTCTCTCACGTGCCCTAGCCAAGCTTCATCGTCGGCATCCTTTCCCCAGCCCTCTCCGGCCGCCCCCGTCACCTCCAAAGGCCACCTCCGTTCTTCCCTAAGTCCCACGACTCCGGCCATCCCTTTCCCGCCGTCTTCCATCCCCTCCGGCGCCGTCCTTGACAAGCCAACCTCTGTCCCCATCGTCGGCAACCCCACATCCTATCCCGATCTCATCCCATATCCGTTCCTCGTCTCCCCACGATCCTTCCCGACGTCCCAAGGACCCCCACCGAGCTCCCCGTCGTCGTCCCCGACGCTGGCCTCCTCTAAACCGCCGTTGACCTCCCAGATCCGGCCGATCCGCCACCCATCTCCCAGATCCGAGCCGTTGGATCTCTTCCCCACCGTCCTACGACCTTCCCTGCCAAGATCCCGACCGCCGCAGCCGCCCCTACGCCGGCGATCCACTTCGGCGACGTATCAGCCGTCGGATCTTCCCAGCCAACTCTTGACCAACTTAGCCAACCTTAACCGGTTCAGCCAAGCCACTTAATCCGGATCCAGCCCAATGCAACCCGGTCAGCCTGATCTAGATCAACTCAGACTTGCCCCAGTCAAGTCTTGTCCAGTTAGACTCAGCCAGATCTGAACCAGATAAGCCAGATTTAGCCAATTGGACTCAAATCAAGTCCGATCAGGCTAATTCTGATCGATTGGAGCAGTAGAGAACCGATACAAGAGGATTACGAGTAGACCGCTCGTATCAAGACGGCAAGCTCCAAGGAGTCACACACATTCTCGACGCTCTCTTCGTCGAGGATGATCGGATCCGGGTCACCCTCGCGGCGTTCCAGTTCGATGGAGACGCTCTTGACTGGTGGTGCACCGCCTAGCACACCAGTGGCGGAGAGGAGCCGATGTGGGAGGAGTTCAGAGCGTTGTTCTTGGACGCGTATTTCCCGGAGAGTACGCATGACGCTCTGTCTCGCGAGTAACAGTCCCTTCAGCTGGGTACTTGCTCTGTGCAGCAGTATGCCACCCGGTTTACTCACATTGTCCATTTTGCGGGGGCAGTAGCAGCAGATCCGACAGCCATGGCATGACAGTTCGAGTGGGGTAATCGAGACGGCAGACATGTTCCCATCATTTCCAGACGCACGCAGCAGTTCTGAACTGTGCCTTGGTAGTGGAGGCGCAGTTGCAGGACGAGAGACTCCGGGCAGTTCCACCGGCAGTCTCTACCAGTACACCGCAGAGACCCCAGTTCAGAGGAGGATTCTGGAAAGGCCAGCAGCGGCGTCAGCGACCTTTCTAGTAGCAGTCCCAGTGCCCACAGCAGTTCCAGCCGCAGCCACCTAGTCCACCAGGCCAGTTTCTCCTGACGGCCGGGCCGTTTGGGCAGGCTCCGTCAGGGGGAGGCCAGGGTCAGCAGCCTAGTGGCGCATCAGCCACGTGTTTCCAGTGCGGGCAACCGGGGAACTACCGTAGAGACTGTCCTTTGTGAGGAGCACGGGGCGCTATGCCGCAGGGCAGTAGAGGCGGGGGGTCCGGTGCCTGGCAGGGGAGCAGTGGTGGGCGCGGACCAAGGGCTGGACCGAGTCGCTCCAGAGGTGGAGGCGGCCAGCGGAGGTGTGTATTTGCTCTTCCGGAGCGTGACCAGCCGGACACCGTGCAGCTTTACCAGCTACCGCAGCAGTACCAGCAGGCAGCGGCAGAGCCATCCGTGCTCAGAGGTACCTTTCAACTTTCTAGTTCTTTAGTAGACGTGTTCATAGACTCTGGGGCGTCTCATTCCTATGTTGCTAGCATGTGTGTGGCATCGTTAGGATTAGAGACGAGTTGGCTAGGGGTGGCATAGTTAGTAGACTCACTGATCGGCGAGACAGCCAGGGTAGACCGGGTCTGCCGATCTTGTTCTTTGGAGGTTGGAGGGCTCCGTGTCTGTCTAAACCTGCGGGTGCTAGACATGACGGACTTCGATGAGATACTCGGTATGGACTGGTTAGCAGCATACCGAGCTATCATCGACTGTGGTCGTCGGAGGGTGGTCGCTTGGACACCTGACGGGACACAGTTTGTGTTGTTGGGGGATCGGTTCTCAGCCGATTCCTTTGCTTGTGGTGTGGGGAGGCGTGGCAGCGAGCTCTCAGCCTTGTTGGCCAGTCTGTCCCTATTCGGTTCTGAGGGAATGCAGCAGAGCAGTTTTCTCAGGATCGTGTGCGACTACACCGACGTGTTTCCCGAGGTGTTGCCAGGGCTTCCACCGCCCAGAGAGGTCGATTTTTAGATCGACCTAGTACCAGGTACCGCACCGATCTCTCTCCCAGCTTTCAGGATGGCACCAGCAGAATAGAGTGAGTTGAGGACCCAGCTAGACGAGCTGACCAGCAGAGGCTTCATCCGTCCTAGCATGTCTCCCTGGGGGGCGCAGTGTTGTTCGCAAAGAAGAAGGATAGTACCCTTCGACTTTGCATAGACTACAGGCGGCTCAACAGGGTGACGGTGAAGAACAGGTATCCGATGCCGAGGATCGACGACTTGTTTGACCAGCTGCGAGGATCTTCAGTGTTCTCAAAGATCGACCTCCGCACCGGCTACCACCAGTTAAGGGTTCGGGATTGCGACATCCCGAAGACGGCTTTTCGGACTCGGTACAGCCTGCACGAGTTCGTGGTGATGCCGTTTGGGCTGACGAATGCACCAGCAGCGTTCATGGATCTCATACAGAGGATCTTCCGGCCATTCCTAGACCAGTTCGTGGTGGTCTTCGTCGATGACATTCTGATCTACTCTCGGTCAGAGGTGGAGCACGAGCGACACTTGGTAACAGTGTTGCAGCTAGATGGGATTCCTTGGGAGCATCGACTACACGCCAAGGCTTCCAAGTGCGAGTTCTGGCTTGTATAGATGGGATTCCTTGGACATGTGGTTTCGGCAGCAGGCATCTCAGTTGACCCGGCCAAGGTCGAGGTAGTAGTACAGTGGCAGCGACCGAGGAAACTGTTCCAGGTCTGTAGTTTTCTAGGCCTGGCGGGTTACTACATGCGGTTCGTGCGGGACTTCTCCAAAATTGCCGGACCGTTGACCAGACTGATACAGAAGGTCGTAACGTTCGTGTAGGATGATGCTTGTGAGCGAGCCTTCGTGGAGTTGAGGACGAGGTTGACCAGTGCGCCAGTGTTGATCGTCCCCGAGCGAGGCGTTGGTTACAGTGTCTACTGCGACACCAGCGGTAAGGGTTTGGGGTGTGTCCTCATGCAGGAGGGGCACGTAGTTTCCTATGCTTCTTGTCAGCTGAAGAACCATGAGAGGAACTACCCGACTCATGACTTGGAGCAAGTAGCGGTGGTCTTCGCTCTGAAGACCTGGGGCACCAAGATGTACCAGGACCTGCGGCGGCAATTCTGGTGGTGCGGGATGAAGAGGGCAGTGGCGGAGTTCGTATCGCACTGCCTTACCTGTCAGAAGGTTAAGGCAGAGCACCAGCAGACTCTGGGGTTACTTTAGCCACTTCCACTAGCAGAGTGGAAGTGGGAGCACATCGTGATGGACTTTGTGACCGGGTTACCGAGATCTCCTAGGGGGAATAACGCAATTTGGGTCATCGTTGATTGATTGACCAAATCAGTGCACTTCCTTCCTATGCGGATGACAGACTCTATAGACAGGTTGGCCTGTTTGTACGTTAGTGAGGTGGTCAGACTACACGGAGTTTCAGTTTCTATCGTGTCAGACCGTGACCCCAGGTTCACCAGCAGGTTCTGGCGAGGGTTTCAGGAGGTAGTTGGCACACTCCTGACTTTCAGTACGGCATTTCATCCGCAGACCGACGGGCAGTCAGAGCAGACGATCCAGATCTTGGAGGACATGCTGAGAGCATGTGTCCTCAACGCCGGAGGCAGCTGGGAGGAGCACGTTCCCTTGGTAGAGTTCACCTACAATAATAACTACCAGTCTAGTCTTGGAGTAGCACCTTTCGAGGCATTGTACGGTAGGTCGTGCTGTTCTTTAGTGTGCTGGACAGAGGCTGGAGAGGCTTCACTCACCGGTCCAGACATCGTTAGGTGGTCGTCAAAGAGGCTAGTGCAGATCAGGTAGAGTTTGCAGTCGGCGACCGAATGTTCTTGCGAACATCGTCGTACAGAGGTTCTGTCAGGTTTTGCAGAGGTGGCAAGTTGGCGCTGAGATTTCTCTGGCCGTTCTAGATCCTAGAGAGGGTCAGTGAGGTAGCTTACCGCCTGGATCTTCCTCAGCACATGTCAGTTGTGTATCATACTTTCCACGTGTCAATGTTGAGGAAGTATCACCCAGACCCGTCTCATGTCATCAGGGTGGATGACATTGAGCTTGAGGCAGACACGACGCTCGTCGAGCAGCCAGTTCGGGCACTTGACCGGAGGGATCAGGTCTTGCGGGGCAAGACGATTCCCTTGGTCAAGGTACTGTGGAGGCACAGAGGCACCGAGGAGATGACCTGGGAGCGCGAGGCGCGCATACGACAGGAGTTTCCACACATGTTTCCTTCTCTAGGTACCTCTTGTCATGTCTTCTAGTGTAGTTGTTTTGTTGTTTCCGAGCCATACCTTTATCGAATCTCGGGATGAGATTTTCTTTAAGGGTATTAGGATGTGAGGACCTGTCCCTCCATTCCTGGGTCGACCGCTTGGGTCGATCCCGTGGCTCGTTGTGGACCGCAAGGGCAATTTGGTAAATTGCTCCTTGTTGGTTTGTTTCACCCGCGTGGTGCACACACAACTCCAATGTTTGATTTACGTGTTTGTTAGAACCCTAGGCGGGCTTGGGATCGAAAGATCCAAGCTCGGACGCACAGAAGCCTGTTTCTAGGCAGCTGATGGCCAGTTGGCGATCGATTGGACCTGTGTCGGTGGCCGATGTATCCGGATAAGTATGCGAACCAACTTAGCCTGGCCAGTCCGATCGATCGGTCCCTGGAGCGATCGATCGGACTCGAGCCTATAAATAGCCCGCGACCTTCCCCTGTTTTTCCGGTTTGCTCCCGTCTTCTTATTCCCCTCTGTTCTCCCTCCTCCGGCCATCTTTTTGAGTGCTTGAAGGCTCGTTGGACTCGTGGAAACGAGAGGAAGATCCCTGGCTTGCTTGGATGCCATCTTGGTGGTCGTACCACGAGGAATCAGCTGAGGAGTGCGCTTCCGGTAGGTTTCTACCTACTTGAGTTAGTTTAGGGGTTTTCTCTAGATCTAGCTGGTAGATCTAGGTGTTCTTGATGTTTTTGGATGCCTCTTGTTTAGTGTAATTTCTGTTATAAGTTTCATAAGATTTGATTGAGGTTTTAGTAGGATTTAAGCATGTTTAAACTCGGATTTTCCGGTTTCACAATTGTAGGATTTGTCTACGATTTCTTATGAATTTCCTACGGATGGGCTGCGTTGCAGCAATTAAAGGTAGTTAGTGAGATTAGTTATTTTGATTAGTGTTCTCCGGTTAATCTAGCCGTCTGATGTTCCCGGATTTTGGATATGTTGATCCCAGCATATTTATCTATAGGTATCTAAGTTGGATCTCGAATCCGACATCGTTTGGACGCCGGATCGACGAGATCACTTAGCCCCTAATTAGAGGATCTTGTTAGTTTTAATAATATTATATGTGCTGAACATATAATATTATATTTTACTGTTCATCTGAGTTTTCGGGGTTGCTTCCCGTTGCTGGAGTCCGCGGTTGACGGTCACGATACCATTGTAATGCCGGGACCCGCGACGGATTGGTTGACAGCGGTTGGTAGTACCGCTACAACGATCCAATTAGAGTTGTATGTTATCTTTATCATACTGTTGCATGCCTATCTCTTACCTACGTATGATCATAGCATGCATTTCTATTGTGCATTAGATGCATAAGGTTAGGGTCTGGGCGATCGGGCGATTGTCGATCCGAGGCTTTCGGGTAGCTCGGATTTAGCTCTAGGATCGTGGCGGGTAGCAAGGTCTAGGTTGGATTGTAGTATTTTGCCGATCTTGATGATAGGCTTAGATGACTTGAATACATATTTGATCGATGATTTAGAGGTCGTGTCGGTCTCGAGTCAGGTCCTGAGGTGTAGCCGGTGTCCAATTATAACGACTCTTGAGTAGAGGGAGTGCCTACTCAGCAGTGCCATTTCCTGCCAGCAGTGTCGGGTTCCTGCTTGTGAGTCAGCAATGTTGTTTTCCTGCTTACTGAGTGTGACCCATCATGTGACCAGTTCTTCTGGAAGATCATGATCGTGGACCTCAGGGACACGCGGTGAGGTTATGGGGCCCCTGTGTACACCCAGACCTTATTTGGGGGCGACACTGTTGTGTTCCCTCCGTTTCTGTGTGTCGAAGTGTAGAACGCTACTGAGCTTTATGCTCACTTCTACCAGGGCAGGCGTTTGGTGGCGCGGTGGCATCTGACGGTGTTTGAGGAGTGGTGATCCTCTACACCCTTTTTCTTAGTTAGTATCCTACGGGAGTATCTTGTACAAATGTAACCCTTTTGAGGATTTGAATATTGTATTATATTTCTTTTGAGGTTGTTAATCTTAGTTTTTATAAGGGTTCTTATGAATTGTTTAGGGAGATCAGTAGGTTAGAGAGAACCCCTCGCCAAAATCTTCCGCATTAGTTAGGTTCCGGTTCGCGTCGCCCGGCCCGGTTGGGCATTCGCGGGTCGGGGCTCGACAGATGGAGCGCCGAGGTCGATGAACCTTGGGCGTGATGATCCCCTGCGACGGAAGGTGGTGGAGGTTGGAGGCTCTGATGTCAATATATGTTTGATGATAAAACATTGGTTTAATATTTATATCCCTTCATTTGGAAATCATTATGTTCATATTTATATGTTTTTGTACTCGCAGTCAACGTGGTGGTTGATTCACGGATTGACATTGGAGTCTGGCGGTTGATGGATGGATCAACCGCGGAGGTCATTTATGGGTTATAGGCCAATGGTCGATGGACCGGTCGATGTGACGGTCGATGGACCGGTCGATGTGACAGTCGATGGACCGGTCGACCGTGGCCTAGGTGACCTTATGTGTTGAAGCAACGGTCGAACAAGGCATCGACCCTGAAAAGCCTTTCCCCTCCAGAGGCTCACGGACGATGTGACGGTCGATGTGATGGTCGACCATGAAGCTTTAATGTCGATGGGCAGATCGACCGTGGGTCAAGAAGAATGCGACGGACGATGTGGCTGGCGATGCAACGATCGACCGCCAGTCAGGAAACTATCATTAAAGAGCCATTGTAAAAGCAGACTATAGCCGTTGCAAGGCTATTTGGACGGCTTTGGAGCTCAAGTATAAATATGAAAAAATAACAAACTTGTAGCAAGACTGAGGGGATTATTTGTAAATATTGTAACAAGTTTTAGTCGTTCTTCATGAGAACTTAATCTTTGTAAAACTACTTCAAGTGAGAAGTAGAATTTGTGAGAGACATCCAAGAGTGGACTTGGAGGATATCCAACAGTTGTTTGGAGAGATTATAAGGTTGCCAAGCACCCATAAGCTTGGTAGAGAGGTTTCCAAGCACCCGTAAGCTTGGTGGAAATCTTGTAAAAGTTCTTACAAGTAGTGGAACCCCAAGGAGGACCCTTGGGTGAGGTGGACGCAGGCAAGGTTGGCCGAACTACTATAAAAATCTGGTGCAATCTCTCTAACTCTCTCTTATCCTTTAGTTACTTGCTTATTTACATTTCATATTCATTTACAAGCATTGGGTTTTATTAGACTCTTCCTCTCTAAGTTTTTCTTTTATTGATTATTGATGATGATGCATAATGTTATATTTTTACCCCTTAATACTTAGTCTCCTGTGCTTATTTGGTACCTAAATACACTCACTATTCTTATATTTTGATTTAGGATGTAATTGAAGTCCTTAAGTCCAAAAAGAAGCTGAAAAGAGTATATAGATTAAATTTAAAGATTAAACTGTACCTGATCATGAAGAATCAGATGATGTGCTATATATAGTTGGAAAGCTCTTGAAGTCTAGTTTCTGGAGAATTTTACGGTTCATGATTCCAGGTTTCCTAGAGGAAGTTACAACGATTTTAGTACCAATGGCGCAGTCTGGATGGCAAAACAGTAAATACTCTGGAAAGATAGATTGATTTGTCTCCCTAGTAGGATCGATCTGTTTTTACAGCAGACTTGACAGAACGCATATTTTTCATAGGAACACAATAGGATCGATCCTACTATCCATCCTACCTAGTAAGATCGATTCGACACCCCTGGTAGGATCGATCCGACTCGGGCGTAGCCAGAAATTGAAGATTTCGCAAAGGATCGATCCGACACCCATAGAAGGATCGATCCTACTTTCCCAGTGAAGAAATTCAACGGTTCAGATCAAATCCGAGGATGGCGACACTTAAGGCTATAAATAGGACTCTTTCTAGGGTTTGAGGGGGAATTGGCTGGATACTTTTGGCTCCTACTTTCTACTCTTTTATATTTTTCCTAGGTTTTCTCTAACTTTATGGAATCTTTTGGCTCCTACTTTCTACTCTTTTATATTTTTCCTAGGTTTTCTCTAACTTTATGGAATCTTTTGGAGGATTGTTCTTGATGGCCCTGCGTGGCTAAATCTTGATTCTTGGTTAAGGAAACTGAAACCTCGGAATCAATGAAACTGTGAAATCTAATCTATTTTTATTGTTCAATTTATGTTTGAGTATTGGATGTTCTTCTGTGATTAAATATTCATGGTTGTCTTTTTTAATTGCTAGGAAGCCTACTAGTATATTATTCATTGCGATCTACTGCTAGGTTGGATATCAAATCCATAACTGTATGATCCCTCTGATCTGCGAAGCAACTGAGATCTATTGATCTACTGCGTTTCAGAGATTGTTAGATCTTAGGAAGAACATTCGACTAGATTAAATGCAACCGCTTGTGCTTGTGTTGTTTAGCTTCATCGATCTCTCTATTCTTATGGCTGCTACTAGATTAAATCTACAGCGCGTGTATTAGGTTGTTTAGTAGTTAGGGTTGATTAGATCGCTTGTTTTCTAATTAACTATGATTGAGGAGAGATTCGAATTTAATTTGAACGGTGAATATTCATGCTATGAATTGATATATACTTGCATCGATGATCAGTTGTTGGATTCTGATGGTGGATGTTGACTTAGACCAAGGTTTGTTCTCTTGATTCAACTCGTTTCTTCGCTTTAGATTATTTCTTTATTGTTTTCTTCACGCTTAAAACCCCCCATTTTTGTTCACTAAGCACAGACCAGACTAAACACTCTTCGTGGGATCGACTCGTACTCGCACTACTATATATATTTTGAAGAGTATTGGTTTTATTTTTGAGTGTCTACGACGGCATATCAATTATTATTTAAAGGTGCAATAGAACACCCCCCTCTTGGACTTTCAAGATGGGGTGGCGAGGAGAGTTGAAGCTTGGACACCCTTATCGGAAGGTGAGAGGGCGGGACAGAAGAACTTCTTCTGAAGAAGAGAGAGATATGGGCCTTTAGAGTCCTTTAAAACCCGGATTGGGCCGGGCCGGACCAGGTTATTGATCAAGGGACCCTGGTCCGGCCTTGGACCCAAATCAGCCCGGTCCAGCAGGGCCAACACCCGGGCCGGACCGGGCTACGGCCCTGACCTGCACAGGGTCGGGCCATATGGGCTTTTTGGACACCCCTATTTACAATAGACGGGTCAGGTTGTGATAGCATAGACAATTTAGATTGTTTCAAGATAAAGTGGGTATGCAGTCGTCTCATTTTTGTAGAACTCAATTTTGGATATTTCAATCTAATAAATAAGGTTGTTTACCTGTTCACTTAGCATTCTTCGAAATATCATGAAATCATAAATGGTTACCTTATCATGTTATAGTGACCTCATTACCTCTACATTCTTTGAAATATCATGTTTATCGTTAAATATATGCCTTCTTGGGTGGGGTTGGTACTCATGATCTAAATCATGTATGGATTCTTCGTGTATTTTCAAAGTTTCATTGGATTCTCATCTTCGCTTTTTCGATTGTTGATAATTTTTATTTTGGTGATTTTGTTTGCATCATATTTTTTACTCTTTGCACTATACTATTTAAATAATTTCCAAACTATCATTGGACAACCTAAGGAGGTGAAGAATGCGATCAAATCATGGAGCCAGCGGGACAACTTTAACCTCTTTAACTCTAACCCGGCAATCCTACAACACTTGCATAGTTTGTCCCTGCAGGAGGAGGGGTGTTTGTCATTGGACGATGAGAAACGGATGCACTCGTTGGAGAATGAGAATGCCGCCCACCGACCTAACATGATTCCTATGTATGGATTCTTCATGTATTTTCGAAGTTTCACCTGTTTGGTATCCCCAAACACCAAATATCATCATTACTACTTTATCCCCATTTCACCTACCACCACCACTTTACTTTTTTCTATTCCCATTCCTTAACCCCATTTTTTCTAACCCTTTCTAACCCTATCCCCCCTTAACCCCACTTTTTCTAACCCCATACCAAACAGAGTATTTTCATCATATGTTGAAGCTTAGTGGTAACAAGTCAAGGGTGCGGAGATTTTGAATGAGGCTGGTGATGTGGTGTCTTATCAGGATGGTGTTAAAGAGATCTTTCTATCCTATTACCAGCAGCTTGGAGGCCGCCAAATCTTGGGGAAAGACTAATATAGGCCACCCTAGATTGGATTAGTGGAATTGGGAGCAAGATTAGCTAGATTATGATAGGCTTTCATCCCTAAACCATTTTTTAAGCTATATTAAGGTGGTTAATGGATGTAATGTGGTTTTTCTTTCGCTGGAATGTGACTCTATGCCTATTCTTCACCTGTTCAAAGTTTCATCATATTTCATCGATGTTTGATCGAGTTTTGAGGACCTTCCCCCCATATTTCTGAAACTGTTAGGAACGATCGATCACTCCCTTGGCAACGTGACGACATTTTGGCCATTTGCGATGCTCCTTCGATCCCCCTTGATCTGAACTGATGTTATGTCCTTCCTAATCTTTGTCTAATGTCAGCATGCTTAATTGTAGAGGTTTTTGTTGATTTTTATTGGGGTTTATGGCGAGTTTTTTACTGGTAAGTTTCATTCAAGTTAGGGCTTTTATTTCAAATTGATACATGCTACATACCTATACATGTATTATATCTATTAGGCCCTATTGGCCGAGCCTAACATTGGCTTATGGGTGAATCGGGGGAGTCATGCCCCAAGGAATATTTAGTCTAAATGGCCGACTGTGTGCCTTAATTGAATGTGAGTGAATGTTTGGTTTAATTGGCCGAATGTGTGCCATTGATGATTGTTTAATTGAATGCCTAGTTGGATGTCTGATGTGTGCATGGTTTGGCTTATTCCTTCTTGTTGGCTGGTTAACCTCGTGGAGGCGTGTGTGGTTGTTGTGCCCTTGTAGCTCTAATCGCATCTGTGCTTCTTGCTACGCTTAGACCTCTATTGTGTTTATTATCATATTTATCCCTTAACATACTTTGAGCTATGCTTAGCCTAATAAGTTGGTGTGACATAATGTTGCATGATTGTGGTCCTATCTTATGCGCATGATCATTCATGCATTTGGTTGCATTAGAAGCATTAGGAATATGTTGTGGGCGAATGGATGATTCATCTATCCGTGCGACTCGAGTATGCCCGAACTAGTCCTAAGGTCGGGCTTGGGTAGAATATGGTCTAGGATACGATTGTTGATTGATGATGCTATGTTTGGGGATTGCTATGTAGTTGACCTTGAGTTCACTATATTTGAGGTTTAGTTGGCATGTTAAAACTTCCAATTCCGATGACCTTCGTGGGAGCTTCATCCCGGTTGTCGTTTCTATTTATAAATTCCCTCTTGGGTGTGGTGGTTAGGAAGAGGTCGGGAGCCTTTTGGTGTTTTAGTGTTTCTATCCCACACGGCTGAAGATGAGGGGCTGCGTGATATGAAAGCATATGTATCCCGACCATGGAGAAGTCCTACGCCCTTATTATACCTTTCTTTCTGTGTGATGTAGAGTAGATCTCTACTGAGTTTTGTTGCTCACCCTACCCGGGCTGTGTTTGTAGGCACATGCGCAACTTTCCCTTTTCCAAGTGGTAACGACTTTGGAGGTGATTTTTCTTCTGGTGGTGTGTGAGTTCGAGGAGTCGTCAACAAATATTATCTTCCTTTGCCTTATTTATCGTTTTTGAGACTTGAGGACTTATTTATGTATTTGAGAACACATTGTATAACTCTTTTTTGGTGGTTAATGAGAAAGGGTAGTTTCTTTAAATTCTGTATTTAAGGGTCGTAATAGTTTGATGATAACTTTAATTCCTTATCTTTAAATTGTTCAAATTTTTTGTGAATTTGGATTTGCAATTGTGCACCACATGTTGGATTATAGTATTACTTGGCTCATGCCCCAATTTGAATGAGTTTTCTGGGTCGGGGTGTGACAGCTGGGGCATGGAGATATCTCGATGTTCCACTTAACTCTACTCAACTTCATAAGGCTGATTTTAATTTTGTAGTGGAGGTGGTATAGGAGAAGCTACTAAATGGTTCGGTGTCCCATTTGGCTGGTGCATGGCGGACTGTCTTGTCCCAGTCAGTGTTGCAGGCGGTCCCTGTTTTTCATATGATACCTTGACCTCTTACATTGGGCATTCTGAAGAAGATTGATAGGCTCATCCGAGGTTTCCTATGGAGTGGCTTGAGAGGTGGTACTTCTGTGGTTGCATGGGACAAAGTTTGTCATCATAAGTCGATGAGGGCTTGGGTTTGAAGAATCTCTAGTGTTGGCAGGACGTGATGAGAATGAAACATGCATCGGCACTATTGGATGGCCTGTTGTAATGCTTGGACTATGGTTGTGCGTGGAAAGTATGGGTGGGAGGGTCTACTGCCACTCTCCAAGCCATCTAGTAGAGTAGTTACCTTTGGAAGTCAACCTGCAGAGCGGCAAGATCACTGAACCAAGGATTGAGTTGGGTGCCCTGCACTGGTAGTAGGCTGCGGGTGTTGGAGAACTGATGGATGGGGGACTCGTCCTTTCTACGCCGGCCTTGCCTTGTGGTTGTGGATGATGGTTTGGATGATCTAAGATTTGGTGAGTTCTTAGATGCGGATGGCAGCTGATTGAGGGAACAATTACTGGATTTTTTCTCACCGGAGCTTACGGATCAGGTTTGCTTGACCGCTGTTGATACCCAGGTGACAGAGGAGCGGTATCGTTGGAATGCAATTGGGGAGATCACGACCGCCTCCTGTTACAAATACTTGGAGTCGGTCAACACCGTGGAATCGAGCCTGACAGATTTGCAGCGATGGTGGTGGCGCATTTGGCAAGCTCCGGCTGGAGCGCGGGTGAGGTTATTTCTCTGGAGGTTGGCGCGATCGAAGCTTCTGTTTCTACAGTCACTATGGGTTGTTGGTATGGCATGTGAAAAGGTGTGCCCTCGCTGCTCCGGGGCGGACGAAACACAGGTGCACATCTTTTTTAAATGCGAGTTTGCTATGTAAACCTGGCCATTGGTGCTTCGGAATAGGAACTTTGTGGACTTGGCATTGTGGGGCTATGAGCGGTGCTTCCAGTAACTAGTAAGAAGTATGAAGGATGTAGACTTGTAGAGGGTGAAGTCCGTGGTGGCGTACACTTTGTGGTACTTGTGAAAATCGTGTTGTATTCCGATGTATGAGCATGACCTGGATCAGGTACAGGAAATTAGTCATTGGATTTGTTGCATGCTGAGAGAGTTTATGTTGGCACATGGCATAGAACCAACAAGGGGAGAGTCTGCTCCATGATGTTGGACTGGTATTCATGTGCTGGAGGATGCCTTTGTTGGTGCGGATCGTGTTTGTGCGGGGTTGGGTGATGTGTGTGTTTGTGTGGGTCGGCATTCAGGGTGGAGTTCTATGCTGAGGACGTAGTTCTATTGGGTGAACTAGGAGTAGTTAAATTGGCGATGCAGGAGGTTTTCCAGCATGGAGCATCTTCTTTGTTGGTAGAAAGTGATTCGATGGCCATCGTGAGTCTGGTGAATGGTCGGTTCCCAAATTTGGGTGGTGTGCTTCCCCTGTTGCAGGAGATTTGGGGACTAGTGGGTAGATTGAAAGACTTTAAGATTCTGTTCATCCATCGTGAAGACAATCCGAGAGCAAATGTCACACCCTGACCCAGAAAACCTATCCAAATCGGGGCATGAACCAAATAACCAAAGGAGAACTAAGAACCCAGTCAAATAGACAGAAAAATTACTCGACGAAACTTAGCCAATGCCACTGCATCAAGGAAGCAAACCAGCAAACACCTAGCATGCTATAAGGAATCATGTCTAGATTCCATTAATGTTGGCAATTTTTGTTGATTTAATCTTTAAATTAGCTAAATTGGTTGTATGGTTCATACAAGACTAATTCAAGGTCAAGTTGGATCAAGTGGGAACAAATTGGCTCAAGACAGGTCAAGGCGAATCAGGTTTAATCGGGATCAAATTGGCTCAAGGGAATCTGATGGCTAAGGATAATGACTTAGCTCTCATATAGAGAGGCTTGGGGGGATTGAACGTGAGTCAGGACTTTAGAGAGGCGGAAGAAACAGAGAGAAGAGGAGAGAGAGCTGTGGAAGAATAGAGAGAGAAGCAGAGAGAGATCTGGGAGGAAGAAAAAGAAACAGAGAGAAGAGTAGAGAGGCGGCTGTGAGAAAGAAAGAGAGAGAGAAGAGGAGAGAGGTGTGATGAATAAATTTTATATCTCGCAAGTATACGAATTAGTGTGGTCAGTATAGCAGCAAGATGAGTATAGTACCCACAGAGATTTGTAAAGATTATTAGAGTAAAACGCTAAAGAACAGAGAACAACGAAAATAAGGAAGATAAAGGAAGAAATATGAAGTATTGAGAATAGAAGATTTAATAACGAAATAAGAAAGCGATAGAAATATAATGGATGCAAACTAAGGTTCCGATTTCACCATAACATCCTCATTCTATGCATTGAATCAACAAAATCTCAATTTCATTCCAAGGGCTCGTTCTTCCGGTATGATGATCCATTCGGCCGCAGTCTTCACCAAGTACCCTCAATTAACCCTTGCTAATGTACTCATAACAAAGTGTTAATCAAGAATCCATTAAGCTCTGAAGAACAATTATGAACCAAGAGTTGTCTTGGCTTGAACCTGGCCTTAACATAAACTCATGCATTCATATATCGTGCAAAAATAGGGAATGAACCCTCGCCTAATCTCGCATAAAACAATGTACAATACTTCTAGTGGCCAAGTAAAAGTATGAAGATCACAATTATAATAATGAATGCAACAAGGAATATAAATTGATTAAAACATTAATTCAATAACATAGAATGACTCAGTTATGGCTACATCGGTTCCTTAACAAAGGGATTAGCCACTCATGTTGATCATAAAACCAACCAAGATATTCATAAGAAAGATAAGAAAGAAAAACCCTAGATCTTCGTGTGGTCTTCTCCCCTCTTTCCGACATTTAAAAACTCATCCAATAGTGCTAGCCGACCCCCCTTGGTATGTCCTAGACAACCTCCTTAAATATGGGTATGAAACCCTAGCTTTTATTTCAGCCTCTGGATTTAATCTGATACGTTCATTTTCATGTCGTCCAACAAGAGATCAATCTTCTTAAGGATAAAGATCGATCTTTTTTCTTTTCTCAATTTTCGTAACTTGGTTCGCCCCGACTAATATCGATCTTCTTTCTCCATAGACTGGGTCACTTCCAGATCGCCCGGGTTTAGATCAATCTTTTTATAATTGGTCCTTCGTCAACTCTCTGTCAGCGTTTGAGCACAAAAATAGATCGATCTTCTTTGGCATCAGATAGATCTTCTTCTTCCGTAGCTGCTTGCTCCTGCACCTCTCATACTAACAATGGCATATCTTCTTCTAGGAAACTCCAAATCACGAACCGTAAAAACTCTCGGAAACTAGACTTCCAAAGCTTTCCAACCATGTATGAAATATCATCTGGTTCGTTCCGATTAGGGATAGATTTGTTGTTGAATATCACCTATCTTTGCTTCTTTAGCTCCACTTTCCTGCATATTCCAAATAACTTTGTGAAGCAACATATAAGTATGAAAAATACAGTAATTAAACTAGTTATAAGCCTATTCAGAGTGCACTTTCATGCACTCATCACACCCCCCAATCAGCTTATTGCTAGTCTCTAGCAATTCACAACGCATAAAATTATAATTGAGCACACCAACGGTCCAAGGTTGTAGACATGCATAATAAGAGTTCTACTTTACCAGGTCAATCATGTTCTATATAGCACCGAGCATGAAAACTTCTTATCCTCATACACATGCTACTAACACATGAAATTAACTTCTACACTTCAAAAATGCTAATCACTATCCAAACGAACACAAGTGACGTGACAAGTAAAGGTTACATACAGAAGCGACTTCTACCCACCATTAGTCTAAACAGACCACTATCTTCTGGACCAATCATCCAACCCTCGCATTTAAACTACAGCATGCTTTTTCTTTTCTTTTCTTTTTTAACTATCAGACACTTTGCCTTTTTACACGAGCACTCTCACACCCCGACCCAGAAACCCATCCAGGATGGGGCATGATGGTTCCTATCACTATTCATCTCCAACTGGCGCGATATAAAGCAGAAAAGACTGATAAATTTAAACGATTATATTCCAGAGGTGAAACAGAAATTCAATTCATATAGACATCAAGATGTACTGTTTAAACATCTGATTACAATTTCTTATCAAACTCCTCCAAAGAAAAAGATATTATACAATAATCCAAAAAGATCCTCGAAGATGTTTATAGTATACAAAATTGCCAAAGTACAACAATCGTCCTCCAGCAACCTCAAGCACCTCTGGATGTAGTCGCACCTCCAAAAGCTGATCTCGTCGGCTCTACTGCTGAAGAACTGGCGCCTGCACCTGCAAATGCAGCCCGGGTAGGAGTGAGCGATAAGCTCAGTAGGGTTCTACTCTACGGCACACTGAAAGGAGGAAAATAACAACAGTGTTGTTTCCCCGCTCAAGCCTAAGGAATGCCACAGGGTCCCACAACCCCTGTCGATTCCCAAGGGCTCCTGTTACGAAACCTCTCTCCTGAACATGTTACCATGAGGCCAAGGAACAGTAATATGCAGGATCACCCTTACCCAAGCAGGAATACCATGCCTTGGGGAACCACGTCGGGAACGCATCGACAACCATCCTTAGCACTTAGCCTTGGAAAGACAACACGACCTCTAAACCTCAAACATTGATCAGAGTCAACTATAACACATCCTCGATAACATGAGATTCTGATTAAACAATCACGCCCTAATCCTGACTACCCAGCCGCGGTCCTAAGGCTAGATTCGAGCTACCCGAGAGCCTCGGATCAGTGACCAACCCATCGCCCGCCTAACCTCATATGCCTCTAATGCAAACACGATGCATGCAATGCTCAGGCACAGACAACGATATATAGTCATGCAACAACATGGCAATAATCATACAGGGCTAGGCATAGCCTATAGCTAGCCAAAGGGGTGAGCATAGCAAAGGCCTCACATACAGATAGTCTATACTAACCAAACAATGATTAGAGCCAAATGGTAAACACAGATATACAATAGTCCTCAGTGCTCTCTTACACCTGACAGACTAAGGTTCCACAGTTACCCCGCAGGTAACTGGCCAACATTTATACAATAGCCCTCGACACACGCCGGCATCAGGTTAAGGTTCTACAATTCCACATTAGCTAGCACTCATAGCTAGCTAATGGCTAAGGAAAGTAATAAGCATTTAAACTACTAACAATCAAGTATTTAAATGCGAGACAACAAGTGAATTCGCCAAAGAGATAAGCACGCGGTTCGATTCTCAATCTCGATAGAAATCCCTCAAAAATCCCGTGAAAGCGACGTGTATGCTTCCTAACATGATTGGATATCTATCATGGATGAAAACCAATCAAAGGAAACCAGCAAACACAGCTTAGTGGCCCATGGTCGATCCGACGGTCGACCGTGAGGCCACGGTCGATGCCACAGTCGATCCGACGGTCGACCGTGGGGCTAATCGAGGGAAAAACATAAGGGCCACGGTCGATCGGTGCATCGACCGTGGGAGACCCAAAACGAGACAGAGTCTCACGGACGATGCGACGGTCGATCTGACGATCGACCGTGAGGCGGAATGAAAAAGGAAAAGGAACCACGGTCGATCGGGGCATCGACCGTGGGAGGCCAAAAATGCGACAGAGCCCGACGGTCGATATGACGGTCGATCCGTCAGGCCTGAAAGAAGCGTATTAACGCTTGACGGTCGATCCACCGATCGACCATCAGCCCCATGGCACAGTTTCTCAGAACAGAGCCGGAAATCTAATTTCTTGGATTTGAATGATCAAATCAAGTTGGAAGTTGATGAAACTTTGCAGGCATGTCTAAAAGATGATGGGGAAGCTAATGGTATGATTAAAACACGATTTTGATGGTTAAATCTCAAACCTAGGTCTCAATGATCGAAAACCAACAAAACGGCGATAATACGGAAATCATCCGATAAAATACGAAAACCAAGTTATAGGGCTACTCTACACAAGCCATAATACACATGCTACAAGTTACACAATATTATAACATGTAATCCTATAGCAAAAATACAATAAACCTATCCTAGGAGAACCCGATCATAAGATCGAGGTAGAAACACCTACTTGAACAAGCAAGGAAGCTCCTCCACGCATACGCCAAGTCCGATCGCCGAAATCCACTCCTCGAAAGCCACGCTTCAAAGCCCTAGCACAGCCGGTTGGAGAGAGAGAAAGAGAACGGCATGAGAAGAAGAAAGAAAGAGAAGAGGGAGAAAGGAGGAGAGCTTAAATAGAAAGCTGGAATCGATCACAGCCGTCCGATTCAATCTCTCCTGATTGAGCTCCGATCTTCCGATCGGAAGCGCCCTTATGGTTCTAATCAAACACATACATCAATCCAAGGCCGTGTGTGAAACGCGGGTGTGAAACTGACCACCAGAGAGCATATTACCAAAATGCCACTGGGGTCAAAAACCGCGATGCGATCAACCGATCGCATCCCAAGGCCAACCGAGCTAAACCACAAACCCAGACCCTCGACCTAACGCGGTCGGACCGGGTTCGAGGTACGGGTCCTCACAAGCACTCTGCGCTTCTTGAGACGCAGAGACCCGATTACTTAGCAAAATACTTAATAGTTTTGTTTTTTTTAGCCATCAGTGGTTCTACCTTTTTACGCGAGCTCCCCGCTTCCTGAGGCAAGAACACCCGGTTACTTAGTAGATCACTTAATAGTCGCTTAGGCACAGCTTGTTAAAGCTCCAGAATGTTTTTTTTTCTCGGTGCAATACTCAACATACTAGCTAAAGTTGAAATTATGGTCAGATTACAATAGCATGCTCATTCCTCTGGTGAGTATTGGTCAATCCATGTGCAAGCAACATGTATAATAAGCATAAACATTTCAGCTCATTTACAATTTAACACTATTAAACTCACAAGATAGTATGAATAGGGTCATGAATGTCTACACCCCCAACCTGAAATGAACATTGTCCTCAATGTGTGCATCCTAATTAATAACATATGTAGGAGGTGGCTATCCAAAAAAAAAATTCATGCAAAGGAAATATAAGATAATTTAAATAAGAAAGAGGCCACCTGATAGAATAAGCGCACATCTCCTCAAGGATCATCAGGGTGGTTGAAAACCTAAAAAAAAAACAAAAGAGAAAACATAAAACTGAAACTTAAAAACAGGTTACCTTGGTGGGTTGCCTCCCACCAAGCGCTTTATTTAATGTCTAAGCAAGACGTACTGCAAAGCCTAAGGTTCAACCAGGTTTGTATGGTTGTAATGCTTCAAGGGGTGTCAAGACCTCCTTTGCTCTCTCATAACTGTATAAGTCATCTTCCACCATCGTCAAATATGCTTTCAATGTAGTCTTCACTTATTCTTGCCTAAATGAAGAACAGTAACTATGTTGGCTTGCTCAGGTTGGCTTAGAAATTTGCCTAGAGTATGGGCTCGAACAGCATTTGCCAGCTGTCCTACTTGAACTTCCAACTTCCCAATGGATGCTGCCATATTCTTTAGTGTTGTTTCATGTTGAACAATATCCGAAGCTTGTCGTTCCATCCTCGAGTCTATTTTCTGCATAAAAGCTAACATAGTCGTTTCCAAAGACGACTCAACCAGTTTTGCTTGTGTGGAGATCATCGCGTCCATCTTCTTATTGAGGGTTGTGATCTGCCTTGTCATGCCATCATTCTGGTTCAGCTCGTAGATGTCTCTCGCCTTATTCCTCGTGTCTCTCTACTGCGAGTTGGATCCTAGCATCTCATAAATTTCATACGTGTCTGGTGGTGTCTTTCTGAACATCGCTCCACCTGCAGCATTATCTCAATCGGTTTTGCTTGTGTGGACATCATGGCGTCCATCTTCTTGTTGAGGGCTGCGATCTGCCTTGCCATGTCATTATTCTGGTTAAGCTCATAGATGCCTCTCGCCTTATTCCTCGTGTCTCTCTGTTGCGAGTTGTGATAAGACGTGAAAAGTACACAAATCACCCTTTTAATGATGTCTTGTTAGTCTCCGAGCAATTCTATTTTGATAATCTATGATGTATTTCAGGTATAAGAGCCTTCAATGAAGATTAGATCATGTTTGGTGCTAAAACGAACAAATAAAGAACCAGTGAAGTCAAAGAAGCAAATGTGGGCCATCTTTGACATCAAAACTGTACTTGTTCAGGAAGAACCAAATTATGCACCATATATGGTTGGAAAGCTCTGGAAGTCTAGTTTCTGGAGAATTTTACGGTTTGTGATTTCGAGTTTCTTAAAAGAAGTTACAACATTTTTAATACCAATGGCGCAGTCTGATGGCAAGAGCGTGAATACGCAGAACAAAGGATGGATCCTTTCCTCCTTGAATGATCGATCTTTGCACTGTAGCAGAGACGACAGAGAGTCATATTTCACATGATCGATCCTTCCCTTGTGTAGGATTGATCCTACTCGGGCGCAGCCAATGTTTTGGGTTCAAAGGATCGATCTTTACCCCTAAAGGATCGATCCTTTAATATCTGTTAAGCAAAATCAAAGGCCCAGATCTAATCCGAGTTAAGGGTGATACCTAGGCTATAAATAAGCATCTTTTAGGGTTTTTGGGGGCTCTTCCTTGGCCCTTTGGTTGAGCCATCTTGGTCTTTTTTTCTTCTTTTGTTTTACATAAGTTAGGTAAGATCTTTGGGGGAAGATCCATGGATGGAGCGTGGCGACAACCTTCATCAACGGATCTCCTTCCTAAAGATGAGTAGCTAAAATTTTACCAAGGGATTCTTATGATGTAACTAAGGTTTCTATTAGGATTTCTAAGATTTAGAGCTGGTATAACCTTCATGAATGGTTTGTATGGATTGATCTTAATTTCGTTATGAACTTAGTGTTGATTTTATTTATGGATGAATGATTTGTTCCTTTATGCCCAAGATCTAGGTCTTGAACATGTTAAGGCTTGAGATTAGAGATTCTCACAAAAACATCCATGCTAGAACTATGGATGGGAGGATTTTCTTCTCGGGATTAAGAGTCTTGTGATGCTAAAATCATTAAACATAATGCTAGAACCATTATGACCAACTCTTAATCCGTTATTCATCTTAATTCAAGATTAGGGATTTCGTAAGTGCTAGTACCACTACGCTAGTGCTAGAACCACTAGGTTAACTGTTAATCATTGATACATTCTATTTGGCGACCACAAGGTGCTAGAACCATCTTGATCTTACACCTGAATTCATATTATATTATTTTCTTGCGATGAATTCATCCTAATCAGAGGATTCATTAGCAGTGAACGTAACTAATGATTCGGACACTGAATTTTAGATAACTAATTGTGCCGACAAGGAATCCGAACCAGAACTTGTTGAGTGATAGGGAGAACTAGCCATTCACCTATCAACCATTAGGAAAACCATTCAAATTAGTTAGCTAGTTTTATTCTTAGGAAGACCTGGTAGAATCCTGGTTATTGATTAAGAATTCCCTGGTACCTTTTCTCGTATTTATTAATTATTTAGTATAAACTTAGTCTAATTTCAATTCTGAATCTTTTCCCAACTTATTGGTAGGAATACTTAGATTGAGTTTATTAGTTTAATTATTTTCCTACACATTCCCTGTAGATTCGACTCGGACTCATTGCTCACTACCCCTAAAGTAGTTAGTTAGTAGTTTGATTATAAATTTGTAATTTTGATCGGGCGCGTTAAGCCGCGACACTTTTCAAGTTCTGTCAAGTTGGATGCTAGCATCTCATAAATTTCAAATGCCTCTGGTGGTGTCTTTTTGAACATCGCTCCACCTGCAGCATTATATGCCATAGTCTGACAAGAAAGATTTAGTTCATCATAAAAATATTGCATCTGATTTTCTAAAGAGTAATTATGAAGGGTATCGTACCCACATAGATTGTAAAGATTACAAGACGAGTATCGTACCCACAGAGATTTGTAAAGATTAGTAGAGTAAAACGCTAAAGAACAGAGAAGAAAGAAAAGAAGGAAGGTAAAGGAAGAAATAAAAAGTACCGAAAATAGAAGATCTAATAACAAAATAAGAAAATGATGGAAATCTTATGGATGAAGACTAAGGTTCCGATTTCACCATAACATCCTCATTCTATGCATTCAATCAACAAAATCTCAGTTTAATCCAAGGGTTTGTTCTTCCGGTATGATGATCCGTTCGATCACAGTCTTCACCAAGTACCCTCAAATAACCTTAGCTAATGAACCCTTAACTAAGTGTTAATCAAGAATCCATTAAGCTCGGAAGAACAATTATGAACCAATAATTGTCTGAGCTTGAACCCGGCTTTGACATAAACTCATTCATTCATAGATCTTGCATGATTAGGGAATGAACCCTCCCCCAATCTCACATAAAACAATCTACAATACTTCTATTAGTCAGATAAAGGTATTTAAAATTTCAGTTATAATAATGAATGAAACAAGAAATATAAACTGATTAAATAACCATGATTCAAAAACATAGAATGATTCTGTTAGGCTACATCGGTACCTTAGAAAAGAAACTAGCCACTCATGTTCATTCTGAAGACGACAAAAGTGTTCAACGAAAAATAAAGAAAGAAAGACGAAGAAAACAAAACCCTAACGCGGCTTTCTCTCCTCCAGATGCTCCAGAAATGTCCTCCAAAAAGATCCCCTTTTGATAACCCAAAGTATCATATTTATAAGCTTAAACTCGGGCTAGATCCAGATCGGTTATATGCTCGCGGCTGATCTGGCGGTCGACCGTGAGACATGACGGTCGACCGTCAACTGTACAAATTAATTTGGAAGAGCGACGGTCGATCATCGCATTGACCCTGAAAAGTGTTTTTCTTGACTGACGCTGACGGTCGATACCACAGTCGATGCGACGGTCGATCTCGCGGATGATGCGACGGAAGACCCTCAGTATTTATTGAACACTGCGCACGGGTACCAAAAATGCTGTAACTTTCTCTAGGAAACTTGGAATCACGAACCATAAAATTATCCAAAAACTAGACTTCAAGAACTTTCTAATGGTGTATGAAACATCATCTGGTTAGTCTTGAGAAGATATAATTTAATCTTCTAAGTTGACTCATGTAATCTTTTCAGCTTCATTTAGATCCAATTTACTGCATTTTCCACTCAACTATGTGAAGCACATATACGTGTAAAAATAGTATTAAAGAGGTTGATTAAAGCTGAAGAATTGAACAATTAAGATAGTTATAAGACTGTTTAGAGTGCACTTTCATGCACTCATCAAGGAGTCGAAAAAGCATTGGGCATCCGGATCCGGGACCGGACGGGGTTAGGGGAGGCCGTCGATGGCGGTGTATAGCGGTGACGTCGACGGATCTGAGAGGGTTGAGGAGCTCTGACGGAGATTTTGGCGAGGAGGACTACGGGCGGTGACGAGACGTTGTCAGGTGCCGTCGGAAGGGAAGGAGACTTTGGGTGGTGCCGGTTCCTGAGGTGATGGAGGAACGAGCAACGGCGGCTGAGCTCGGGGTCGAGGTCGCTAGTGATGGGGAGGGGCATCGTCGTTGTAGGGGCAAACCTCGGGAAGGAGGAGTGGAGGACGGTCGAGGGATGTAGATCGGCGAGTTCCCGATGATGTAGGGGGTTCGCCGGCATTAATGGTGGGCTGATACGAGCGGTCTACTCATAATCCTCTCGTATCGGGTCTCTACTGCTGCAATTGATCAGAATTGGCCTGATCGGACTTGATTGAGTCCAATTGGCTGAATCTGGCTTGAGTTGGTTCAAATCTGGCTGAGCCAAATTAAGATAGGACTTGGCTGGGTCAAGTCTGATTGGTTGATTGACTCAAGGAATTGAATCTGGCTCGGATTGGGCTAAGTGGCTTGGCTGAACCGGCTAGAATTGAGTTAAGTGGCTGAGTCAATTTGGGCAATCAAGGTCTAGGGAGATCCGACGACTGAGGGGTTGCCGGAGTGGACCGCCGGCGTAGGGGCGGCGGCGGCAGTCGGGATATTGGTAGGAAGGGTCACGAGGTGATGGGGAAGAGATCCAACGGCTCGGATATGGGAGGTAGGTGGCGGATCGGTCGGATCTAGGAAGTCGACGGTGGAGACGATGACGGGGAGCTCGGCGGGGCTTGGGACGTCGGGAAGATGGTCGGGAGTGATCGACGATGGATTTAGGGTGGTTTGGGGGGTGAGATCGGGGTCGGACACGGACGGCGAACGGCGGCTGTGAGGTTGGCGTTGCCGGAGAAGACGCCGGAGGAGACGACGGAGGCGGAGGAGGAGCTGGACGGAGTCGTGGTTCCAAGGGGAGGTCGATGGAGGTCTTGGATGGCGACGGGGGCGGCCGGAGAGGCTGGGGAAAGGATGCCGGCGGTGAAGCTAGGGTTAGGGCATGGGAGAGGAGAGAGGAAGACGATGAACAGTGATGACGTGGCGCTGAGAGAAAGTCCGTGGAGGCGGTGCCGGCTGCGTAAAAGATGACTGACGGGGAAGAAGGTGGATCTATGGTGGATTTTTTGGTGGAATCTACATTACCTCTACTCCTATGATATTCTATCAACTATTCTTAACTCCTAATAATTCTCTTCATCATTCACCCCCCCTAATACAAACTACTGAGGTCCTTTTATAGAGACCTTGACAGAGTCCTAATCCAACTAGAAAACCCCATTGCTCAATAAGCAAGTAATAAGGCTTTCAGACTCAACTCAACTTCCTAACTCAAATGGACTCTTAATTAATTCCTAACAATCAAATATCAACTAGGACTCAATTAAATATAAAAGAATAATGATAAATCCTAATTAAATACTCTAGTTTGAACTATGGAAGTCCAAGTCAAATTAGGAAAGAGGTTGAACCAGTTTGGTTCCTCTTATGGGTTCGGGTCCAGTTGGTTGAGTCGGATTGACTCGTATCATGGGCTCGCGTGAGTTGGAGTAAGAGGATGGAGGCCGCTGTGGATGGCAATGGCGAGAAGAGCCAGCTGCTTGAGATGAGCTCGGGAGCGAGGAGGATGGAGGGAGGCAGTGCCCCGTGGGAAGGTAGATCGGAGAGGGAGAGGGCTTCTGCGTTCCGGTGAGAGGGGGCTTGGAAAGACGGGCGGCTGGTGAGAGGGTCGGGAGAGAACGGAGGACGAGGAGGAGAGGAAGAGAGGGGCAGAAGGCGAGATGGTTGGGAGAGGAGAATGGAGAAGGAGAAGGGGAGGCGAGAGGAAGATGGGCGGCGGGTGAGATGGTTGGGAGAGGAGAACGTAGAAGGCGGAGGGGAGGCGAGAGGAAGAGGGGCGACGCGGTAGGAGGAGAGGAAGAGAGGGTAAGGGTGATTAGGGTTTTGTTTTTTCTTTTAAACGGGTAAACGGGTTGACCCGTCTAACCCGCGGATCAACCTGACCCGACCTGTTTATTCATGGATCATAAACGGGTTTATACCAAATCCATTTATCTTGGGTCGAATCGGGTTAGATTCACTGGTCATGACCCGGATTGCCACCCCTATTTAGGGACCCTTGGCTGTAACCGTGAGAGGGATTGGTGAGATGAGAGCTTTGATATTTTTGGACTCTAGCAAGGGTTGGGGTGCTTACATAGGAGAGGAAATAAATATTGTGAGAGACAATATTGTGGAGCATGATCGGCGGATCTAAAAGGCATAGCAAAGGGTGTTCGTAAGATCGAGTGAGCCGACGAATACAAATGTGTGGAAGCAATCAATCAAGAAAAGAAGAGTTGCGGACCGTGATTCGAGGATTCGAGCAAGTGTAAGGATGACAGTGTCATTTCAATGGAAAGGAATTGCCAACCAAGACCAATCACCCAAAGACTATACCAATTCACGGATCTTGCAGGCATGGTTGTCATTTCTCACAATCGAAGCATCAACTGGGAAGGACACTGCGACTTCCTCCCGTCGACAGCCGGTTCTCAACCTTAGCAAAGCCCCTAGCCATCAACTTCCCCAGTTGATTGGGTGATCAACAGGGCAAAGTAAGCCTTCGGAAAGGATCCAAACAATCACTAAGAGGTCTGCCTAAGCTCGAAAGGGAGCTGGGGAGGAAACCTCCGGTGTCCAGCAGACAAGGAACAGGGGAAACCTCGCCATTGAGGCATAACAAGGACTAGAGGGGACAAATAATCCAAGAGAAGAGAACCTAGAGAACAGAGGAAGGTTGGAGGAGGATCTCAAGTATCCCCCCAATCAAGAACAGAGGAGAAGAAAACCTAAAAAACCCCTAGCTCTAATCCATTGCAACACAAGAGAAGGAAACCGCATCACTTGAGACCTTAGGCTAGTAGGCCCCCCGGCAAAGCTGCGAAGAGAGGAGAGCATTCATCGAAAGCCATGGAAAACAGAGCATAAGAGGGAATCCCAAGTTAGCAGCCACAAAATCCGTAGCAGAGCACGAAAATCCTAGGCTAATAATGCATTAAACCAAACCCTAGATACCTAACCAAGGGTTAGGGAAGGAATCCCTACCTCTGGGCTTAGTTCTCCCTCGAGAAGCCTCATAGTGTCAACGCTCCCTCGACAGCTGTGACGTGGTCTTCAAGTGTCGCTCAAGTCTCTCATCAACACGTGAGTAAATGTGATGCCGTCGACGAATGCTACCATGAACTGATCTGGGTACGGCATGAAGATCCTCTACATCATGTCCACGAATGCCGCGTGCGCGTCTGTCAGTCCTAAGAGCACGACCACAAACTCATACAACACATATCTGATGTATTTGAGGACAGAATTATGTAATCCCTAAATTCATGTATTTGAGAAAGTTTATAATATTCATTATTATGAATTCAAAGTTTACAATAGTTAGCTATTTACATCATTGTCATTTGTATAATTGTTTAAATTTATTAGTAGTTGTACTATGGTGCGTCAATTTGAAAATGTTGAATAGGTTTAGGTGGCTCACGTCTCGACCTGGATGAGTTTTCTGCGTCGGAATGTGAGTGGATTTTGTTGCAAGAGAAGTACGTTGTTTGGCGTCCTTTCTTGATGGGCCTTCTCTTGTTGGGGCTGACCCAGTGGTAAGTGCAAATAAATAATTGGTTGTAACCGTTTAGCTAATTTCGGGCTCAATTTTTCAAAAATATTTTTTCCAAACCATCCTGATTTATTGTTCTCAAACTAGTGGTGGTGGTGGTGGTGGTGGTGGTGGTGACGGAGGTGGCCAACAATGGTGGTGATTGTGCAAATGATGGTTGGGGTAGCCGTGCAGAGAGGGTTGAGGTGGTGGTGTTGGTACTGGTCATGGTGATAATGGTGGCTGGTGTGGCTGTGGTGTTTGTCGTGGCGATAGATTGTGGTGTAGTTGTGGTGGGGATGATGACAGTGGTTCAGAGGATGGATGGTGGTTGTGGTGGGTGTGATGGTGATGGAGGCAGCGACTGCGGGTGATGACGGTGGCGGAGCGGCTAGCAGGGGGAAGTCGTCGTGGAGAAGGTAGTCATATGAGACGGTGGTAAAGGTATTGTTTATATAGAGAAATGAATGGAGTACATGCCACGTAGGCATGTGCATCATACATGGTCACTTTCAATGCTCCGGATCCACTCACATCTGCTGGTCTCCATCACGTAAAGTCAATAATACATGGTCACGTAAGACATGTGCAGTTTCAATCATGTACATAAATGTTTTTTCTTTCGTATTTTATGTTAAAGATGTGATGTTAGAGATGATATCGATGTGAGATGATGGTAATTGTATTTTAGATATTTAATGTTAGGATGTGATGTAGTAAAAATAATGATGTATATAAAATTTCTCTTTTTAACCCTTGCTTTCAATAGAGAAAGGAAATAAAATTTGCCAAACTCGTACCTCGAGCAGTGTTCAAACGTTAAAGTTGAGCCATTGGGCAATTAGTGAAATATTCCGAAAACCTGGCGACAAATTTAAGATATAGGCTCAAGTGACATTTTTAAGTCTTGCTAGAGAATATTCTAAACAGCATTAATTGTTAATAAGAGATGACCCAGATATTTTTCACGAAAATAACTGCACCTCTCCATTATTAATTCAAAAACTAACTTAAAATCAAATAAAGAACTATTTTTAGATTTTTTTTTTCTAAATCAACCAAGATCCAGAAAAGATAACTCCACATCAAAATAATTGCTCTAAGTGATATAGATATTTAGAGCTTGCTAAGAGAATTCTAATCCTGACAAGTGAAGAGCCCAACACTGATGGAAGGCCATATATGATTTTTCCCAAGTACTTTAAATCATAAATACCATATTTTAAGAATTGTAGAAGTAAAAGTGATATTAGCCAGCTTTCATGTGAATATGTGAATGTTCCACAGTCCAACCTTAATCATATCCTAGTCCAGCGACCAGCATCCCTGTCATTGACTTTCTTGAAAACAAAGTTCAGCTGCGTTTCTGTTATTTTTTATATTCAAATCGCTACTCCCACCCCTCCTCCGTTTGGTTCGGGGTTAGAAAAAGTGAGGTTAAGGAGAAATAGGATCAGAAAAAGTGGGGTTAAGAAATGGAGATAGGAAAAAATAGAGTGGTGGTGGTAGGTGAAATGAGGATAAATCCGTAATGATTACTTTTGGTGTTTGGGATAGGAATGAAGATAACCCCATTAAAAACGGGGATAACCCCAAACCAAACAAGGCACCTGACATTACATTGTCCTTCCGAATTTTACTATTATAATCTTTGTGTTATTTTTATATGCAAATTGCTAACCCACCCCCACGCCCCCACTTGACACCCGCATTGTCCTTCTGAACTTTACTATTATACCCTTTGTGTTATTTTTTTCTCTCTTTTGTTTAATTCCCCTCGCATTCTTTGTGAGTTTCTTTTTTTTTCTTTTTTCAGTTTTGTTTAATTCCCCTCCCCTTCCTTGTGAGTTTCTTTTGTTTCAATTTTGTTTAATTTTTATTTAGTTTTGTATATTTTTTTAATAAGTTTTCTTTATTATTTATTGGAAAAGAGGGTCAGGTTCTTTGTTTGGATCCAATCCGACAATTAGATCGGTCACAAAAAGCTTTGGATATTTAGTTCATTTTGGACAAAAAAAAGTCCAAAATACACTTTCCAAATCACCTCTTCATATTTCAAAATTTTAAATTTTAATTGTAAAAATTTCAAATTTCAAATCGTAAAAATTTCAAAATTTTAAAATTGAATTTTTATATATTTTTCTGTATCACTTTTTTTGTGTATTGTTACATGTACTTTTTCCTGAATATGG
The DNA here is from genome assembly GCA_963920575.1 of Narthecium ossifragum. Lineage (NCBI taxonomy): Eukaryota > Viridiplantae > Streptophyta > Magnoliopsida > Dioscoreales > Nartheciaceae > Narthecium > Narthecium ossifragum. Next base: position 8,926,705 of record OY986966.1, read on the forward strand.
CTAAATCAATATTAGTTTAAAAGACTTTTCATAAAACACGATGCATTTTTTAACTGTTAATATTTTTGTTATTTTCATATATATATTTTTTATTCTGAACCATATTTTTATACTTTTAAAGAGTTTTATAAATAATGACTCCCTAAACTTAGAACTAAAAAAACAAAAGATTACAAATATATAATAAAAAAACTGTTTATCAATTAAGAAAAAGAAAATTGATAAAAAAAAAGGAAATAAAATTGATTAAAAAAATAATAAAGAAAACTGATTAAAAAGTAAACAAAACTAATGAAAAAAAAAAACAAAAGTAATGAAAAGAAGGTCTCTTTTTACGCGGGCGGCGGGCGGGGGCATAAGGGGGAAAGAGAGAGTGGTGTGACGGGGTGGGAGAAGCATGTCTCTTTTTACGCGTGTCTATGACGTGCACCATGAGCTTGCTTCGAAAGGCCGACACTTCTCCTGAAAATGCCGGGAATTAAGAGTCAAGTCCAAGCCCACTTATTCAAGTAATCGGGTATAGAAACAGGAGGTTAGATCTATTGTGAAAGCAGCAGATAACTCAAGCAATCACACTGGTATTATCTTATTCATTCATGAAGTTACTATTACAAATATTACAGCTCTCTCACACTTGAGATTGCTTCACACCGAATTAAATAAGAGGAGTCCAATTTATAGGAAATCTCCAATGGCATCATAGTAAATATAGTAAACTCATAATTTCGTCTTCTTTTTTGATATTTCCCCTTGGTAAATGACTAGATTGCCTTGGGTATTAATTGATGAGTAGCCTAATTTTGGTGATTGTACATCTAGAAGTGGCCATCCACATAAAGTTTAGACGTAGTCATCCACATGAAGATATTATAACACTCTCCTTGATGATCACATCATTTTAGGGTATTATACTGCCTCCTTATAAACTTTGCGAACATCATTTTAGGGTATTATACTGCCTCCTTATAGACTTTGTAAACTAAAAGCTTTCAGGTGAAAACCTCAGTAAAGAAAAAAAAAGTACAATACAATCAGTCTTCCCCCCCCCCCCCCCCCCCCCCCCCCCTATCTGTCTTCCCCTTTTCGATATCTTCATTTATTCGGACATGTTCCCGAGATGGCGTATTCCAATGCCATGTATCAATTTCTCGAATATCATAATTGGTAAGGTTTTAGTAAATAAATATACAAGATTCTCTTTTGAGCTTATTGGTTGAATGATACTGTCTTCGTTCTTCTGGAGTTCATTTATATAGAAGAATTTTGGTGAAATATGCTTAGTCATGTCTCCTTTGATATATCCAGTTGTAAGCTGTACAATATAGGCTGCGTTATCCTCAAATAGTATTGTTGGAGTAACTTTGATAGAAGGTAAATGAAACTATTCTTGAATATACTGAATCATCAATTTCAGCCAAATACATTCACTGCTTGTTTCATGAATTGCCAAGATTTCAGAGTGATTAGATGAAGTTGCCATCATACTCTACTCGACAGATCTCCATGAAATTGCAGTTGCCATGCATGAATACACACCCTATCTGTGAGCAAGCCTTATGTGGATCCGAAAGATAACCAGCATTTGCATACCCACCCAACTGTGATGCCTGACCTTTTACATAAAATAATCCTAAACCAGTTGTCCCACGGACATATCTGAACACATGCTTGAATTCTAATGTCTTCTGGTTGGCGTTGAACTGTATTTGCAAGTAAATTCACAAAAAAAAGCTATATCTGGTCCTGTGCAATTTGACAAATACATAAGTACACAAATTACACTAAAATATGGTGCTTCAAGACCAAGAATCTTCTCTTCCTCTTCTTGACGTCGGAATAGATTTTATTTTTTGTATCTAATGATCGTATTGCCATGGAATAGCTCATTGGGTGAGATTTATCAATGTAGAATCATTTCAAAACCTTTTCTGTGTATATTGACTGATGAACAAAAAATTCAAATGTTCAATCTACAAATCGAGACAAAACTTAGTATGTGCCATATCATTCATCTCAAATTCTTTCTTTAGGAGATTGGTAGCTTTTGAAAGTTCTG